>JBAIZL010000004.1:149304731-149904731 GCA_036971475.1 Prosapia bicincta | reverse complement strand
AAATTGTGTTCAGGATTTTCATTTAAAAAAGAAAAAAACATTTTATCACAGAAAAATTAATATAATTTATTATACTGTTTTTTATAAACATGAAAGATTTGAGATTATTTCATGAAACTAGCAATAACATTTTTTTAAAGTTAATTCCTACTTAGGTCAACAAAGAAAAACTTTATTATAGTTACTTTTTATTAACAAATTACAATTATAATCTAGGTGTTAAAATAGTTGTTCTACCCCATAACCTATAACATGAAATCAGCTGTTTTATAAAATCATGTTGTCACCTATTTTAAGCAAGATGGGACGAAATAACTATATTGCATACCTTGCCCCTAGGGTGAAAGATTTTCCTGCCATATAAAACTAAAATTAGTTTATTAAATTTATTATTCTAACCTCAAAAAAGTGTAAATCAAGCTAATAGAACTACAAAATTAAAACATTTCACATCTTCTTATACAACCCACCATGTTATCAGTTATTACAGTTGTTAATGAAGTTCAAGTTATTTTAACTCACCTTTAGCAGTGTTTTTGTAAATACTTCCAACATGATAAATGGTAGTGACATCAAAAACATCTGCAACAGAAATTGTTTTGCCAAATTAAATACAAGTGTAATTTATAAAATACTAAAAAAATTGTACTATGAATGTTACACATTTGTTTAATGTAAATTTTGCTGTAAATCTAACAAAGATGAAACATTTTTTTTTAATAATTCGTTTTCAGCTTGGGTTGAAATTTACAACAAAAAAAAACTATTTACTAAACCTACTTTTACAAATACAGGGTAAGGCATCATAGCTTCCTTTTTGGTTTACTCAGTGTATCGACAATAGCGAATGTTACCTACCTGATTTGATCTTCAAAACTATGTGAAATGAAACTTTAACTAATTATAATCAAAATAAGTAATGTAGATCAACCAAGATGTAAAGTATAATTCTATTCAACAAATATATATGACTTTAAAATGTTATATCAGTAAATACAACATTTTGTGTTACATTTTTTTGGGAATATTACCAAAAAAAGTATCTAATTAAAGTTAAATTTAAGTCCCCCAAAAAGTAACTGATTAAAATTAAAGTTGACACATAAAAAGTAACTCATTTAAATTAAAGTTGACACATAAAAAGTAACTGATTAAAGTTAAAGTTATCATATAAAAAGTAACTGATTAAAGTTAAAGTTGACACATGAAAATTAACTGATTAAAATTAAAGTTTACACACTAAAAAGTAACTGATTAAAGTTAAAATTAACAAAAAAGTAACTGGTTAAAGTTACAGTTGCCATACGAAAAGTAACATGGCAAAATTAAAAAAAACTTTAATTTTCAGTTCAGTTTGAAGTACAGTCTGGGTTACATAGTGTAAGTAAGCATAATTCCTAGCACAAGATCTCAACAGCAATAAAAATTTATGTTAAAGAACTAAATGTTTATCAAAATTTTTTTGGTACAAATCTTCCTATATTGGATTAATGTATTCAACAAAGAAACACTATTTATCTATTTGAATTACTTCTTATATTAGTTTTTTACATACTTTAGAAAGATGCTGAGATATTAATTTTAATTTTTATATTTATAAAGAAATGTATTGAAAGTTTTAAATTTTTTAAAAATTAATTATTAGTATAATCTTTTTAATGGATATAAGAACAAAATGTTATATGTTAGGTATATCTTTATCTTTTCTTACGAAATTAGAAAACACTTTTATGTTGTTATTTTTTACAAACTTTAATAGGTTATATGACAGAAAATAGCACTAATTTTACACTACTTAACTAAGTGCTATAAATAGTAAATACGTAGTTAAGTAGTGTACAATTAGTTTAATCAGTGAATTCAAGATGATTACATCAAGAAACTTCAGAAAATAACATTTAAAATATTAAATTTAGACATGCTGAAATTGTTTAAATAAGAAATTAAATTATTAAAATTTTTGTTTTATAATTTCAACAAACTAATATCAAATACAGTAAATATTTATATATATATATATATATATATATATATATATATATAAAGAAGCATACAAATTGAAAAGCAGAATTTAATGTTTATGAATTGTTTGTTTATGAAAATTGTGTTAATTATTTTATGTTATGTTATAATATAGGAAATAATCTTAACCATTGCATTGTACATAAATTACTTACCTGTAGTTGTATGCCATTGTGGATAGTACATTGTAGCTGATGCAACATGTAGAGCAAACAAGATCCATTTTTCAGCTTGTAACATCTTAGTTCCTTGGAGCACAAGGGTCAATTGAACTGGCTAAATACTGCAGAGGGTTTATACAAGACCTCTTTGCTGACTTGTCACTATTGGATCTGAAATTGATAAGGCTATCTCAGACATACATGGGGCAAAGTTTAAATAAACATTTGTTATAAGCCCAACCTTAAAATATACTCTCTGTTATTGTAACTATACAAAGAAGCTATATATGTGTAAAGTCTATGGAAAGTGGTCCTATTTTCAAAGCTTTATTTCAAGTGAACATAATATCTGTCTGCCTTGAGGGTTTTAAAAACATACAATCTGTCTGTCTTGAGGTTTTAAACATCAAAAATCAAATATTTGAATAAACGGAATTGCATGAGATTTGTAACATAGAGATAATTTAGGACATGGAAAAACTATTATTTTTCCTTACTATAATCAAATGAAGTAAATAAAACCAAATTTAAATATCTTTCAAAATTAAATAAAATAATAAAAGTATTGACATTTTGCAAGAAATTATTTTTCCTCGGTTTTTATATTCAGCTTCAGTTCTAAAGTAACAGATATTCCTAAACAATTTTTAATTAAACAAAATTACTGTCATTTTCCCTCACTTACTATTTGGGATGAAAATGAAATAAGTTAGTCCTCACATGCTTTTGATTGAGGAAAATAAATGATTAAAATAGGGACATTATTAAAAAATAAATAAAATAAGTGAAAAAAAACTATAAATTAAAATGGATATATAATTCAAAACATTATGTCATTAACATTAGCTCATGTTGGCATTTTCATACAATTTTCTATTTAATTAGGATTTTATTACAAAAAAAACACACACACATTAGAAATAAAAAACTATGAAAAAAGTATAATAAAAATTGCAAACTTTCTCAAGGGAAATTAAAAAAAAGTTGTTAGAATTTTTTAAACTTTAATGTTTAAACAATATTTAATCACTTTAACAATTAAGATTCACCGAACGTATTGGACTACAAAGAATAAAAAATAGTAACGAAATTGTTTAATATTTTCAAATGATTATTTAAATGCTTTTTATAGAAAATTGAAACTGTAATTATTTATAGAAAAATAAGAGCATAGATTGTGACTTATATGACAAATAAATAACAAAACATAACAGCTTTAAATCAATAACTTATTTTCTACAAATATTTCAATGAAAGTCATTATCAGTTGAAACAAGATTGCTTAAATGGTTCTTGCCAATTTACTTAGCAAAAATACACTAGTTAATGATACTTGACACTTAAAGCTTTGGGGAAATAATTTATTGTGGATTCCTTTTCTATTACATATAATTTATAATATAACTCCATAGAAAACATGTTTCTTACTCACTACTTATTACTAACACCAAGTTTAGGATAAATTTTATAAAACTACTATTTGACAGGATCCACTCAAATTTGTTATCCATTATAGCATAAATAGCTCTACTTACTCAAGTATGTACAATTTTCTTGGACAATATTTAATGTTTTCATAAAACTGCTATTTATCAAGATATAATTTGTTAATGGAATTATTGTTTTGAAATGTAAGAGAGTTAAGTTACTAGAATTTTTCCTTTAGTTGGAAAGCAATTTTTAATAATATATTATCAGTATAATCAAGATAATTGCAACAACAAACTTTAATATTAGACTTGTAAACTTATATAGGTTGTTTATATAAGTTTTAAACTTTATATAAACAAAGTAAAAATTTATTTTGCATTAAACTTTCATTTAGAAATTGGAGAAAATGAATATAGCCTCGCTCAAAGAGTCAATAGAATGTTGTAAATATCAAAGTAAGGCTAGCATATCATGAAGATGACCTTTCATTGACCCCATAGCAATGATATTATTACTAAAAAATTTAACATTTTTTATTTATCGAGCAATTATTTCAGAAATATACATTTACTTCTAAAATATAATTTAAAAACTTCTAAATAGTTGCAACAAGATTACAATAAATTTATATTTGAAAAAATTGTCACAAAAATTTGTGATAATGTGAAATTTATTTTTCCATTAAAAATTTACAACAAACTAATTAAGTTTAAATATTAAGATATTCACCACAGAAATGGTCCTGAGACCTTCCTAAAGAGTTGAGCAAAATGCAACTTAGGTCCGAAAACCGTAGCTACATACAATATTGTTTACTGACAGAATATATTAGTTACATGTGTTCTGAAGCATGTGTAAGACGAGTTGATGTTTTGTTTGATTATTTTTGTGATAAGTAACAAATGTTTTGACATTGTATATGAATTAAATAACTATTTTGTTCATATTCTGACTTGTATTAAAGTTTATATTAATTAAAACAACCTCTCACCACAAATTCAACAAATTTTATTTTAACCTTATGTACATTTCGACTACAAAGTAATCATCATATTGTACAAATAACTTATTTGTAAAAATACCTCTGAAGATGATTACTTTGTAGTCGAAATGTACATAAGGTTAAAATAAAATTTGTTGAATTTGTGGTGAGAGGTTGTTTTAATTAATATAAACATTTACGCCACAGTTGCTTTAAGTTGTTGTATTAAAGTTGTGTATTAGTTCTTAGGTGTGCTTTGGATGGAAACCATGACAGAATCTAATAAAAGAAGCTTAGGTGAAACCTTTACCTAGCATAAAATGTAATAGTGATGTGAAGGGAGTTGATTGATAAGACCAGATGATGCCCCAATCCCCAGAATTACCACTATCCCCTAGAACGCAAAACGTTAATGTGGTTCAAAACCATATTTACCCATATCCATAAAATGATTATAATTAATAGTTCTTGTTCAATGAAGCATTTATTATAAACAGATGAAGAAAAATCAACTGTATGAACTCACTAGTGCTACAGTAGATTCCATTATTCCTGACCTATCTCCTACAGCTCGATGTATGATGCCTTGCCTAACACATGCCCCGTCAAAAATAAACACTAAAGCAATTGTAATAAAGTTCAACAAAAGAAATGTCATCAAATGTAAAATGAAATATATAAACTTTGGGTGTCATGTTTGTCCAGAGACCAGGACATGGCGCAGTAAAATACATGGATGTATACGTTTTTAGATACACTTTTTAGACTTTTTTTATATTTTATGCTTAGTAGAGTTTAGGTTTTTCACATTTTGTCTGCTTATGCGCGCCGATTTCTTTTCTCTGTTCTTTACTAATGTGTTGCTCTCAATGGACTGGGTTCCAGGACATCCAAAATAAGTGAAAAATAATATCATGAAATGAATAAGTTCAGTTTATTATAAATGTATCATTTAAATAATTCAATCTGTTGAAAAATATTTCTTGTTTTACAAATTTTATCATAAGGGTGGTTTCTAAGGATTATCAAATTTCAGTAATGAAGCAAGAAATAATAATAACAAATAATAAGTGTAGTAATAGCATAAAAAAGTTAGCCATAATTAAAAATGCATGAATGAAAAATTTGAAAATGGTGTTAAATTTGTGTAATTTAGACAAAACGGTTGGCTTTCTGGAGTTGACAAAATGTAATTGAACATAAAATGGTGTGTGCATGTTATTTCACATAAATTCAATCGAAAAAATGCTTTATTTGATTAAATTTCTTTATTTTTCTCAATTTTCGTGTGACAAGAGGTAGTTTTCACCTACCCCTAAAAACCAAATCTCACAAAAAACACATAATTTTGAAGATAAGGATGAGACATACTTACTTGAAAATTTGTATAAAAGTGAAATAAGTGGATGTAAATATGTTTTTTTGATGCCCTTTTTAATCTTGTTTTTATAGTATATGCTTTGTAGAGTCTAGGTTTTTTCATAATCTGTCTGCTTATACGTGCTGATTTCTTTTTCCAGCTCCTTACTAGTGTGTTGTCAATGGGCAAGTCAATCCAAACCAATTGAGTTACTTAAAAATTCAAAGATTAAAAAAAATGTTCCAAAATTTTGTCATAAGGTGTGGTTTTTGAGGTTTGAATGTTACGGTAAATCAGACATAATATCATAAATCGTACCTTGGCATCAATTTATTACAAATATATCATTTAAATATGTCAAGCGGTTAAAAAAAACTGTCTTGTTTTATAAATTTTGTCACAAGGCGGTTTCTAAAGATTAAAGAATTTTATTAATGAAACAAGTAATAATAATAACATATATAGATAACAATTAATAATAATGAATATAATAATACCATAAAACACAATAAAACGTAAACAACATAAGCATTCATCCCTAATAACAAAAATCACACTTTAGAAACATATAACTACCTACTAAAGATAAGGGTAAGATATGATTTCTTTCAAATTTTGTAGCAAAATCTGTGAAGTGTTGAAGATTCTGAGGCAATATAGTATTTTTACCATCAAACAATAGACTGTTTGAGGGAATGGTTTGTTGCAATGTTAACTCATCTGAATACTAAGTCATGTATTAAACTCTCTGTATTACAGCTTTCAGTATTTATATACCTTTTTTTACAAATTGAACAAAGCATTTTTACTTCTTATTAAAACAGACATAGGATTTTCTAATCATTAAGTAAAATTCTATTTTCGAGGATGTTCAAATACTCGCTGTTGAGACCAGTATGGCCATGTGGGAACAGTAACTATTATATGGAAAGTAACAAAATGCTAAGGCTTCAAAACCATGACTAGTCATAGTAGGATCATGAACAGGATTTTGGCCTATTTATTTTATAAGATACTATGCTTGTAAGCTTAATGTGTTTAGTTAGACACATATTTTATTCTACTACAATTTTATTCTTTGTTTCATACATACATTCAACTAAATAAAGTGGATTTGTCATGCTCCACTTTCCTAAAATATATTTCAAATTATCACAGTTATTTATACCATTTAGATGTGTTCAAGTGTACTTAAAAGTATATACAAATATTTGAAATATTAGATAAAAGCATTTTATTCTTCTTACATTATTTTAAATGTAGATCAAGGTTAATTTAATACTTTTTACATTATAATATTACCTATCCTAATGGACCAATACAAGTAAAAAGTGTAAAACTATAATGAATTCTGATAGTAATTTTCTTACTGTGTTAAACCCGTTTAGTTGGTACAGTTAAATAATACATTTAGAATTCACCTCCTTAGTGAAAGTTTTAGAAACAAACCCACACCGTTTATTGCTCAGTAGATATAAAACCAAATGCTTAAAAGAAATAGTTAGAATATTTACTTTTGTTGAGGGAAATATAAAGTCTGAAGTTATATAATCTTTAAGTAATTTCTGGTGTGTGTGTGTGTGTGTGTGAAATTACTAGAAATATACTATGGGAAAACACTTTTTTGTTAAAACAAAGTGGTATTGGACTAATATTCAGTAAAAATATAGCTTTTGTAACTTGAAGAAACCATTTAATACTATTTACACAAAACTTTATGACTGATTCTTCTAATTTTTTTGTTTACAGCCACTGGTCTTTGCCAATTATAAATACATGAACTTGTCATAATGCCAGATGTATTTTATCAAATATTTAAATTTTTACACTAAGTAATAAAAAATAAATCCATAGTAAAACGTTTTAAAAATAATTATCAGTATTTTATTTCAGTTTCTTGATATAATCATCTTTAACTCAGTGATTAAACTAATTTTAAACTACTTACCTAAGTGAATACGTAATTGCTTATTTGCTGACACGTTTGAAAACAGTCGTTCCTTTTACGAAGCTAACACTCTACAGACTGTTTTGAAACGCGTAAGCAATTACGTATTCACTTAGTTAAGTAGTTTAAAATTAGAGTAATTTTATTTCAATTAGCTTTAACTAAGAATGAAACATTCATTGAATCCATGATCAGCAAAATCAATGAAAATAAAAGTGTTTTATATTGTCTTAGTCAAACACAGGTTAAATAGAACTACAAACAATTGATATGTGTTACAATTTAAAATACTCAATGGCCATCATGTGTTTATATGAATGTTTAGATTTGTGTTAATCTACTAGGGGGGTGAAGTTGATCGCCTGCACGTGGTGCCCCCTGCTCTCGACTGAACGATCAACAGTCTGCGCTATACTCGAGCAGACCACAAGAGCAATAAAGATAAAGATAAACAAAATTTTTACAAACGGCCCTCTTCAGGGCCCTGACGACGGCCTGAAGCTAACCTTTTGGAATGCCGGAGGCCTAAACCGATCCAAATTATTAGAATTAAAACATATTATTTTAACTTTTGACGCGGACATCTTTATAATTGTCGAAGCTGGTGCATGCACTGACAACACTGTGTTTTGCCAAGTCCCAGGATATTCTCTCGTAACTCTGAAAAGAGCACGTCCTGTTGCCTCTGGAATTCTTGCCGGTGTGAAAAATACAGTCATTGCTGAACATCAAATTATACATGAAATGACCGACGACGATAAGTCAGAGATAATACTTTTTAAGGTTTGGAAGCAGACAAAAATGTACAAAGTCTATGGACTCTACAATCAACCACTAAATAGACCAAGTCTTGAAAACAGCATTCTGGGTATTTGTGCAAACACAATCATCACGGGAGATTTCAACGCACCATCATTAAGATGGGGTTATGATAGAACAACCGCAGTAGGGAGATCTATAGAGGACTTCGTTGACGAAAACCACCTCCACATCCAACACAGCGACCCAACGTTTCTGTCCTATATCGGCTCACTGACCAGACCAGATCTTACGCTGCTCCACCCTGATCTGATGACACGTACCAGCATGGAACTGAAAGACCCAGCTAGTGGCTGCGGACACCGTGTAATTAACATCACTGTCGCACAGACCCGACGACCTGCAGCACCTAAGAGAAAACCAAGGTGGAACTTCAAGAAAGCCAACTGGACAAAGTTTAAATTGCTCTCCGATGACCTAATAACGGGGGATCTCATTACAGATTGCCCTGACAAATCTACAAAGGCCGTAGCATCCACTATACTTAAATGCGCCCAATCAACTGTGCCTCGAGGACAAGTGAAAAAGCACAGACCTTTCTGGTCAGCGAAACTCTCCATCCTGAAAAAAGAAACGAAATGACGCCAGGAAAGCTGCTGAAGTTGAAAAGACAAGAGATAGTTGTGTAGAAGTGCGACGAGCGCAAACGGCCCTCCAACGGGAAATTAAACAAAGCAAGCGACAAGCATACAGAACCTTTGTCAGCCGGTTGGACTATAAAAAAGATGGAATAAAAGCACATCGTTTCCTGTCAAGTCTAAATAATCAACAAGTAACTGCGTCTGCAGAACCTATAGTATACCACGGCAAACACATCCATGACCCCAAAAAGGTATCAAACGCTTTCTGCCAACACTACGCCAACGTTGGAAAATTAAAGATTCCTAAGCTGCAGAAAAATAAATTCCTAAAGTATCGACACACTACATGTCTATCAGAGGAGGAAAATCAGGTCATGAACTGAAACTTCTCCCTTGCAAAACTAAAGGTAGCTTTATATACTCTAAAGTCAGGAAAATCAGCTGGACCAGACTCCATATTCCCAGAGTTCCTGTTACATCTTGGGACATCCGCCCAGAAAACTCTCTTGAAGCTTATGAACCTAACTCTGAATAAATTCATCCCTGACCTGTGGTGCAAAGCGGAAATCATTCCTATCCTTAAAAAAGGAAAGCCTCAATGCGAAGTAAAAAGCTACAGACCCATTTCCCTCACGAGCTGCTGCTGCAAGCTAGCCGAGCGAATGATTGTCAATCATCTGAGTCCCTTTCTAGAGAGGACCGGTGCCCTGTCAGATGAGCAAGCTGCCTTTAGGAAACACCCTGGCACTATGGACCAAGTTGTGAAGCTCGTTCAAGCAGTGAAGGATGGCTTTCATAGAAAAATGTCGACTGTGGCAGTCTTTGTAGACTTCAAGGAAGCCTATGACAGAATATGGAGGAAGCTTCTGTTGCACTAACTCCAAAAATTAGGAATAACTGGAAAACTCTTAGGATGGGTGAAGTCCTTTCTGGCACAGAGGCATGTTCGAGTCTGTTTCCGAGACACAATTTTGTCATTTAAACAGCAACGCAACGGCCTACCGCAGGGAGCAGTACTCAGCTGTATCCTTTTCAATATTATGATAAACAACCTCTTAAAAATAGTAAAAGAAGTACCGGGCATATCAACTACTTACTTTTTGCGTACTTAGTAAGTACTTACTTACTTTTTGCGGACGACCTTGTCTTTTGGGCTTCAAGCGGGACTCCTTCGAACCTGGAAGAAACTATAAATCGAACCCTTAGCAGAGTTGCTGACTGGGCCAACTACAACCAAATGGTAGTTAGTGAGAAAAAGACTATTTTCACTCTATTCACCCTTTCAACTAAGCCGCCAAAACTGAGGATCAAGTTAAACAACAAAACTTTAAACCATGAAGATACTCCACGATATCTTGGCATCAGGTTAGACAGGAAACTAAACTTTGCAAATCATATTGAGGCAACAGCCGAAAAAGCCACCAACAGGAGCAAACTGCTGAAGAGATTAACAGCAACTACATGGGGTGCTACCCAGGATGTTCTAAATTCAACGTACCGGACCTATGTACGACCAACAATGGAGTATGGAGGAGAGGTGCTCAACCTGGCCAGCTCAAATTGCCTAAAGAAGCTAGACAAGGTTCAAAATAATAACATGAGGCTCATAACTGGAGGAGCTAAATCGACTCCAATACTAGCTATGGAGATCCAAACAGGACTGGAACCCTTGGAAGTCAGAAGAGACAAATGTCTCCTAAAATTCTGGGGAAAAAATAAAAGAACAAATAGAAAGTTTTGGGAAACATATAAAGCTGCCACTTACCGCCTCAGAACTCAGATTACTCCAGTAATCAAAGCTCTACAGCTGGAACAAAAATATAACCTTTTCCTTCATGCAGAAGCTGCCCCATTAAATCAACACAATCGAGTCTTTGACAACCTACCTCCAGTTTTTCTAAACCTTGTTGACCAGGTGAAACCAAAGTCACAGGCTATGGATATTGAACTCAGAAAAGCAACATTAATGACCATCAACGAACGATTCCCTGAAAGTGACTGGCTTCATATTTACACAGATGGATCTTCAAACCCTTCAAGTGGAGAAACTGGAGCAGGATATTTTTCAAAATTATTTCAGGGCTCGGTAGCTGTGGGCCTCTGCTGCAGCAATTTTGATGGTGAGGTTGTGGCCATAGGAGAAGCAGCATCATGCGTATGCGACTTTCGCCACGGCAGGTTGTATTCCTGATTGATTCACAATCAGCGATTTTGGCAGTTACCTCTAACACACCAACTGACTGCACCTTGACAGTGTCTTGCAGAGAAAAAATGCAACTATGTCAAGAGGCAGGCTTCAGAATTGCGCTCCAGTGGATTCCCAGCCACGTTGGCACAACAGGGAACGAAAAAGCTGACAACCTCGCCAAGAGTGGGTGCCGTCTACCACAGCCACAAATCAAAATATCACTGGGCTCTGCTTACACCAGGATCCACGCAGCAGCTAAGACGTACTTGAAAAAATCAGAAGAAAACCTGGCTGTTGGAAAGAGATGGCAAGAACTTTGCACCAACCCCATTCCAAAAAACCTGCCTCGACCTATCAGTGTTGCGCTGTTCCGTCTAACCACGGGACACGACTACCTTCAGGCGCACCTTCATCGCATTGGGCTGGCGGGCACGGATCGGTGCCCCTTGTGCCAAACGGAAAAGATGGATGGAGACCACCTTCCTGCCTGCCCACAGCTCGAAGCATACAATAGCAACCCAAAAACCAGACTCTCCAAGCTCTACTGGTCTGCACGATGCCAAATGGTCGAGTTACCAAGGGCAGGCGTTGGATAAAGTAAAGTAAAGTGTTAATCTACTGGTTGTTTTTTTTTTACAGTTTTAGTTTCCGTTTCAAGTCATGTACTACAACAATGGACTAAGTTTTTGCCAAAGCTTATAATTATTTTCAATTGTTTAATTTTTTTTAACTTCGAAGTTCAGATAAAAATTTGGTCTTACAATCTCACCAATATGCATGGTTTTGGTGAGGCTATATTTTATAGCACAGGTGAGAAAAACTAGCATATGCATTTATTTTGTATGCAATGTATACAGAGGTTAGGAAAGGAATGTAGAGAAGGAAAAATGTTTGAAGTTCAGGCTCTTGTTTCTGGGTTATAATAGCAAGAAGAAGATAATATCTGTTCCAATTTTACAGCAGGATGTATTCACTAATATGAACTTTACAAATACAGGGTGACACACGGGAGACAGACGGTTTTTAATGAAATAATACTCAGCCAACTTTAAAATTAATGCATGTTTATTTACAGAAAATCAAAGCTCATTATTTGCCATTTTAGTTAACAAAGTTATTTGTGAAAAATAATGTCATCAAGGTGATGTCCATCATTTCGAATGCAATACTCAAGTCTCTTCTCAAAATCCTCCATCACACGGACTAACATCTCTGCAGGGACGGCAGCAATTTCTTGAATGATTGCATTCTTCAACTCGTCCAAATTTCGTTGTTTGTGGTTATAAACACAGTTCTTAAGGTACCCCCACAGAAAAAAGTCCCATACTGACAAGTCGGGAGACCTGGGAGGCCAAGGAATATTGCCAAAACGTAAGATAATCCGGCCAGGAAACATGCGTCTAAGAACTGTCATTGAAGTGTCTCGGGCCAGGATGCTTCTTAGCTAGTATGCTTCCAGTTAATCTGAAGTTTTCCACCCATCTGAGGATTGTGTTACGGCTCGGAACAGCTCCATGTCTACTGACATTAAACCACACACAAAAAAATCGCTGCATAGCAATGATAGACTCACCACTTTTCACGAAACTGTCGTAGACAAACACTCGACGTTGCAAGTCCCACTGCTCCATACTGACTGAGAAATGAAATGGCGTCTTGTGTGGATCAGAACTATCCCTACCACGACCACCTCCCACCACCTCAGTACTACGCAGTTCAAAACCGTCCGTCTCCCATGTGTCACCCTGTATAAAGGGTTATTAAAAAGAATAGGACCAGTTTTTTAAAAATTAGAAATTTCAAAATAATTAAACAACCAATTAATCAAAATAATCAAACAAGTACCAATGCCACTGAAAACAAACACAAAGAAATCAGTAAAATTAAATACTTAGAAAACAGAAATTAATATAGTAACATAATAATTGATAATCAATGGCAAAAAATATTTCACAAAAAACAATACCATAGCATATAAAACCAAATATCCCTTACACTGATATGCTGTTTTATATTTTGGAATTATTTCAGCACATATTTTTGTATATAGGTTGTCCTGTGAAGAAATGGGGAAACTTTCAGAGCTTGGTACTCAGGAGAAAATAATGAAAAAGTTTATATAGACATACTGGGGTAGGGTGAAAAGTTCTTGGCCTGACAATGAAAGATCTTGATTCTAAGTTTAAAAAAGATTCTATTTTTATACATAATCTCCCTTGAGATCGACACACTTGGCCAACGTTTCTCCAACAACAGTATTCCTTTCCAAAAGTGAGAGTTTGGAAGGCTGTTAAGATAATCATTTAAAGCTCTCTCAACGTCTTCATTGAACACGAAGCTTTCCAGAAACATATTTCTTTAGGTTTGGAAAGAGGTGAAAGTCCAAAGGTGCCAAATCAGGAGAGTAGCGAAGATGGCCGAGTAAATCATACCCCAAATCTCACAATTTTCCCATTGTCAAGACACTTTTGTTAGCAGGTGCGTTTTCTTGATGAAAAATGACTTTTTTCTCCTTCAAGCCAAGCCCCATCTTGCGAGATTTGTCATCTAGCTGGTCAAGAAAGTTGGCATAATATTCTCTCATAATTGTTCTCCCTTTTTCAAGGTAATCAATTAACTAGATCTCTTTGGCATCCCAAAACCCACTGGCCATGAGCTTTCTATCAAATCTGATTGACTTCGCTTTCTTTGATAATTTACCCACTGATTCGACTGGTGTTTAGTTTCGGGAGTGTAGGTGGACCCATGTCTCATCCATAGTGACAAATCGCCATAAAAAATCAGTCGGATCCTTCTTGACTCGGACCAAACATTCCTGTGAATGTCGTTTGCGAATTTATTTTTGATCCGCATTCGGCAAATGCGACACCCACCTTGCACAGAGCTTTTGCATCAATAATTCTCCATGCAAGATGTTTTGCAGCCTTTCTTCTGATACCCCCACATCCTCAGCTACCTCATGCACTTTTACTCTACTATTGTCCAACACGATATCGTTCACGCTTTCGATGGTTTTCGGTGTAATTGCAGTTTTTGGCCATCCTACATATGAGTCATCTTCCAGCCACATGCGACCACATTTAAATTCAGCTGCCCACTTTTTAACTGTTGACATTGAAGTAGCAGAGTTCCTGTACACTTTTTTCAACTTCAAGTGAATTTTATTAGGGGTTAATCCAAACAAAACGAAAAATTTTATTACCGAACTATATTCAAGTTTATCCATTTCAACGAAAAATATGCAAGACTAAAAAAACCTGTACACAAACTACTTGAGCGAACAAGTTAAAGCTTATCATACAAACTAATGACATGTGCACACAGGCAGGATAGATAAATTTTCACTGATTGCCATGCCCTCTCTGGGTCAGGCCAAGAACCTTTCACCCTACCCTTGTAGGTTTCTAAATGCTACATTAATGAGTTACAGGTGAGAGATTTTGCCTGGATTTATGTTTTCCCATTGCAATGGTAATACTAAAAGTTGTAGGGCATTATGTTAGGTGTAAAATGTTCCTGATTTAATGCTGATTTAAATTAACTAAAAAATTTAATAAAACAGGTTCCAGAGCTGTAAATTAGTAATCTTTAACCCTTAGCGCTTGGATTTTTGTAACATGCTTTGCATCCCCACTTGTAATTAAATTGTGACAAATTCCTCACCTGCAGGTTGTATTATTGTTTATCGAAAACTTTGTTTTCTCTTACATGATTTTAGTAAACTAAGCTATTTTTATTCACTAATACTGTATGTACATGATTTTATTATCTTATTTGTAATTTTGCAGAGTATGATATTTTTGAAAACAGTCTTTCGGATGAAGTCTTGGTTTTCTGCCGCATGTTTTGTAGTGAAAAACTGTTTCCCTTCTACCTCCTTTTATCTTCCTGTTACTGCAAACTACACAATCCTTAGAAGTATTTTTATCATTGGAAAAGATTAAATGTAAATTCCAATTCAGTCTTTCTTCTTTGTCAGTAGTTGACGGCCGACCCCTCTCACTATACGGGTTATTCCTGATATCACGAATGCGTTCCCTCACCAAGTTTTGGTGAAACTATTTTTTTTTACAGAATTTTCATTCATTTCCTTTTTTTTGTTATTATAGATAATAAAACTATTTACTACAGCTACATTTAATAGCCAGAAAAACATTGTCCTCCACCATTTATTTGTTTGTTTTGTAAAACTGCACGGTTCATTATATTGAACAGCTAATTCTATTCCAACCATAAACTGGTTATATTTACAAATACCTGTTGGTTTAGTTATTTTGTTTATGAAACTGAACTAAATTCTAATAAATCAGGATCAAGTAAAAGATCAGGAATTTCAGAATCACTAATTGCACGTGAAGCCACGGCAAACTACGAGTAACAAATAACCGGCAAAACTGTAACCTACTTGCAGCTTACAACGTAGCGGCAAACTAGATTTTGTGATGACTCACATATTCCTAGGCATTTTCAACTTAGTTCACATTATTTTCAATAGAGTGTAGCACCAAACGGTAAAAGATTGAATGTCGTGAGTTTCGCCGCAGACGAGTTATAGGCATTTGAAAATCGTGTCGGGTGACCCCCGACATACGAGTAAACTGCAATATACGCTTGGCGGGGCTCCCCCGACAGTCGAGTGCTAAGGGTTAAATACATACAAAATATCTCGGTACAAAAATATGCCATGTTTAGGTTCTAAGTAAATTAATTCTGTTAACACATTCAGCACAGAGGTGATATTGAAGATCTTATCAAACTACTGTCTTTTTTTCGTTAACTTCTACATATGACGGCAATGGAATCATTGAAATGGTATGCGGGTTGCATAGCTAGTCATTGCATCTAACTATCGTGCCTGTTGTTTTCAATCATTTTATTTCTACCATATACAGGTTTATTGGGGACATCAAAACTGTGTATTAGACATTAAAATATTGTTTTATTTATCGGGTCAAAATTTAAAAAAAAAAATACAAATGATAAAATACCATATGGCAAACAATAAAACTCAATAAAAAAGACAACAAAAAAAAGATAATTTACATAAAAATCTAAAGTACCTACTACTAAAATATACTATACTAAAATTAACCACTCAATGTTTAACTTGGAATATTTGTTTTTGTTTTTTGTCATGTGTTTCACAGAGCAATAGAGATCGATAATGTAAACGCATACATAGATAATGCATATGTCACGTCCGAGACTATTTATAGCCGAGATTAGCTGACATTTATTTACTACAATTTCATGATGACACATTAGGTTTTCGGGCCTCCAAGTATTTTGTCAATGACTCATATTTACAGTAGTCTGTTCCCACCTCGAGTAGGTTCATTCACTCTAATAGGACAGTTATCTTTTATTCTTCAGTAAGCTTAGTTTATTTTGATGATCGTTGTTTTTATCGGATATTTTGCCGCATTTAGTGGTTAAAACAAAAAAAATATTAAAGTATTAAAGTTAAACCAAAATAAATATGTTCATAAGACTACCTGAAACATTGTTTCAGTTGAAGCATCAAAAAGTTGGGATTGTCGGATTTAAAAACAACTCAGGCACAATGTTCTTCAAACTATTCTGAAGCACTGACATGAAAATCAAATTTTTTTACAAACACTTATTGACACTAGAGAAGTTTTAATTAGACTAGGAGTGAGCATGCCGGTGCGCTCGCCGTCTCTCAAAAGGGAAGCGGGGACACACCGGCATGCTCTCAGTGCCTCATAAGGGAAACCAGAGCGTGCCGGTACGCGAGTCATGCTAAACGTGTTAAATATGTTTAATATGTAAAGAAAACTTATACAGGATTTAATTCTTAAGATAATTATGTAAAATAGGCCATTAATAGACACAAAGAAACTTTTAAAAATTAGTGCACCATTAGCATACTAGTATAATACACAAGTCCTCTTATACATGTGCATGGCCTATGTTGAGTATATTGAACTAATTAATGTCCTACATCAAAAGTTTGTTATCACTGTTTACAAATGAATTAGTCATTTTTAATATTCACTTTTGTTTGACGCCGACAAAATCGTCATATTCAATAAAGAACGTCAAATGTTTCAGTATATTGAACAACCCAGGCGCAAGTAAGAGGCAAATTGGGAGGGCGTTAATTTTATAAATGTATGTGTCTTTTATTGGTTTATCTTACATAATTCTCTTCAGAATTAAATTCCCTATAACTATTGTTAACAAATTGTACTTCCACCATGGTTTACAAATTTTCCCAGATATCTTGAACATTACTATAATAATGTTCTAGAACCTGTTTCATTAAATTTGTCCCGTTATTTTAAAATATAATCAATTAAATTTTACTTCTCAATTAAAGCACAACAAATTTTAGTATAGATCTATTGTAATAGAAAAACTGAAATCTAGACAAAATCTTTTGCCAGCTGAAACTCTTTAACAAAGCATTTTCAGAATTATGTTTATATGAACTTTTTAAATTATTTTCACTTGAACGTTTCTCAGTTTCTTCCTGAACACCCTGCATAAAAAAAGTAAAATATCTTAACTAGTTTAGAAAAACAAGGTATACAATAGCATTTAAAATTAACAAGAAAATACAGTAAAAAATAACACAATACAAACAAACAACAATGGTGAAAAATAAACTCCAAGCACTATGTGCCTATAAATTAAAATATAAAGACTGTATCTAATTCTACATTGGTCAAATAGGTCGCATATTTCAACAAAAATTGAAAGATCAAAGATTACATGCTTTCTGTTAAATATAACACCTACTCTTCTTTCGATAACCAAATAACAGAAACAGGTCACACTTACACTGACAACAACCACAAGCTATAAATATCCTACATCAATAAAAACCGACCAAACATTAATACACTTGAGCAATATGAAATTTAGAAACATAACAAAACACAAACAAAAACATTTTAAATGAACAAATCCTATACACTTCTAGACCATATTATAAAACTCCACCCTTTAAAACTACTGCTGCCTAGCCCAACAATGCTTGCAAGTGCAAACCTAGACACTGATGAAAACTTAACACATTGTGTGCTGATGTAGACCAATGCATTTGCATTTTAGCACCAGGAGCTTATGTACAAGGGCTGTTTTTTTTTCAACTTCCGACTGTTCCGCTAGACGGCAGGGCGAGAGGCATCGGCCAGTAATGTGCGGCAATCGACTGCGCACCTCTCCCACTACAACCTCACTCGTTTTCGGGCATCCGACGCCATTACCAGTTTATCCAGTTGACACATAAACATGGCTACCTTGATAGAATCTCCCGCCAAGTGTGAGTTGCGAAGTGTCATTCGTTTCTTGCAAGCTGAAGGGTTATCCGCAGCAGAAATTCACCGTAGAATGAAACGAGTATACGGTGAAAGCTTTATGAGTGACAGTGCAGTGCGTGATTGGTGTAGGAAATTTAAAGATGGACGAGTTGACATTCATGATGAAGGGGGCCAAGGACGAAAGTCGATCGCAAATGAAGACCTCGTTGAACGAGTTGACCAAAGTGTAAGAAGCAATCGGAGGTTTACGATTACGGAGCTATCCAATTAGTTTCCTGATATTTCAAGGTCAGCTCTATACACTATCGTAACTGATAAGTTAGGCTACAAAAAACTTTGTGCTCGATGGGTGCCGAAGATGTTGACTGACGACCACAAAGCTCGGCGAATGGCGTCAGCAAGGTCTTTTCTGAATCATTACGAAGCTGATGGCGATGATTTTTTTAACAAAATCGTGATAGGAGATGAGACATGGGTTCTGTACGACACCCCAGAAACGAAACAGCAGTCCCAACAATGGATGCATTCAAACTCTCCAAACAAACCCAAAAAATTCAAAAAAACGTTCAACAACAGAAAGATTATGGTCACCGTGTTTTGGGATCAAAAAGGTGTTTTGCTTGTGGAGTTTTTAGAGCCAGGGACCATAATTAATGCGGAAGTATACTGTGGTACGTTACAAC
Organism: Prosapia bicincta; assembly: GCA_036971475.1. NCBI lineage: Eukaryota > Metazoa > Arthropoda > Insecta > Hemiptera > Cercopidae > Prosapia > Prosapia bicincta. The sequence goes on along the minus strand of JBAIZL010000004.1, from coordinate 149,885,267 downwards.
GTTTGCGGAGAGCTATCCAGAACAAAAGGAGAGGAATGCTCACATCAGGAGTTGTGCTCATTCATGACAACGCCCGTCCTCACAGTGCTGCTTTGACGAAACGTTTTCTTGAAGGGTTTAAATGGGACGTTTTTCACCATCCGGAGTATAGCCCTGATTTAGCCCCGAGCGACTATCATCTTTTCCCGGAACTGAAGATGATGCTAGGAGGGCAGAGCTTCCGAACTGACGACGCGCTGCAAGTCGCCGTGAAAACCCATCTCAAATCACTGGCGGCAAACTTCTATGAAAGAGGTATTAAGAAGCTTGTACACAGGTATGAAAAATGCCTCAATTTAAAAGGCGATTATGTTGAAAAGTAACTAATAATGTACCTAACTCTTGATAATAAATTTATTTAATTACTCTCACTAGTTTTATTTTTATACCACATCGGAAGTTGATGAAAAAAACAGCCCTCGTATCAGTCCTGATCCATAGTACAATGACCAACATAACCTTCTTTTTACATTCCTAATGTCAGGGTTTTGTATTTATTGTAAATCTGTAGTGCTATATTTCTGATTGATGTAAGTCTTTGTCATTCTCTGCTGTTGTGATTACAAATTCTGAGTTTTTATCTTTGTTTATTATTTTACTAGTGTCTTTTTTATTTTGTTTATGTTTTGTCTTCTGTGTACAAAAGTTAAACAATGCTAAACATAATCAGGCGTTTAGCTTGCCCTATAATAAGCTGACTGTTGTGAAGTGTTTTGACTCTTACCACAAAGAATGTAAACTTGTCCCAAGTGCATGAATGATAGGAGAGTTAGAAACATGTTGTGTATAGAACTAAAATATAGTAACTATTTTGTAAAATTTATAGAACTGTATATGTTATATCTGATACAAAAGTATTTATTTATACTGTAGATATCCCAGTGACTGTAAATCTGATTTTCCCAATGTAGTAACACCTCAGTTATAACAAACAATACATGCGCAGCAAGTGCCATAGTTGTTGATGCCTCAGATCCTATACAACATTTATTACTTTATAATGCAGCCATTGCAGATCGAAGTTTACCTTATTCTTCATTATTTGAATTATTGTGGATAACACTAATCAAATTTTTAAACATTATAATTTAGCTACTGGTGGTGGCTGGACTGACTACTGTCCAGCAATCCTGTTATCAACATAATTGGAGTGATGCATTATCCTTATATCATTCTTATCCTGTTTGACTTTACTGAAGCACGTCTTGTAGATCTCATAAAATGTACAGTAAGTTGTTTGCTCATCTAGTTGTTCATATGTCATTTGTTCACACAACTGCACAGTTTATTTCTTCATTTTCATATAAGTTTATGATGTCAGGGTGATTATACGTAATTTAATTTTGGAAAATCTTTTTTTCATTTATTTGGTGTCACTTGAAGTTTCAAAGTATAGCAAGGAGTTTGAATTTCAAATGAAATGAGGTGATTTAAGTCTTTAAAAAAACCTTGACATTCTAGATCGATACAGTTAAAAACGCGTCAAACAATCGCTGCTCTCAACTTGGCTTTTAGCAAACTCTCTTATGTAAAATTTTGAAGAACAAGGATTACACCTTGTCATTATCAAAGTGTAATAAAAATGTTAACAGTAAAAGAACTCGCTCTTGTTGAATCAGCTTTGAAATTATTGTTTAAAAATGTTTGAGAAATAGATGCTCCAGTTGATGGCTTATTAACCTCTCAAAAAATTGAATTTTGTAAAAAAAATAATGAATATGAACAATTTATCAACAATATTTTACTGGAAGATTACAGAAAATCTCATATCGAGGGATTCTTTGTGATAAAGTAAATACATTTGGTAGTGTAAATGAGATCAAAGTGTTGTATGAAGCTTTTACACGGTTTAATAATTTTTCTAAAAACTATGCTAGATTCAATAAGTGTTTTAAAAAATCTATAATGGAATAAAACAATATACCCAAAAAATATAACAAGTAGAAGACCTAGATAAAAAATTGTATTACACTACATAAAACTGAAGTTTCAAAGTTTGTTAAGTAATCACTCATGATTTCCTTGTGCCTGAATTAAATTGTAATTGTATTGTTATAGAATTAAAATGACATATAGTAATTCTAGGCCTACATATCGTTCAGTAAACACTTTTGATCGTAATACAGTGAGTTCAATGCAGCACTTCCATACATCGTGATTACAAGGTCGGTTATTTTTATCAAATATGCTTCTAATATATATGATTACAATTAGCAACAGCTACTGTATTATAAATTTCATTGCGTTATACAATAAAAGAACTAATATGGATTTGGAGAACAGTATATGTTAAAAAGTAGGTTAAAATCAGAAATGATATTGTATTAGAATAAATAAACAAAAGTAAAAATGTTTGACACTAACCGAGATGAAGAAAAGATATTGGCAAGGTCATTATTTTAAAAGAAACTGCTTCAGTTTAACAAAATGAAGGGGATAGAAAATAGAAGGCTCAAAGAGTTGAAAATTTAGGATAAATAAGTTAATGTTAATAGGTAAATAAAATTAACAAATATGATGTAATTCCTTTTGCAACAGGAAAGGGTATGACTTTGGGTGAAAGTAGAAACAAACAATAAATGAATGACTATTACAAGAGAAAAGAAATGAAATGGTGTTCTTTATTTTTTTTTACAATTTAATAAAAAACGCTTGAACATTAAAAAAACTAAGAAAACTACATATACTACAAACTATAATATAATACTAAAATATTAATCTGAGATTCATAGACATGAAAAACAGTATATTTAATTTACAGTGCAGTAAATTTTGAAGAGTAAACAACATCGATGTTGAATATCCCACAATATTCAGACATCTGAACTGCAGCCAATTGATAGGTCTGTCCAAATATAAAATGTGGGTTGGTGAGTGTACCCCACTCAGTTTGGCTGCTTTCAAAATTACCTATAAAGACTATATCACCCTACACAAAATAGAAACTTTGTGTTAGTTTTGGATACAAATTAAACGAAAATTTTCCAGTAAAATCAATTTTTATCTGCAAAATTAAACGAAAATTTTCCAGTAAAATCAATTTTTATCTGCAATGTCACTAGAAGCCAGTAGCAATATTTTTAAACTCCAGTTTCTAGAGAGATTAATAAACAAACTTATCAACAATTATGTTAGCATTATTCAATTTCTACTATTAGTCTTAACTCTCCCTATAGGCCTAAATATTTATATACCTTGTACAAATTTTCAAAAAATAAAATACTTTATATTCATCCACTCAAGTACAAATCAATTTTTTTTAACTTTTAGTCGACGACATTTGGTGTTAATATAGTTTTTTTCCAAGTATTAATTTATTAATTAAACTACTGAATTACTTTTAGTTTTATATTGGAGAAAAACTTTTCACAAAAGGAGCAGAGTATCCAATATAGTTGTTATGTCCCATTTGGCTTAAAGTAAGTGATAACTTATGGTTTCATAAAACAGCTGATTTTATGTTAAAGGTTATGTATTAGAACAACTGTTTCAATGCATAGGTTATGTTAATTAGTTTTTATTAGTTATAATTATAACAAATCGTAATAAAATCGTATCACAATGTTTGTCAGTGTCATATTTGATTTTAACAAGGAGAATAAACTAGAACCAGGAATTGGGAATTTATTAGCATTTATCAACAAATCACCCTTAGTTTTAGCAATGAATGTACTTCATAACTATTAAGTAACCTGTTGAAGAACACTGTTTCGCCCACCTTAACACTATTGATATCCATTTCAACGCCACTAGTCAAGATAGTTACTCTACTGCGCTCTGCATAAATTTCTGAGTAATAATGTTTTTAGCCCATAAAACGGATATAAACACACCTTGATAGACAACATAATGCGTAAAAAAAACAGCACACACATAACACAACAACAAAAAATAATACACAAACAAAAAATTTATAACACATATTAAACAACTTATCACAAAAAATAGTTTCTACGTTCCGCAAACTTAAACACAAAGTAGCATTCACAACAGCCAACACAATTAAAAAACACCTACACAGATCAAAAACACACCAGGATATATACGACAGGGCAGGTGTATACAAGATTACATGCAACAACTGTCCCAGCTTTTACATAGGACAAACTGGGAGGACATTTACCACAAGATACGAAGAACATGTAAAACAGATAAGAAAGACACAACCCATATCAAATTTTGCCATACACATACAAAACACACTACACTCACAGACTGGCATGGACACCAATCTAAAAATCCTACATTACATCATTAAAAGCAAGAAACTAGACACAGTAGAAAACTATGAGATATATAAACACCATAAATACTATTCACAACACATTCTAAATGACAAAACACACTCCCAATCAAACACAATATTTGAGCACATAATTAACAACTACTCTATGAACAATAACACACCACCGAACAAAAATACACCACAGACTCACCCAAACACAACACACCTGAGCAACAGTCTTGTCAGTAATTCACAGCATTGAAAAGCACTGACCTACCTTGAAAGGCATCTGCTGAATTAATCAGTAAGTAGTGGTTTTTTGCCAAGATAATACAAACAAGTGTAATTTCTATAAAAACCTCAAGATGTACAATACAAAAACTGCAAATTCATTTTTATTTATCAATTTACTTGGCAAAAAAACCACTACTTGCTGATATTTCTCCGACTCATTTTGTACTTGTTCATTGCATTATTTAATGCTGTGAGTGATGTAATTATAAGTTAGTAAGTACCAATAAGTAAGTAAGATATCCATTATGTCAGTAAATAGTGTAGTTAATAATAGTGTAGTTACAATGTGAGCAATGTATTTCAAAAAGTAAATGAATTTATAATTAGATGTGAATAATCATTGTTAAAAAATCAGAAGGAATGAGAAAAAGAATTAATGAAAGTTAAAGTTGCTTCACGTAATCATCTTGAGCTCCCTGATTAAACTGTAAGTAGTATTGCAACTTCAAAAGTATTCCCTTAGTTAAGCAATAATATTTATAATTAATGAATTTCGTACAATTTAATAATCAAGCATTTTAAAAATAGAGAGTTAATTTCAAAGGCATATATAATTTTATTTTGCTAAAATCTTTGTCCTCACCGTAGAGTACTCAGCAACAAAGTAAAAATCTGTTTTGATATACTTTTTCAACTCTGTATTCAGTTGCTCATGTTCAATCCCTGACAGGAAATTATCACTTGTTGAATTCTGCACAACAAGTAGAATACTGCCCCTGATAACAGTGTTATTAAATTATTTTTATTTAACTTAACAGTGAGACAATTATAATCAATGGTCATTTGAACGATTTAAGTGAATGAAGCTCAAACCTGCAAACGATTTTTGGTCAGTAATACATTATAATCATTTTATTTTAATTAGTTGTGATAAAACTACTAAAAAAAATTTTTTAATGAGATTAGAAATATAAAAAGGGCAAGAGAAATAAGAATAAAAGACATTTTTTGTAGATAATTAAAGCCAAGAAACCAGACAGTGTAAAATGCAGCATATAGTTTTATCTCATTCATTCTGTTTGTTTCTTATGATTTTCCTTCACTGTAAAGCTATGAATAAAAGTTTCATCTTCTCTGTCTTCTACTTTATTTTAGTTTAAAAACAATTTATTTTAGAGTAATCTGTTATCAAATATTTAGTTTTATTCTGAATCCTTCCTTTTAACCTTCATCATACAAGGGCAACAATATTTACTTTACAAAGCTCGAGAATTTGTTTCTCTAGTCAAACATTTTTATTATTTTTTGTTATTCAGGTACTTTTCTAATACAACAAATGCTTGAAGCACTATTTCTTAGCTTCATCACAATAGGCCAGTTCAACACTGTTGTTATAATCCACACAAATATTTTACTACATTTGCAGTTTTTTTGTTGTACATCTTGAGGTTTTTTAAATTACTATTTTTGGTATCAAGACACATAGCGAGTATTGCTTGTGACTCACAGCATTGAACAATGCAATGATCTAGTGTGAAACGCATCAGTAACTAGTGTTTTTTTACTAAGTGATACCAATAGTAGTAACTTAAAAAACCTCAAGATGCACAACATAAAAACTGCAAGATATAACTTTAGGTCTTTAATTTTTGGGAAATGATTTGAAGATAAATTCTCTGTGTGTGTTTGTGTGTATGTGCATTTATTTAAACTGTTAACACCTATAATAAGTCTAATATACAATATTTTCTTTAATAACAAAATATTGTATAGTTGCTGTTTTGGTGGGGATATGATTTTTTAATAGTAATAAAGCAAAACACTTGATTATGAACTTATCAACCACTTAAATTACTAAGCCGAGTTAACTCGGAAAATGGGTTTATTCTTTAAATTTCAAGTTAGCTCGAAATTTTTTTTCTCCTTGTATGATGTGTTTTACAACAAGATTGAGATTGATAATATAAATGCAGGCATCGGTAATTTAAGTGGTTAAGTCTTTGCATTGTTATTTAGCACCAGTGAATTTTAGACAGGAATATCCGTGTACTTGTTGAACTTTAGGCACACTGTGACAGCTGTTGAAATGTTTCATATATACCTGCTGAACCAAATATTTAAATTGAATTCTTTGTGTCACTATTTATAAGCTTTATCAATTGACCTTCTCCTACATAAGTTTAAAAATGTCTGATTAAAATCGGTTAATAACTCAACTGAAGAAATAAGGAATAGCTGAAATATCTATTTGATTAACAAAAAGTATTTGGAGTGCTTACTTTATCAATGATTGATATATCTTGCTGTTGTTAACATTTTCTAACAAAATTTGAGGCAGCCACTCCCATTCCTCTAGTGTTGTCATGGTCACATTTGGCAGATATTGTAAAGGCATTGGTGGCGGACGAGTGTACAAAGTTAAAGTGACCGAGGGTCCAAAAGATATGGTTTTTGCTGAAAGGCTCACAGTGTAAGTTGATGCAGGATGTAACCCTGAAACCTGAAGGAAAACAGTTTTGTAACCAACATTAAAAAAAAAAATCTTAACCTTGTTATATTGAGAGCTGGTATCATAAAGCAAGCATAAATAAAACCTTGTTTGGTATTTCTAAAGTCTAGACTGATAATTTCGAGTGTCTTGAGAATGTAAAAAAAAATCTTACAAGATGAGGACAATTATAAAAGGATGATGTCATGAACTCATTTCAATGTGAAGAACCAAAATTGGAACACAATTATTTTTTAAAATAAAAACGTTTCTTCAACACTTTAGCTGCTGGCCACAATATCGGCGTTTTTCCAGAGAATTGCCAAAATTTTGTAGGCCTATTTTTAAATAATGTGTACTTATTTTTTGTTCCCTTATCATATCTAAGTACGAAAATATGTTTCTTATCATAATATCTATAAAAACCTATAGTTTTTTTATAGCGTAAATCATCCCTAAATAAACTCCTTCGGGCCAATCGGCCCGATATTGTTTTTGAGGTATTTATATTTCCTTATCTCTGCAACATTCTCTTATTATTTTTTGGGTTTTGTGTGTAAACGATAGACATAAAAACCACAATTTCATGTTCCGGTTACCCACATAATAAGCTGACTGGTGAAAAAAGTGCTTATCACAATGATATGTAAACGTGTCACATGCGATTGATTTGTGAGTTTATACAAATATTGTTTATAGAAAGGAAGATTAAACATATTCTCTGTCTGATATGTAATCCTTTCGGTCCAATAAATACTACACAAGATTCATAACAAGTAAAAGTTTTGAAACTTAGTAATTTACTTTTTAAGGAATTTACGATATAATTTACTTCCTAGTAAGAATGAGTTTATCTAACTAGACCAATATTTGTACTTGACTTCAACCAAGTCCGTTTTTGTAAGAATCATTTTACAACTAAATATTTAGTCGATATTTCTTACTTATTTTTTAAGTTTTGTGAAATTTTGAAAACAATAGTAAAAATCAATATAATTTATCATTAAAAACGATACATTTTAATCTAAAAGTATATAAAGCTAAACTTCTTTCAATGAACCAATTTTTTTGGTTGGAATAATTAACTCAACTTCACAAGAATTGATAACAAATAAGTGTCGCGTCTTAAATTTCCCGACAAAAAGCTCCTAAAATAACGTCATGTTTATAATGCCGTAGTTAATTAGCTATCAAACAAAAACTATCATAATTATATTTGTAAGTGGTGTGAAGCTTTTTGTTTAATACTGTGCATTAATTTTTCTGAAAGTAGCAAAACCGTGTCAAATGGGTTTTCTAGTGATAACATGTGTTAACAAACACTTTTATAAGGTTGTCATACAAACTGAAATAAATTTTACTTCAATATTATTTGTGTTATAAACAGACTAGACATTGTGTTTATTCATACCATTTAGTTTCCAAAAGAGCCTATATGATTTTGCTTTATCCTTATTTGTAGTTCTTTTATAAGGTTGTCATACAAACTGAAATGTATTTTATTTCAACATTATTTATGTTATAATCAGTCCAGACATTGTGTTTATTCATACCATTTAGTTTCCAAATGAGCCTATATGATTATGTGTTATACTTATTTGTAACTCTTCTATAAGTTCTTGAATTTTGTAGTCCATTATCCATCGGTGAATCTTAATTATTCGCTTAAATAATAGTTTATGGCCTACCCATGGGAAGTCCTATCAGGAAGAGTCTATATGATTATGCATTATACTTATTTGTAAATCTTTTATAATGCTGTCATACAAAGTGAAATGTATTTTACTTCAACATTATTTGAGTTATAATCAGTCCAGACATTATGTTTATTCATAGCAGTTAGTTTCCAAATGAGAATGTATGATTTTTCTTTATCTTTATTTGATCACTATATCAAGAAAGAAACTTTTTCCTAGACTAAATGGATTCTGACAAATGGTTTCTTTTGGATTTAGTTTTAAGTATCTACATTTATTTGTTTGTTGTAGGGTTTTTAAAAGAAGTTATATAGCTTCACATTTAATGACATGATAAATATTTTGTTTTCTTTACCTTTACAACGAAATTAAATTTTGCCTCATTAAACTAACCTCAGCAGTATAGTTTGGAAGTTCTTCTTCTACTGCAGTCTCCACTAAGGGGAATATTTGGCAAAACTTCTCAGTTTCATATTGTTCTACTTCTTCAATGCTTATTACAAATGATCGTATTACGCCATTTGCCATTGAAGGATACTTCCATGACACTGCAAAGCTTGTTGATGTTGCGTTGACCACAGTGACATTTTCAGGTGCTCCTGCAGCTGTACCATTAGAGGGATTAGTAAATCAATAGTAAAAGTTTCTTAGAAACATTTATGAGAAACTTATTTAAAAATTTCACTTCTTTAATAAAACATTTGAATATTAAAATAGTAAAGAAAACTCAAGATATATAAACAAATCTTTTAGTCTCTCCCTACTCTCATATACTTTTCAGATTCCCCAGATTTAAGTATTCCTCTAACAGCTAGTGCTTTATGTGATCAGTGTACAGTTGGATGCTCCACAGGTTTTATGTGTATTAGCTACAACTGTTTTCATAAGAGTGACTACCTCTGTGGAACAAATAGGTGGGTGATCAAGTTAGTTTTGTATAAGTCTCTGGGGCGTAGAAGTGGGGTTAAGCAGTATATTTTATGATTTTTCAATTAATACAGGCAAGTGTGAATAATGTGTATATTATAATTATCAGTTGTTTATACTTAATTTTTTAATCTTTAGATTCAAACAATTAAAATGTTTGAAGAAGTTTTCTTTAACAATGAACAAATATTCAAGGAGATGTAATAATTTGACATGAATTTTAGACGTATGGGATGAATTGTAATCAGATGATGAAGGAGAGGGTGACCAAAATTATGAGCCTGAGCAAGAATTAGATTTTGATTTAGATGACTTCGGTGAAGTTATGAGCCAGCTGATGATACTGTGGATGACAATGATCTACACAATGGATGAGATTATTCAAGATGTTGAGGTCAGGAATGAAAATATTTTTATAATACTCTGAAAGTTGCCTACATCAATTCATTTGTGGTATATATACACAACAATTACAAAAAAAAAAAACAAATACAACCCCAAATCAGAGAGAAAACCTGTTCAACCATATCAATTTCTTATTAAAGTTGAGCAAACAGCTGATGGTTGGATGGAGGAAAAAACGTCTGACATCTGAAAACAATCCAAAGGATCTGAAACAATGCATTTCAAGGTGTTCCTTCAGCAAATAAATATTTATAAAGGGATGCTAGTGCTAAACCTACTGTTGAGACTGCTGCTTTACTTTCAGTGAGTGATCAAATACCAAAAAAAAAACTGCAGCTTTTGAAATTATGAAAAAGAAGAATGATAAAAATGAGACGCAACTCTTGCAATACCAGTATTTGTGAGGAGCATTAAAAAAAATTATGTACAGAGTGTTGTAAACAATTATTGTAAAAATATATATAGAGTATTTCTATCTTGTAATAAAGTTTTTGTAAATTACTTATTCTGTTTTTTTTACCTCTAAAATATCTACACAGGCTTGCAACTCCGTTTTGACATAATAACATAAGAAAACATTTGTTTTAAACCATCGTTTGTTAATTATTTTTATGTGTATGTCCCTGTGAGGTATAGGTGGGTTATACATCTAAATACGGAGGGTAGGCTGTCAGGGTTAATGTAGATGTAAATCTTAAAATATTTAGATTGTAAGGCTATTGAAATTATTTGTTGGGAAATATTCATTGGTCATGTCTTACATCTAGGTCTATTGCATGGAAAGAAGCCATGAGGAATTTTGTATGGTATTTAAGTATTAGATGTAAGATGTACTAAAATGGTTTTTCAAGTTAAAGGTCGCTTGAATCACACTTGCGGAGGATCAGCAAAAAGACTTTTTGTGTTGGTCGAACCTTGGAAATTTTTGAAACCTTCTCTCAATATTATCTTTAGTTTATGTATATTCAGGTGGTAATCTTTAATTAAGGACAGTTTACTATTTTTGTTATCACTTGGCAAAAGAAACCACATCTTACTGATATTTTTCACCAGACACATTTTACACTAGGTCAGTGCATTGTTCAATGCTGTGAGTCACGGAAAAGACTTTAAGTGTTTTATTTTTGCCCAAATGATACCAATAGTATTAAATTAAAAAACGTCAAGATGTTCAACAAAAAGATGCAAGTCTTGATTATAAATGTCCCATAAATTAGTTTACAACACCAGGCAGTCATAATAGAATCTTAAATAGTAACTTATACAGTACAGTCTCACTAATCCGGACTTGATGGGACCGGACCCTGTCCGGATCAACGAAAGTCCGGATTAGACGGAAAAAGCCAAACAAATGCATACAATATGTGTTTTAGGCGGGGAAACATATTGAAATTGTAGTTTTAGTGAAATTGAGGCCTAAATATAGCTATACAGTACAGTATTTCATAGCTTATTTAGCAAAAAATCCTGTAATTGTAACAGAAAAGGTATGACATAAATAAATTTCAAAGCATCTTCCTCATTGAATAAATGTATTGACATAAAGTTATTTACACTATACTGTATAAACGCACAAAAAACTGAAACAAAAATGAAACTGAAACAAAAATAAACTTTAAAAAACTTAGTGAAAAAAGTCCGTAATGTTATTTTGTTTTAACTATGAATGACGTCGTTTTACAGTACGATCTCGTAAGCGTTTCAAGGTCAGTAGCTCCGCAGTTGACGTATCAGTTAGTTTCTCAAAGTAAGTCATCAACCCCTCCAGCATTGCAGCCGTCCCATCATGAGTTGGACTGTCCGGCTCGTCTGTGTAGTCTTCCTCTTTCGAGCTGTCATTTTCTGCGTTTGCAGTGCACACCGCGACGATTGAGCACTTGATAACCAATGTCATTATCACTGATAATCCACTCGGAAATATCAGTTCCTTTCAACTCGACCCAACCCTCCAATTGTTGACAAATCTGAACAAATTCCGCGTCATCATTAGTAGGTTGACTGTCGGATTTTTCACTTTCCTGTGGCATATCAGACCACAATTTTTCCAGTTTTTTTGGAGTGTAGACGGTTGAATTTCCTCCCATGATTCTGCAGCCATATAAATGACATCCTTTATAGTCACTGTTTTAAGAATTTCAATAAATTGTGTAGCTGGATCTGCTTCTTGTTGTTACAAAAGCGATAAAATTAACTTTTTCCTATATTGCCGTTTTATCGCCTCCATCACGCCTTGCTCCGTCGGCTGAATGAGAGCCGTGACGTTAGGAGGAAGAAATTTAACAAAAATGTCACCATGGACCAATTCTTCATTTGGGTGGCATGGCGCATTATCAATGAGTAAAACCGCTTTTTGAGGGAGTTTTTTCTCTTTTAAAAACTTTTCTGTTGTTGGAACAAAGTTTTCAAAATACCAGTCCTTAAAAATTTGACTGTTCACCCACGCTGATTTTTGGAACTTGTATTGAACCGGTAGAACACTTAAATTTACATTTTTAAAAACACTAGGTTTTGCGGATTTCCCTATCACCAAAAGTGGATATTTTAGATCGCCAGAAGCATTACTGCAGGGCAGCAAAGTCATACATTCTTTCTTAACTTTATGGCCTTTGCTACTGTATCTAATTTGGAAGCTAAAGTTTTTTTTGGGAACATTTTATAATTTAATCCGGTCTCGTCAGCGTTGAACACCTGACAAGGTTGTAAGTGTTCATCTCTGAGAAACTTGCCAAATTTGTCTTTGAATTTTTCACTGGCATCACTGTCACCTGACAAAATTTCACCACTTATTCCGAGTTGACAGATGCCGTGTCGTTCCTACCACCGTGACAGCCAATCCACACTGGCAGTAAAATGTGTGGGTTTTAACTTTTCATTCAGTTTCAACGCGATCGTTTGCAAATTTACACCCGATAATAGAACACCCTGTTCCCGTTGTTGGCAAAAGCAAACATACAAAGCATAAACTAATGTTTCATTTTTTGGTTTTTTAAAGTGCTTTTGCCGCCTAAACTGTCTTTACTAACCATTTTTGCAAAAAAATCTTAAATTTCCTGTCGCTTTTTCTCCAATCGGAAACAGTTTGTTTTCCCACGCCTAACTCTTGCAATTTTAGTAAGCGATTCAACCCCATCAATACGAAATAAAGCTTGGAGTTTTTATTCCATTGTCACTGTCACTGACTTACGTTTATTCGCCATTTTCACTGAACACTGAACGAGACGTAAATAAAAAACACAGATCAATATCGCACTAGAATTAAATGACAACTGAGCAGAAATCTTGCGAGAAGCAGTAAAGGTGGCATCCGTCCGACAACACAACTGACCTGACGTCCTTTATCTTTCGTTTATCGCAAGATGTCTCTGATACTTTAATAGGCAAAAGAAACAAATAATATGGTAAATTCATATTTTAATGAATAAATTATATTATTTGTCTATTAGAGTAGGAAACCCCCTTTAAAAAATAACAAATATAGACGTATAAAAATAAATATTTTTGTGAACGGCAGACTGATTGTGCACTGTAAAATACTATAACTAAACAAAACTTTGGGCCGTCCGGATTAGCCGGATGTCCGGATTAGCCGGATGTCCGGATTACCGGAGACCGGATTAGCGAGACTGTACTGTAATATTACAAGTAGGGTTTTCAAAATGATGAACCTATTTGTGAGACAACCCCGATTTCATAAGCAGAATTTAGCAAGTATATGCACTCTGACATTCTTCTTTCCTATGCGGTATTTCCCTATAACATCATCCTCTTGTGCTTTAGCCAATTTACATTTTAAATCATCTCTAGTGATTGTTAGATCATGTTTCTTTATACTTCCTAGCACCCTTTCCCAATATTCTCACCTTAATGATCTTAGGTTAGCAAATATATCTCCCTTACGTTTATATTTAATACTGTTAACATAGGCATTTGGATATACAATATCAAGAGCACAGTGGTACAATATATTGCAATAAAACTATTGGCAAAACCCAATGTCACAAAAATAATCAAATATAACTTATAATACAAGTTACCTAAAATTAGATGTTTCCTTAATGTTTTTGATTCACCTCTATATTTTTTTGATTTAATAGTTTTATTTTAAATACAATGGATAATTTAAATAATTTTGATTTTATTTATCATTATTAGGTGTAGTTTATATTACATATACATTATTATTATAATTTAGTCCTTCCTGACGTGGTCTGTATTGCTCAAGATGGTCAACCGTTGTTTGTTGTTGAAGGTTTGTATATAGCGACAGCAGAGAATGGTTTGGCATAAGTCTAATTTGTAAATTTTTGTAATCTAGATTGTAATTCTTTAATAAGACTCTGATGATAATGACATGGTCATCAAAATGTACATAAGGGTTTAATCTTAGGTAATTTGTATTATTAGATAAAACTGGGGTTTTTGTCAATATTTTTATTGTAATAGTAGTTTGGAGTTGAATAATTATTATTCTGTCGGAGTATGGAACTGCATTTATGAATGTTCTCCACACACAATAACTTCTACTACATACAGTAATAATAAAAGTTTCATTTTTAAATATCATAGAAATGGTAGGCTTACTCCCTTCCCTAGTAATTTCTGATACTGAGGTTGGAATTCCATCTTCGGTCACTTCTGTATTTCTTGCTGCTACCTAAATAATAAAACAAAAATATTATATTAGGATGCAATTTATAGGTGTGTTCGATGCATTAAACAGATTTAAAATGAAAATCTAGTCCCCCATGAGAATGTAGTTAAAAAAATGCCTACAACTACCAGTTTACGAATTCTCGATGAAGTGATAGGAATTAATTTAAATTCTTCTGTACAAAAGCTTATTAAAGCTCTATTAAATTGCTTATTAGCAGTAATTATTAATATAAACCTTTTATTAAACTATCTAAAATATGCTCAAATTTACTTTATCATGCTAGAGGTTGTTCTGAGCAAGAGGGATTTTTTCTGACCAATGCAGTTAAACGATCTTTCAACTTTGAACGGTCATTTAATGTTTCTTTCACCACCAGTATAAGTTCTTTGAGTCTTATTTTTTTCCTTTTAAATGTAATGTTCATACCTTAATATTTACAATGTTAGATTTTGGGAACATTTTTGTGCTTCAAATGATTAACAGCACTAAAATTTTGAGAATGGATAAAGTTTTGAATCTATCATTTACCAGTAAAATACAATTCACCTTAATCCTACAACTGGTCAGAAGATGTTTTATAGGCTTGAAAAATCGTTTCACAGTAGCCAAGACATATTTTAGCATTTCCCAACATGGACATCTATAGAACAAAAATATATCTTATCATTTGTTAATTGCTACATAATGATATACTAATGGAAAGCTGAAGTTTCACGCTTTCATTTTTATGCATATTATGTTTATTTAGAAAATTTTATTGCAATTTGAGAATTTTAAATGCAAAATATTGATGTTCTCTGAGAATCATGAAGTTGTTCTCACAACTGGAAAGAGACATAATTCAGTATCTCTTTAGTTTTAATTCTTTCAGTACATATGTTTTATATAAAACTTTATATTTTATTAATACAATATAAATTGACTAAAATACTTATATTTTGGAATATTCATGAACTTATTTTTAGAACAAATATGTAACGCTGAATATATAGCCTACATAAAATTTTAACCCATTGAAGAATAGATTATTCATGATTTGAGCGATCTAGCAATATATTCTATATATTTCAATTTTTTATTTATAGTGCAATTTTTCATTAATTCTTTTGTAAATTGGTTAGTTTATTATTATTGTTATTTAATTATTATTTGTAATGATAATTAGTACAAAAACAAATTAATGAAGGTCGTGTTAGATTCCAGGGCCCCTGGAAATTATTATTGTTCAATTTGGATATTCAGAAAAATACACTAATTTAAAAAAATATTTATATATATTTAAATCAAGTAATTTTTAAATTTAGAGCTTTAGTAAAGCTGAGTTATACTGGGTTTCTGACATACAGGGATCCTGCCCTGCCTCGGAGTACGGCGCCTAGGGTGTTGCTCTGATGGTTGAAGCTGAAATGCATACGAGGTCTGTTCAAAAAATACGCGGACTGTTTGAATTTCGCGGCTCAAGTTAGTTTCAGGAGAATCTGCTTGGTGTCTCCTTCAAAATACTCTCCTCCCCAACGCATACTACTTATCCCAACGGTGTTTCCACTTGTTAAAACAGTCCTGGTACGCTTCTTTTGTGATGGCATTCAGCTCCTTCCTCGCATTTGCCTTAATCTCCGAAATCGTTTCAAATCTTCTTCCTTTGAGGGTCTTTTTAAGTTTTGGGAATAAGAAAAAGTCACAAGGAGCAAGGTCAGGTGAGTAAGGGGGGTGGGAAAGAACAGTGATCGAGTGTTTGGCCAAAAACTCACGAGTTCTGAGTGCTGAGTGAGCTGGAGCGTTGTCGTGATGGAAAAACCCGTTATCATTTCTCCACAGTTCTGGCCTTTTGCATTGAACGGCGTTCCTCAGATGTTTCAGTACTTGAATGTAGGTAATCTGGTTGACTGTAGAGCCTTCAGGGAGGTACTCATAGTGAACAACACCCTTAGCATAAAAAAAAACTGTCAGCATCACCTTCACATTCGACCGAACTTGGCAAGCTTTTTTGGGTCTTGGGGACGTTTGACTCACCCATTAGGATGATTGGACCTTCGTTTCAATGTCGTAACCATACACCCATGATTTATCACCGGTTATAATTCTTGACAAAAAGTTCTCATCTTCATTTGAACGATCAAGTAGTTCCCCACAAACCCGGACGCGATTGGCTTTTTGGTCGTCGGTCATCAGGTGTGGCACAAATTTTGCAGCGACGTGGTGCATCTTCAATTTTTCGGTCAAAATCTTGTAACAAGATCCAACTGATATCCGACACTCTTCGGAATGCTCCCTAATGGTCAGATGTCGATTTTCGCACACCAGGGTGTTGATTTTGTCAATGTGTGGGTCGTTAGGTGGGGTCAACGACGTTGAAGGATGTCCATCTTCATCAATCGACTGTCGGCCACCCTTGAAACGTTCATACCACTTGAAACATGCAGTACGCTTCATGGCAACATCGCCGTAGGCCGTATTAAGCATGGCAAATGTTTCTGTTGCAGATTTCCCTAGTTCTACACAAAATTTCAGAGCAATTCGTTGCTCCTTCAGGCTGTCCATTTTACATTCCAACAAACAAAAAAAACACTATTTACTAAACTGTGTGTAACTCATCAACAAATGAGGATATCTGCGACTGAAATACCGCGTTTTAATCAGCTGATTTATACGAACCTAGCGACACCAAGCGGATTCTCCTGAAACTAGCTTGAGCCACGAAATTCAAAGAGTCTGCGTATTTTTTTAACAGGCCTTGTATTGCTAATGCCAATTTATACCTGGCAGTGGAGTACAAATGTTACGAATGTAAGTATTAAGAGAAACTTATTACAATAAGCATAGTACAGATTTACTCCTCATTACTTTTTGTAATACAAAATTAATATATAATTTACTGTTTGTTTTGCTAATTGTGTAACACTAACCGGGTAACCATCCAAATATTATGTTACTAATTATAAACGACATAACTAAATGCATGATTAATTTTCATACCTTGAGTAGTTTCTTTATCCTCATAAAGTTATTTAAATTTAAAGGTATGTGAAATAATAGGTAAAACAAATAAAGAACAATATTTTTTGATGATGTATAAAAACATCAGATATTATACACAAAATATTAGTAACTCTACTTACAGAAACACTGTATTTCTTGATTGGACTCAGATTTTCAAGAGTGTGGCAGTAAAAGTGAGGCCAGATTATGCATGGAACTGGAGGAACTGTTACAACTTTGCTATTGTTTCCATAGCCATAAGAAATAATAAATGATTTCAATGTTCCATATAGCTTTTTAGGCTGTTTCCAGCGTAAATCAAGTATATTTCTTCCTCGTTTATAAATTGACAAATTTTCAACAGCTTCAGGAACTGAAAACAAAAATATTGAAATAAAAGAAATTTAGATATAAGAGAAATTAAAAGTTACAGGAAATTTTGTAGATGCAGCAACGAATTATTTTAAACCAAATATTTATGACCCTGATTGATATGAATAGTCATTTGAAGTTTGTATATGAATTGAATTAACCCCTGTCATTCCCCTTGTGCTACATAAAAACATTCCTTGATATTGCGGAAATAGGGAGAGGGGCCTCAATAAAGTGCCCAGTTTATGTCAATAAAAATCTATAAACCCATTCTCATTTCCTGCATGGACTATTATTGCATACTGACCCTTAGAAATTGGAGTTAAAAGGCCTTTGTTACCACCGTCTGACCACGATTGGGGTTTAGTATGGGAAGCATGCACGTATGTCTCATCTGTGTAAATAATGGGTCGACCTTCCTCTCTATAGAGTTTTATTTGCCTAAGAAAATGGACCCTCTGTTCTCTTATTTCATGTTTTTTCGTCAGCAGCTTTCTGTTATCTGCAGATTTCCTCCATTTGAAGTTTAGTTCCTTAAGAACTTGTCTCAGAGCCCATATGCCTAAACCCAATTTTTTCTTTCAATACAGGAAGCAACGTTTTTAGCGTAGGGCGTTGTCCATCCATCTTGAGGAACTCATGTACAGTCCGCCTACTAACAGTCTTGTCGAAGTCATCATAAGATTTTTTTTATTTTTTTTATTCCATGTTTTCCTTGGCGTTGAAAAGCGAGGTCCTGTTGCCGGCACGGTTCTATGTTCACTCAAAATTCGTTTCACAGTTGTCTTGGACACTCCCACAGCATTCGCAACACGTTGTTGAACTTGTTTCAACAATATTGGTCCTTCTTTAGCTTCTCTTTTCATAAAATTGTGCAAATTAAAAATTATTTCTCTTGCTTGGCTATGTAGAATTTTACCACCGACCTTATTGTTTGGCTATACTACACTAAAAATTAAACTTAACACTAACTAATCAAAACAAGTAAGACTAGATGTTTAGCTAGACGCATATTTACGATGTGAAACCGGCGGGTGAGAGCAGCAGACTGACGACCTGCCGCCCCACCACTCCAAAACCAGTTGTATAACTGCTTTTCCGTTCAAGGTCAGAGCTCGCCTCGTTTCGCACGTTCTCTACCAATATCCTAGTTATAGAAACACTAAACATATTATGAGACAATCTAAGACTTAAAAACACTCCAGAAAAAATCAGAAAAGAAATCATACACATTTTTAACACCATTACACAACAGAACTACTTCACTCACAACAAGAAATATTACACACAAAAACAAGGCTTATTAACGGGCTCACTGATTTCAAGCGCTCTTGTATAAATATTCCTATAACCCATAGAATAGAATAAAATCATAAATAACAACAACGACGCAGATAAGATAATGTATTGGCACAGATATATAGACGACGTTATAATACTATACCGAGGAAACATAAGACAGTGCCAACAACTCCAAACACATATAAACAAAATACACAAAAATATTCACTTAGAACTTTTTTAAAAAATGTTTTAACTTGCCTATAGTAGCACTTACTTTTTTGTGTTGAGGACGGCCGTTTCGGGAGATGTGTCCCTTTGTCAACTCAGACCGTAACTGATCTCAAGGTTTATGTAGGTTAGGGTGGGGGTGGGATATTTTGGTGGTGTGGGTGTCTTTTGTGTGTATTAGGAGTTATGATGTCAAAAAGTGCGTGTGAGTTGTAATGTAATTGTGTATTGAGTATGTGTGTCGGGTGTAGTTTGAAGTGCCTATATATTTCGTATTGTTCGGTTGTGTAGCGTTGGTTATTTCTGTGTTGTTTATGAAGAATTTGTAAGTTAGATGTTATGTCTGTGTAGTCGTGTTTTGTGGAGTTGAGATGATCGGCGAAGTTTGATTGGTAGTTATTGTTTTTTAGTGCTTTTATATGTTCTTGGTAACGTGTGTGAAATGACCTCCCTGTCTGGCCTATGTAAAAACTGGGGCATGAACTGCAAGTTAGTTTGTAAACTCCAGTGGTGTTGTAAATGTCGTTGATTTTGCTGTTGGGTTTAAATTGTTTGTTGAGAGTGTTGTGTGTGGAGTAAGCTATTTTGTAGTTGTATTTTCGTAATGTGTTGGTTAGATTGTGGGTTTTGGATGATCTGTAAGGTATTGATAAGTATTTTATAGGATTGTCATCTTGTTAAAAACGTAAATATTCCACACAATTCCACCTTAGTCTCTTTCGATATATCAAATCTATATACAAACATCCCCATTCCAGAAACCATAGACATCCTCAAAAACATACTAATAGACACAAATACACCACATACACACATTGACGAAATCATCCACCTCACAAGATTAATCACTTCTCAAAATTATTTCACCTACAATAACACATACTACAGCCAGAAAGATGGACTACCTATGGGCTCCCCCATAGCAAGCATCTTAGCAGAAATATTCATACACCACATCGAACAAAACCACATTTTACACAACAACAAATACTCAGATAACATAATTTACTGGTACAGATACGTCGACGACATCATAACATTATATAAAGGCAACACACGCAGAGCACACATATTTCTAAAACACCTAAATTCCATACACCCTAAACTAACATACACCATCGAAACAGAACAACAAAACTCCCTTAACTTCTTAGACCTCACAATTAAACGAACAGACAAACAAACACATAAATTCAACATATACCGAAAACCCACCAGCACTAATACGACCATACACAGTTCCTCAAACCACCCACACCAACACAAACTAGCTGCTTACAATACCATGATATACCGCCTCCTTAAAACACCATTAGACAAAGATGAACACTACCAGGAGTTAAACACCATAAAATATATAGCACAAACAAACGGATACAACCCAACAATGATAGACAAATTATACAACCGCCTAAAAAATAAACATAATAACCCAAATACAAACACACAAGATGACAATCCCATAAAATACTTATCAATACCTTACAGATCATCCAAAACCCACAATCTAACCAACACATTACGAAAATACAACTATAAAATAGCTTACTCCACACACAACACTCTCAACAAACAATTTAAACCCAACAGCAAAATCAACGACATTTACAACACCACTGGAGTTTACAAACTAACTTGCAGTTCATGCCCCAGTTTTTACATAGGCCAGACAGGGAGGTTATTTCACACACGTTACCAAGAACATATAAAAGCACTAAAAAACAATAACTACCAATCAAACTTCGCCGATCATCTCAACTCCACAAAACAAGACTACACAGACATAACATCTAACTTACAAATTCTTCATAAACAACACAGAAATAACCAACGCTACACAACCGAACAATACGAAATATATAGGCACTTCAAACTACACCCTACACACATACTCAATACACAATTACATTACAACTCACACGCACTTTTTGACATCATAACTCCTAATACACACAAAATACACCCACACCACCAAAATATCCCACCCCCACCCTAACCTACGTAAACCTTGAGATCAGTTACGGTCTGAGTTGACAAAGGGACACATCTCCCGAAACGGCCGTCCTCAACACAAAAAAGTAAGTGCTACTATAGGCAAGTTAAAACATTTTTTAAAAAAGTTGTAAGTGATTACTAGTAGCTCACGCGAAGATGGAATCAACAAATGTTAAAAATATTCAGTTTAGTACAGAGTTTGAAAACAACAAAAGATTGAATTTCTTAGACATCACCATAACAAAAAATCAAAACAAACATGAATTCAACATATACCACAAGTCAACCATGACAGACCCACTGATACACAATACATGGAACCACCAAAAACAACATAATTACGTAGCATTCAAACATTTACTACACACACTAAATAAGATATGTATGTCCACAATTAACTACATTAGAGGAACTAAACACAATCAAATATTAGCTCACAAAAATGGATAAGACAATTATTTAATACACAAACTAGACAGAAAAATACTCAACAAGAACAGTAACAACAACACAAACAACAAAAACAGGAACGCAAACAAATTCATCACCCTCACACACATAAACAAATTCACAAATAATAACATAGCACACCAATTCAAAATAGCAGGATACAATGCAGCTTATAGAACAACAAATAAACACAGCATTAATAACAATACCAACACATACAATAACCCAGGAATATACAAAGTACAATGGAACAACTGCAATAAGTTCTATATTGGACAAACAGGCAGATCTTTCGCCAAAAGATATAAAGAACACAAAAGCACACTGCATACTACTATTGAATCCCTCTTCCTAAATCACTTCATGGATACTAAACAATCATGCAATAGTATGGAAAATAACATGAGCATCCTCCACACATGCAACAAAGGCCATAAATTAAACACACTAGAACAATATGAAATATATACAGACATAGCAACACACATAAAAATGACATCCTAAATTAACAAATACGACACAGATAACACATACTCTTCGATCACATAACTTCTAATTTTAAAAAATTGGTATCAAAGAAGCACAACTGCAGCAATTGTAGCAGCAAAAATACAAGGCTGACGAAGTTATAAGATTAAAACATTTCCTCCAAGTGTAATTTAACAAACTTTAGTTAACAAAAAGTCTGGTCGCAAGTAATATCAAAATGTAATAAGTAAATTTCATATGTTATTCCTTTAGAGATAAATGGTTTTGATTCCTAAATTTATGAACACTTAACATCAAGTTGATGTAATAATTACGCTATTGATTGTGAAAACATTCTATGAGTAAAAAGCTGCTAATTTATTAATAACACACTAATTGTAAAAATTTATAAACATAAAAGAAGACTATAATCGTAACGTCTAAATTTTATACATCTATATTTTATATTACCTGTAGCAGAAGTAGATAAGTTTAAGAGAAGATATTTATCTTTATCTATGCCAGCACCAGTTTTAATAAAAATTTTAACTAGATAGGCTGTGTTTGGTGATAAATCATCCACTGTAAAACGAGTTTCTTGTGTAAACCCTGTTGCTATGGTTCTCAAATCATCAGCCTTGAAAACATAAATTAAAAACAAAAAATATGAATTGGAAATAAACAAAAATAATTCAGTGTGATGTATTAAATAATCTACCATTTTCTTTTTGTATTACTTGTATGGGTAAAAGTTATGTGTTTTACGTGGTAGAAGTGACATTGCTGCATGAAAAATTAGTACCTGCTTTTTCTGTGGCTGCTACTTGTATACTGTTCCAAAATAGCTGACAACATTGTTCAAATAGCACATAAAGATTGATGTTTTTAGTTAAATCAAGTTTTGTGTTTTCACAATCACAGTTCTAAGCACATCTTAGTTAACAATTTGATATTATAGGTTCATGACTGAGAGTACACATGATCAGCATCCCACTGTTCACACTCTGAAAAATGTTAAAGCTTTTAGGGAATTATAGGGTCAACAGGAAAAACAGCAGCAGAACTTTGGGTTGCTAGATGATCTGTGCAGAGATTATTGAAAACTGATTTGCATTTGTAAATCAACGAAATGAAGTGCTACGAAACCGAAGACATTCAGTGAATAATTGTTGAACAATGTTTGATTCTCAGATAAAGCACAAATCTATCTCAGGTTTGATAAAAAAATGTGTGGTTTTAGGCTGCAGAAAAGTCAATGCATGAAAAAGTGCATCATGATTCCATAATATAGGTATAGGCTACTATTTTAAGTTGTTGGTCAATAGGATCATATTTTTGTTAACAGACTGTTAAAAGTAAATGATATTCAACACACACTGATTAAATTCTTTCCCTCAGCTTTTTTATAAATAGTTTAAATTAGATAATGCGTGGTTCAAACAGGATATAGCTAATGTCCTTCTAGACTTTCTGCTAGAAACTTTCAAAGTATTTTAAACTCCTTTCTTTAAACAATTTCATATAGGGACAAAATCGGTCCATGAACAGTCCTTATTTGAATTTGTATAATTATTTTCTTTAGGGATTCCAAAAAGAGAAGATTTTCTTCAAATATCCTCACTCATTGATGGAGATATGAAGATTGATCATTGAGACATTGAATGAGATATCTCCAGATGTACATCATTGATTCGTCAGCAGGATAGACATTTATGTTAAAGGTTATAAGGCAATATGGAAGATGTGTTGAGTAGATAATAATCCCCAAGCCATAGATCAAAAATGTTTTATTCGCTTTAATGGACTACAAATGAAAGAAATGTATAACATTTATACTAAAAATTTAATTTTTAAGATTATTCCAATGAACCTAAAATATTACTACTACCTTATCCAGTTGATAAACGTAACCTTTAAAGTAACCAGAACAAACTTCAACAGCTTCCCAAAACACTGTCACAGAGTGGTTTGTTCTTACTGGTGGCAGTAAACTCGGTTTTACTATTTCTGTTGGGGCTGGAATAAAATTATAATAATGAATATATAAAATTATGAAGTAGATTATTGTTTTTAAGGTTCATTAAACATAACTCTAATGAAATTATAAATTTTTCAAATCCAATATAATATCTTAAATAACTTAATTTATTAAATTTTCTGAGGGTGAGTTTTTTTTAATATGTTAACTTAGTACTCGAATGTGGGGCGAGCCTTGCTTGGCGTATATTTCCATTTACTTGTATGTCAGCACCCACTACGATTTTCAAATGAGTGGTGACACCTGGGCCTTGTCAGTGATCTACAGCATTGAGTAATGCGCTGACCTAGTGTGAAACGCGTCTGCTGATTAAATCAGTAAGTAGTGGTTTTTTGCCAAGTTAATACAAAAAAAGTATAATTTATACAAAAACCTCAAGATGCACAACACAAAAACTGCAAATTATAAGTAATTATTGTATAATTGAGTGAATACTCTTGAAATTAATTGCTGACAGGTTTCGAAATAATCCTTTTATTGACTAAGCTGACCCGAGGTCAGTTTCGTCAATTAAACAATTGTTTGAAACTTGTCAGCAAGAAATTTCAAAAGTATGCACATAGTTATGCAATAATTTCTTATAATACTTTTATTTTAAATAAATATTAGCATATCTTTTTCGTAAAGAGTTTATCATCGTTACTCTATTGAATTTCATATGACTGGAAAACCTTTCCTAGATATCCATTTGTATTGTGTATATTTTTCGTTTTCAGCAACTTTCATTTTTTTTTTTAATGGTGGATTTTTTGTTTCATGTTGTTTATCTTAGGAAACTAAATTTAATTGTTTTATAGAAATTTCTGTTTATAAAAAATATTTCCTTACTTGACTAATTTGTGATTGTGAAAACAAATGTTTAAATTTATCTATACCTCAAATTTCAGCTCAACTTCATTATCCAGATTTGTTATTTGTTCATTGTTTCTAATTATACGGGTTTTCAAGAATTAATTTCAATATCTGCCAATTTATATTTCTTCTTAAGTTCTTATAACATGTAAATATGAAAATGGAAACTTTTTGAAAACACATAATATGCAGAACAAAGTGCTTACTTAAAATTAAATAATATCGATAAAAAAATAAAAGAAACGTATTTGAATTTGTTTCAACTAATTGTCTCAATTTTTATCAAATTAATTTAAATATGTTTAACCATATTCTTTTGTGTAATACAAGGCAGAAATTATAAGGATAACATCTATTGCTAATCATTTACCTGACATCTCTGTCCCTATTAAAATTGATGTAGATGGCCCTCCATTGGCAGAAATTTTGAATAAATATTGTGTGAAAGGTAAAAGTGAGTAAACCTTTGCAGTTGTACTAGTTACTCGGAGATCAAAACTATCACTGTCATTACATCCGGAAGTACAGCCAATCCTTCTACGACACTGCAAAAATTATTCTTCAATTGTAAAATACAACAATACAAATTATATTACAAGTTATTAAAATTATAATAATTTTCTCTTGTATTACAATTTCTTTTTATAAACAGTTTGTAACCCTAGAAGACTTCGCAGGATATTTTGTCTCCTAGGGACTTTTCAACAAAAATAACACCAAAGTTCCAGTTCCTGACATCCCTCTCTATATCTTCTAATAAACTTGTCCACTACCCAATTCTGCTTCAACATCATTTAGTTTGTCAGTTGCTGTTCACTTATACGAGTTTAAATTTATTATTATAAAAACCAAAAGAATTTTTAGCCTAAGGAATTTTTACTTACTTTAGTGTATATTCTTATTATGGTAAGACAATACTGATTTTATAAATCAGACAAATGTTGTTACGGTAGACATTCTCTAATAATTCATCCTTGTTAACCATATTCATTGTACAGAAACTAATAAACACTACAATAACACACTTCAAGTAAAACTAATATGATAGCACAGTCCCTTATCCGATAGTAAAGGTGGAACAAAAAACAAAATGTACCGAAATGTTCCCAAAGACTGGCACAATAACCGACAAACAATTCAATGTATTCCAGCAACAACCAACATTCCAGAGTGAGGCATACATGAAAGCCTAACGCCTCGGGCACCAGTTGAACAAGGGCATTCATGCACGCCAGCCGGACTCAATGTGTTAGTAGCTTTCTTTATAGAAATGAACTAACCAGAAATCAATGTACAAAGGGAAAAAATCACACAGCTAGGCAAAAAAACTAACAACTGACAGCTGTTAATGAATGATTGTTGTATGCAAACAATAATTATAAAAGTAATATTTTTAATGTATTCTTCTTAAAAAAACAGAAATAAAATAAAATAAATATTTTTTTACTTAGAATTGGTTATGAATGATTAACTAAACTTTTATATAGTTCAAGTATATAAATATTTGGTTTGAAGTTAGCCATTATATATATATGGCAGTTGTTTTTATTGTACAAAGACTCATGACCTTCATATAAATTGGTCCTCAACATAAGAAACATATTTGGAGACCAATTGGTGAAACATTAGTTTCAGAAAAAGGTTGCCTTTATGCCTTTTCTGCTATAAAACTTAACAATCGGCCTTCAGGTGAAGTTTTACAAGAAGAAGTCTTACAGAAACATCAATCAGTACTTGGTTCTGATTAATGACATTACTCAATTCATATTATGAGAATATGAAAGAAATACAATACAAAACATTACTTTACCCAATAGCAAGTATTTCTTTTTTTATAGCAGTACGATGTCAATGACACATGTTTTGACTTTATCATACCACTATCTAAAATGGCATTTATATTGTTTATAGTTCAAAACATATCTTAATCTTATGTAATTCTTGTGTCGCTGAGTGAAAACTTTCAACTTACTTACTGACATGTTTCATTGAGGAGCCAACCAGGACTTATATCTCAATGATATTACTCATCTTTATATTTTAAAAAAAGATAGTAGTTTTTCTATTTCAGTTGGACCTATTCAGTAAAACTGTAAAACTCATGTAGCAATGAGGTTACTTTTAAATCAACCAAAGTAGAAATATAAAGTTTCTTTTCAATTTCATATTGCAAAAATTTATTTAATTGCACTAGTTTTGTAACAAATTTTATATTATTTTATAAAAAATGCTAATATTATATCTTCAAAAAGTAGTTTCCCCATAAAATAAGTTAACAGTATCCTTAGAACGGTTAATAAATGTATCTAAAATGTTTGTAAAACACTTCCATGTGAACAATCCCATTTGACAATTGCAACAAATTAAAGAAGAAATTACAAAAAATATACTTTTTATGGTTTATATTCATTACAGTATTGCTGTAACAGATGATGAAATTTTTAACAATTTTATAAAGTGATTCGTAGTCTCAATATTTTGTTATAAAATTATTCTTCGTGAAAATAAAAATATCACATTTTCCATGTAGCCACCAAAAATAACAACAAATTTAGTTAACTAAATTTGGTGATTTTTGTCAAATTTTAAACCTTACAATCATGTTAAACACTTTTTAAATTTAAAAATTTTGCCTTGAACTTATAAGTTAGCTCCCAATTATCGCAAATCATTAGTACACCAGAGAAGATATTTCTGGCTGAGCTACTGAATTTTCTTTTGTTTTTACTATAAATACGTAAATACCATTCAAAAACAGTGCCTGTTATCATTTTTTTACTCATTTTTAATCCATAAATACAAAAACTAATTAGCTTTAAACAATTTTAAAAAATAATAATAGAGGCATGTCAACCAATTAAAGCAAAAACAGATCCTTTTGCTTACGCCGGGAAAAGGGTAAAAAAAACATATGTAATAAATAATGTAGTAATAGATAATAATAATAAATATTGAAAGTGAAAATAACAGAAGAAAGCAGTGTAAGCCAAACGTTATTTCCACACTATTATTTGACTAATGGCAGTTACCTATAGATAATTGGATATTACTGTACGAAGGTTAATGCTTAACTAAAATGAAAGAGCCTACTTAAGAATTTAATGTAATATTTATACTTATCATAATAGGTAAATGTATTTTACGTCTTGGTGGAAGAGGCTTGACTCCCACTGTGAACCCAAAGTTATTAATTGGATAAATAGACCTAGCTTTTCTAATAATGTTCGATTCTTCACGGAAATAGTAAATGTTACCTCAATTATTTATAATAAAATTATAAACAATCCAGTAATTATAAATCCAGTAAATTATAATCCAGTATCATTATAATAAATTTATTATAATGTGTAAACGAAGACATTTCTATACATTGCTAAAGTTACCTGTATGTTAAGGAGGTAACCTAGGTTTTCACTTTCAAAGTTTTCTGGAGGATACCACTCAATAAGTTCATAGTTATCTTCGTGTTCAAAAGAGAGCGACTGGACTGGACCAGGATCTGAAAAAAGTAAATAAATTTATGTTGTATATGTGTATACAGATAGCCTGAGAGTCATCGTGTTCTGTAAAGGAGAAAATAGATCACCAGAAAAGTACCTATTAACAATCTCGTAAGGAAATTGTAAAAACCAGTGTTTTGTAGAGCAATTAGATGTAGCAAACTATAAAAATTACAAGAAAGTGTTGAGAGGTTTAAAGAAGTAGATCAGTATTTCATAAATAACACAAGGGTCTTTGATGAATAAACATTACATAAGTAATGTCCTGAAATGGTGTATTGGTAGTAGATAAATGCACTAACCAGAAAAGTAAATCTCATATGGTAAGTTTTTTTATTCCTTTGGTATTAAGCATCACTTCTTGTTTGCTAGATTGTAATTTTGTAATAAGACCCTCTGATGATGATGACATGGTCATCGAAATGTACATAAGGGTTTAATCTGAAGTAACTTGTTTATTTGTTATTTTTGATTATTTTTTGTGGTATTGGGGTTCTTTCCAATATTTTCATTGTAATATATTGTACCACTGTGCTCTTGATATTGTGTAAAAACATAAAATTTAAGACTTTAAATTTAGAAATGTAATAATTACTCGCTAATTACTTGGAATAATTTACTGGGATTTATTATTAATAAATAATGCACACAACGAACATCTAACCACAAATATGTTTACTCTATGCTTGTGTACATTTCTTATTGCAATTGTAAATGAAATCTACATAACACTAAAATAAAAATATCTGTGGTTAGAGGTTTATTGTGTTTATTATTTATTGTAATACATACTGCCACAGTTCATCCATCCTTTCTGTCCACCCATTATACTTCTTTTGTCCGTACTTACCGTATGGGATATTAATTTCTAGGCCTATAAAATGTTAAGAATTAGGAGTTTCTATGTATACAGGGTGAAAATCAATGTTTGTGTGAATGTTTCCTCTATACCTGAAAACAATCACCTGAAAATACATGTCATACATCAATTCACCTTACATCCCAATGATGTATTTTTCTGAATAAGCATCTAGAATTTGTCTTTTTTTTAAACTTGTTTGTGAATATGCCAAACCAACAAGTTCCCATTACTTCAAACATTACAATATATGTTTTAGCATTCATTCTTAACTGAAAATAAATATTGAGAATCTATTAGCATTCTCCCCAGACAGGTTAACCATTTATAAACTAAAATAGTTGATTGAAGTGTTGACTCTTAAAGCTGTATATTAAGACCCTTAAGGCTCAAACAAATCCTTAGGTATCTAGAAATGAATCTAATTACGTTTTTTGAAACATACTATTCTATAACTCACCTTCTAGCTTTGTTGAGATGGTTGCAGTTTCTGAATAAGGAGCAAATCCATTTGAAGTATATGCCCTGATTTTAAATTTTATTACTCCTCCAGGTAACAGATTAGACAAAGAGACTGATGTGTCTATTGTATTTTCAGAGACCCATTGCCAATTTTCCTCTCGAGATACTTCATAATGTTTACAGGGCAAAAATATTCAGTAGTATTCTTGTACTGTTACAAATATATGTTTACTAAACATGAATAATATTTGTTTATAAATTTTAATTTTAAAGTAGATTAATTTAATTTGGTTAAAGTATTACTTACATCCCAGCTGATGGTCATGAAAGTTGAGTTGCTTTTTGCAGTAATATGGTAATCTACTTCTACTGGAACTGTCAATAATACAATTAATTATTGTTATAAGAAACTTATCGGAAACTACAATTTGAAATTATAATACTGTTTTTTGCACTACAATAAAATCATTTGTTATTAAAGTTTACAAATATATAAATAAATTTATAATCTTTTCATAAACTTTTATTAATTGTTGATTAAAATATACTGTTTTTGCTTCTTTAGAAATGAAACTAAGAAACTCTTAAGCTTGAAAGAATTATTATTATTGCTATATGTACATATGTGGTTAGGCAGGTAATGGACAAAGTGGTACTTGATTTACCTCTGATGGCAGTGGAATGCTATGCGGGTTGCAGCTTGTCGTAGCATCTAATTATCGTGCTCGTTGTTTTCATCTCAATAATTTTATTTCTAACATATACAGGTTTATTGAGGACATCAAAACAGTGTATTAGACATTAAAATATTGTTTTATTAATCTGATCACAATAAAAAAAAAATATAAAATTATAAAATTTTGTATGATAAATAATAAAACACAAAAAAAAAGACAGAAAAAAGATAATTTAGATGAAAATCTAAAGTACCTACTACTAAAATATACTACATACTAAAAAACCCACTCAACTCAGAATGTTTCTGTTTGTGTCATGTGTTTCACAAAGCGATAGAGATCGATAATGTAAACGCAGACATAGAAAATGCATATGTCATGTCTGAGACTATTTATAGCCGAGATTAGCTGACATTTGTTTACTGCAATCTTATGAGGATACATTAGGTTTTCAGGCGTCCAATCATTTTGTCAATGACTCATATTTATAATAGTCTGTTCCCACTTCGAGTTGGTTCATTCACTCTAATAGGACAGTTATCGTTTATTCTTGCTTAGCTTATTTTTATAATCGTTGTTTTTACCGGATAATTTGCCGTGTTAAGTGGTTGAAACTAAAGAAAACATTAACATATAAAAGTTAAACCAATTTAAATCTATAATGATTTTCTTGAGCAACTGTGGCTTATGTTATAATATTTTAAATAATAAACCCAATAACCACAAATTAACTTTATTTATTCACCTGATGTACATTTCAGTTACAAGGTAACCATCTTCAGAAGCACTGAACAAAAAATTAATTTAATTTAAAACGTATATATATAAAACATATATTGCAAAAAAATATTGAGGTTATAAATTTAATTCTTTTTTAATAATTTTTCTCTTGTTTTTTTCCGGTAATAAATTTGAGCCATCTTTCACCAACAGTTTTCTTTTTTGTTTCCGTAATATGTTGTCAATAACTTTAATGTCAAAATGGTTCCACCTAGCAGTATCTTTCATATTTGTTAATTCATTAAAAAATCGTTTTTTAGCTAGCGGCACTTTAAGAAGTCTATTCACCATCGAATTAAAGGTTGCTAGTTTGTGTTGAAAGCAATGGTTGGAACTATTTAGTAAATATCTGTTATTATTCATTGGTTTTTTGTAGATGTCAAACTCCAATTTGTTACCTACTTTGATACAAGAAATATCCAAAAAATTTAACTTGTTACTCTCTTCCATTTCAAACATAAATTTAATTGCCGGGTTCTTACTATTTAATTGGGCTATAAATTTTTCTACTAAATATCATCCACATATCTAATCCAAATACGTGGAAAATATGGAAGGTCTCTTTTTAGTTCAAATTCAAATCTATTCATAAATAAATTAGCAATAAATGGAGATAGGCTATTCCCCATGGCTGTACCAGCTAATTGTCTATCAAATTCATTATTAAATTGAAAATAATTTTGTTTCATGCAACATTCTGTAAGTTTAATATATTCATTGATTTTCTGTTTCTCTAATTTATTACATTCTAAAAATTCTCTAAGGTATTTTATCGTCTCATCAATAGGGATACTTCGAAATAGCGAGCAGACATAAAAAGAAACCAATACTTCATTATTGTTAAATTATACTTCTTTAATCTTATTTACAAATTCTATGCTATTTTCCACCGTATAAATTTCCCTTTGGAAATCGAACTTAGAAAATTGTCCAACCAACCATTTAGATACATGATTATTAGGCGAATTTGTACCTGATACTATGGGTCTCATCATTTTTCCAGGTTTATGAATTTTTGGTAGGCAATATAATTTTGGTAAAGTAGGGTTAGAATTCGTTAATTTCCATTTCTCATTATCTGATAAAATCAATTTGCAGTTCTTAATCTCTTCTTTAGTTCTTTGTATAAACTTATTTAAAAGGATTCCTATTCAACTTTTTGTTTGGGCCTTCCTTCAACAATTCTTCTACTCTGTTAACATAATCTACTTTATCTAAAATAACAATAGTATTCCCTTTATCTGCTTTCAAATAATAACAGGGTTTCTCCCTTAATTTTTTCACTATTTGCACCTCTTTTTTAAAACTAACCTTATTGGTTCCGTTTAATCTTTTACTTTTTTCTAAATTTTCTTCTAATTTAATTTTACACGCATTTCTGATAAAATTCTTATCATTATCTTTAAAATTACTGATTTGGCTTTCAATATTAGTTACAATATCTAACATTAATTTTTTCTTAGTTTCTGGTAGCGTAAATTTTAATCCTTTTTTAAGAATATCCAATTCTTCTTTTTCAAAAACCAATGAAGAATCATTTTTAACCAATAGACTTTCCTTACTCGAATAATTAGGTTGTTCTACTACATTTCCCTTTAATTTTATTTCTAAAGATCTGACTTTTTGTTTAAAGTAGCAATTTTTTGTTCATATCTACTCTGGTTAACAGTGTAAACTTTTTTACTAAACTCATCCCATTCGTCATTATCCATCTCAGCCATTAATTTTAATTGCAACTTGTAAGCTTCAATTTCCAAAAAACTAAGTTTACTAAACAAATATTTAATCTCTAAACTAACCCATTTATGTTTAGCAAACTCCAATACTCTCTTCGTACGGGGATTCATTAATTTAATCTTTATCCCATTTACAAAATTTGGGAAAATGTGTCGACTTTTACATTTTTTGAGGAAATTGATATCAGCTCTTACCAATTTAATTTTCAAATTCAATTTTTGGAAATAATTAAGCTCATCAGACCTGGTAGTCATTATCTATAATGATTTTCTTGAGCAACTGTGGCTTATGTTATAATATTTTAAATAATAAACCCAATAACCACAAATTAACTTTATTTATTCACCTGATGTACATATCAGTTACAAGGTAACCATCTTCAGGAGTACTGAACAAAAAATTCATTTAATTTAAAACGTATATATATATATATATATATATATATATATATAAAAGATACATTGCAAAAAAATATTGAGGTTATAAATTTAATTCTTATTTTGTCTTGACAAAATAAATTTTTAAGACAAAATAAGAATTAAATTTATAACCTCAATATTTTTTTTGCAATATATGTTTTATATATATACGTTTTAAATTAAATTAATTTTTTGTTCAGTACTTCTGAAGATGGTTACCTTGTAACTGAAATGTACATCAGGTGAATAAATAAAGTTAATTTGTGGTTATTGGGTTTATTATTTAAAATATTATAATTTAAATCTGTTCATAAAACTCCCTGAAGCATTGTTTCAATTGAAGCATCAAAAGTTAACTTGGGATGGTCTGATTTAAAAACGACTCAGGCACAATGTTCTCCAAACTCTTTTGAAGCACTGACGATAAAATCAAACCTTTATACAAACACATATCGATACTAGAGAAGTTTCAATTAGACTGGGAGTGAGTGTGCCGGTGCGCTCACCGTCACTCAGAAAGGAAGCGAGGAGCACACCGGCACGCTCTCAGTGCCTCGTAAAGGAACCCAGAGTGTGCCGGTATGCTAGCCGTGCTGAACGTGTTAAACACTTATGTACAGGTGTAGACATGTTAGTATTAAGTTTTTTTCTTTAATATACCTTGATATCATGATTTTAATAAAAATAGTGTCTTATTATAATATATTCAGAAGTGTTGATAAGCCATCCCTTTAGTTTTGTGTAGTGTCTATTACATGTCACTGACTATTTGGTGGTTTATTACACAAACCAATACCCTTTAATCACTCTATAGCATTTTATTTCTTCCTAGAATACTGTTGTAAATAACTTCTTATAACTTTATTCCAAAATGTAGCTCCATACAAGGACCTGATGCTTGTCAGGTGCAAAACAACCATTGACATTGAAAAGCTTTTTACTATTATTTATTTTCGGAAAAATTCATTCTATTCAGCAGCAGACTGAATATAAAATGTTTTATTAAATTTATCCCATTATTCACTGTGATATATTTTACATATTTTTAATAAAAGTTTCCAATTATAAATGGTATTTACTACAGATTTCAATGACTATGAGTAGATTTGTAATCAATTTAATAGTGGAGATTAAGATTAAATTCAAAGTCTTTTATGGAATGCCTTTCTTACTAAGTTTATAGAGTATTCATATCATTTCAAGGATATCTTTTTCACTTTTTCTACTATATATAGCGTATGATGATGATATAATTTAAATTGAAATTTTATAATCAGTCAACATTACAAATATTCTAAGACAATCAAATGAATAATTATTTAAAACAACAAACCCACATACTACTACACAAATTACAGTAAAACCACTATATACACTAGATACTTTTTCGAATCATAGTTTTTTGAGCTGTTTGAGATTGTTAAGTTTAACTTTTATGTTGCATAATTTTGCATATTTTGGGTCTTCTTTACATATTATATGCAACTGCATATTTTGCTGGTTTTGGCATAAAAATTCCATATTTCAAGATAAATTTCTAGTTTTTTCTTTCTCTCCTTAACATTCATTAAGAATATTAGGTACTCAACGAATTAAAAAGGCTTTAATAATAGGTATAAACTTCACCCCTAGCAAAGTACCAGGTAAATGAACTCGAATGAACGTGAGGATAAACTAAACAATAGGTAAACAAACAGATTACCAGATACCATAAGTAGGTGCTCATGTATTGGAAAATGGGGAATTTCTAGTCGTTCGCCTCTTCTCTGACTGGATTATTAAGAAGAGAACTGAATTTAACCATGTCTATAAATAAGCCTACGACTCTCAACCTAGTTGAACAGTGTCTTACAATCTTACAGTTGCAGTGTCTTATTCCTTACTTATTCCATTTCACATGTCTGTCCATTTCCAGACACATGTCTGTTTCCGTGGTGAAGATGCAGTTTTGGATAGAGGATGATTATTGTTTTAAAGTCGACGGGAAAACTGTGTTCTGCTTGCTATGCAGTAAACCAGTATATAAAACTGACTTTTTTAAAATGAACTTTTTATGTATGAATACAGTTTTTACTGTTCTAAATTTGTATCATAGTAAAATTTAAATTTGTCAACAATTACTAAATATTCATAAAAATTTCCAAACATTACCAAAAAATTATTTAATTTTAGTCATTCATTATTTTAGGTACCTATACAGGAAACATTTCAAGTTGATCAGTATAAGATACAAAATAGAATTGTAACAATTGAATTCATGACATATCCCTGGTGTGCAGCGATAGATTACCAGTTTCCAATGACCACGAGAGGAGGACATGAATTCAAGAACTCCTTACTGGGCCTGAATGAACCCAGATATCCCAGAAGGTTTGTTATTCATGAAAGCTCATTTTGGAAGTCTTCCTGCGGTTATCGAGGAAATGAAAACAGACTGATCTCCTAGTCTGTGCAAATGATCGAAGAGCTAAGAGAAAAAGTGAGATCTGGCCCGGCCTTATCGGTAAAACATTTCAGACAAAACTCGAGGCAGTGCTTGCAAACAATTACAGATTCAAGTAAAAGAGGTACCAGAAAAAGTTAGTTTGAATGAACATACGCCAGAAGAAATTGCACTCCTTAAATATCTACTAGGAATGAGCTGTGACGTTGAAAGAACATTATCTGGTCTCAAATTATTGCTTTGACAGAAGGAGTTTCACAACTGACAATTTTTTAAAAAATATTGTCGTTCAGGCAAACTGACATTAATAGACACTTGTAATATTGTAAATACTTTTTTTTTTTTTTTTTAACTTGGGAGCAGGTTTGAATTGCCCGAAGCACTGCTACCTTAAGGTATATTGTACTTACCTCCCTGATCTAGTCAAATAACCCCTTCCCTCTTACCAGGTTTAGGAGTTTCCTGACTAGAGTTTTACCTTCAGCATCCACCAAAGCCGTTCCATCACCAAAGAGGTTGAAGCGCCTCTCAGCAAGTACTTCACATCTGTAAATAATGTGTGTGGCAGTCTCCAGTTCCTGCCCGCATAATCTGCACACTGGTTCATCTTT
This sequence comes from Prosapia bicincta, assembly GCA_036971475.1. NCBI lineage: Eukaryota > Metazoa > Arthropoda > Insecta > Hemiptera > Cercopidae > Prosapia > Prosapia bicincta. The sequence continues at coordinate 149,848,444 of JBAIZL010000004.1, read as the reverse complement.
GTAGATACCCATTTTATGCAAATGTTTCCTTAGTCCACAGTGTCCCGTGAGTAGACCTGTGACTATCCTCAATTCCTGCCTAGACAGATAGATGAGACTCTTCTGCAGCCCCAAGGAAGGTTTCCTAAGGGTTAGCTTACTGTGTCTCATCCCTTCGGCCCTGAGCCAGTGCTCACAGTGTCTTACCAACTTCAATAGATTTTATGACTAATTTTAAATTTTCTTCAGCCCATGTAGCTTGGCTTGACTTCAGCCATCCACATTCGCACTGTCATCTTGACCATGGATTTGGAAATACCTACCGCAGGCTCCGGTCCAATCAGGGGAGTCGAAGACCCCTCCCTGGCCAGCGCATCTGCGGCTTCATTTCCAAGTATTCCCCTATGCTCTGGCACCCAACCTAACTTGATTTGATTGTGCCTTGCCAGAGCTTGTAGGTTAATTAGGCACTCCCTGACTATGGCCGAGGTGACTACGTGTCCGTTTAGTGCCTTAATTGCTGCCTGACTGTCGGAGAAAATAGCAATCCGGGTCCCGTGTGTTTCCCTTCTCGCTATCTCTCCCAGACAGGCATTTATAGCATATACTTCGGCCTGAAAGACAGAGGTATGCCTCCCCAAGGAAAAAACTAGTTCTACCCTTGGGTTTTTACAATACACCCCCGCTCCAGTGCCGAAGTCCATATTGGAGCCATCTGTGTACCAGATCTGAGCTCCCGATGTTAATGTCCCCGACCATTCCATCATAGTTTGGTGGACCTGGTCAGGTGCAAACATTCGAGTAATGTGGTCGCTGCCCATTTCCAAGACGGGTTCTTTGACCACGCACTCGATACTCATATGTCCCGAGACATCTGGGAGGTTAGCCCAGTTGCTCGAGTTGCGCAATCTCCATGCCGAGAGCCTCGCCTCTCCCCTAAGGACAAGCTCAAGGGGAGGGAGGTTAAGCATTACTTCCATTGCTGCACCTGGTATAGTTGACATCGCTCCCAGTGTGCACAGACAGGCCAATCTCTGGATAGAGCTCAGTTTAGCTCTTGTCTGTGCCTGGTTGGCCTTTGTCCACCACACCAGAGCTCCATAGGTAATCATAGGTCTTATCACCCTCAGATACATCCAGTGCATCAATGATGGCTTCAGTCCCCATTTCTTACCCACCATTCGTCTCACAGTCATCAGTGCCCTTTTGGCCCTGTTAACAGTCCTCTCAAGATGTGGGTTCCAGGTGAGTTTCCTGTCCAGAGTAACTCCCAGGTACTTCACCTCCCCCACAAACTCAAGGTATTCACCAAACAAGCGGGGCATCCTGGTCGTCAGATCTTTCGCTGTCTGGTGAAGTTAATGAGAGCAGTCTTTTTTGGATTTACCCTAAGGTTCTCCTTTTTACACCACTCTTCAATCAGTCGTAGAGGATTTCTGATTACCTCAAGGACTGTATCAGGGAATCTGCCCAGGATCAGAACAACTATGTCGTCCGCATATCCTAGACAGAAGTACCCCTGTTCATTCAGGAGTTCAATAAGGTTGTCAATCACTAGGCACCACAACAGAGGAGAGAGAACCCCCCCCCCCTGTGCACAGCCCAGACTTGTCTCCGCCCTTCTGACCTCCCCTGCCACCTCTACAGAAATGCTTCTGTTTGTTAACATGGAACTTATCCAACCTCAAGTGGTTGCATCCACTCCATGACGTCTTGCACCACTTACCATCGTCTCCACTGAGGGGTTATTGAAAGCCCCTTCAATGTCGAGGAAGGCACCTATGGCACAACCTTTCTTGGCGATCATTTGCTCAATCCTACCAACCACTTGATGGAGAGCTCCCTCGCTGGATTTCCCCTGTTGATAAGCATACTGGTTCCAATGCAGTGGTTTTATGGCCAAAGCACCCCCCCCCCCCCTAATATGCCTATCAACCAGTTTTTCAAGTCCCTTAAGAACAAAGGACATGAGTGTAATAGGTCTGTATCCTTTCCCTTCCGATTGGTTACCGGTGGGCTTAGGTATAAAGACCACCTTACTAAATTTCCAGGCTGCCGGCACATGCCCTAGAGCAATGCTTAGCCTGTATAATTTAGTAAGTACCAGTACCAGCAAATCCATTCCCTGCTGCAGCAGCACAGGATAGATCCCATCTGGACCTGGAGATTTGTAGGGTTTAAATGTGCCAATAGCCCATGTTACCCTTTGTGGAGTTACTATCCTCCTTGCCACTTCCCAGTCCTCCCTCTTACCACGTCTTGTGGAGAGTTTGGCAACTGGTTCAGTGTCTGCTCCCCCAAGTTTCCTCAGAGTACTGGAAGGGAAATGTGTTCTGATTAATTCTTCCACAGTTTCCCCTGCAGTTTTTGTTATATTTCCCAGTGGGGTTCTTAGCATCCCCACCGGGTTAACTGGGTCCTTAGAGAGCACTTTATGCAGTCGTGCCCCTTCCCGAGTTTTGTATTCGGTTAGTGTTTTCCTATACTGGTCCCACTCCCCGTTCTTTTTTGCTCTATTAAAGAGTCTCCTGGTGGTCTTCCGAAGTTTGGCTAGCTTCTTGTTCCACCATGACGGATCCCCTACTTTTCTCCCCTGTAGGAGTCCCAGTCTGTTCTTCTTGGATCCCTGGTTGGCCGAAGCATGGCTAGATTTAGAGAGATATCATACCTAATATGTCTGTGGTCAGAAGAAGATGGTTCATCCGACACATGCCAGTTTAGTATATACCTAGCCGTCTGGTTCGATGCCACCGTAATGTCCAGGACCTCCTGTCTGGCCCTAGTGACAAACGTCGGCTCTTCCCCCTGATTTAAGACTTTTAAATTCTTAGAGCTAAGATAAGCTAAAAGTTCCTCACCTCTAGTGTTGGTACCTGTACTTATCCACGAAGTGTGATGGGAGTTAGCATCCATCCCCACCAGCAGCTCCTCATCCACAGCCCCGCAGTGCTCGACCAGCCTTCTCAGCTCTTGTGTTGGTAGAGCCCCCGCGTAGTCAAAGGGGAGATATGCCGTGGCAAGGTTCAGCCTCTTCATCCTCCCCTCCGCCCGCAGCTCCACCGTCACTGCTATTAAGTCCCTGCAGCAGAAGTCCGTTAGTACAAAAGCACTCAACCCCCTCCTAACCAGGATACACGTCCTGGGAACACCGGAGTCCTTATCGTACAACAACTTACCTCCAGATGTCGCCAGCCCGCATATTCGTCCTCCAGAAATCCATGGCTCCTGGATGAGAACCAAGTCCTGTCCAGCATCCTACACACGACAGCACTCGCCGCCCTGCTATACTGTAGGTTCACTTGGAGGATCTTGATCATTGTTCTGCTTAATTTGCAGTCACTTCACCGGTTTCTGCAGTCGGCAGCTTGACAGCCGCCCCCGCACCCTCAGTGATGGTTGCCATTGACACATCTGCTACAGACTCACGGTTTGCCGTCTCATTGGCTCCCGCTGTCTGTGCAGTCTCGAAATCAATTCTTTTACTTACTTGGTCCATTAACGTCCCACGAGTATGGGGGAAATAACGGTCGACCAGAGCAGAGCCCCCACTGCCCTGGCAAGACAACATACAATGAGGTTTTGTCTGGTTCCTCAAGGGGATCGTGTGCAACTGCATTTTATACCCTGCAGCCATTCATCCTTCGGGACGATGCCTTCCACCTTGGATTGGGTATTCAGTCACTGACCTTGAAGCACACCCCAAGTTCAGGACATTATTAACTGTTACTCATGGAGCTAACAGCCTGCTTTACTCTCTTTTTTACAACTGTGTCGTTAGGGTAGTTTCCCGCCCATACTTCACTGTCGCATTGCCCTTGGTTCACCTGGGAGGTGAGAGTAGCATTGTGAGGACTTAATTCCCAACTACCCCAGTCTCCCCAGTCAGAGCAGTTATTTCTACCACCCCCAACCGGTTGACTGACGAGGAGGGATAATTCCTCACCTTTGAACCATAGCCTTGGTCCAGGCCTGCATATTCAGAAACCTTCCGGAATCCTTATTCACAGGTAACCTACATTTCTGTAGGCCGTCCCACTATCCGCCACCTGTGGACCCGCCCAGTTGCTCAGGCCAGCTTGCCGGGTTGTAAATACTACTTTAATTAATATTGTAAATTCTCATTTTGAATTTCTGACCCCAGTCCTTTACAAATATTTTGTAATTTTCCTCATATTTTAATGAAAATTTGTCAAGTTTTTAAACAGAATTGGTATTTTTATTGTTGTAACCCTTCTTTTGTAACTACTTCTTTTGCAAATACATATCAATAAAATTTTAAATTGTATACAGTTGTATATGCAAAAGCATATTTTGCTGTTTTTCATTACTTGTTTTGGCTAATTTTTTTGCATATCGATCCTATGTCTAGCTATAATTATATAACATTGAATATATAATTTGTATTGAATTTTGAAACAATATAACAACAGATCATATAATAAATAATGAAATATATCAATAAAAGATCATATTCTGAGACAACATTAAAAAATGAGGGAATTTGAGGAAAGTTGTTCATAAAATAAGTTAATCATATATTGAATGTCTAATATTAAAAAAGAAACTTCAGATGTTGGTTTATAATTTATTGAGATTATACTACACTAAATGACGTCATACATCTGCTTCCAAAGGTCAATTCATAAATGAATGATAAATAAAATGAATTATATTAAAATTTATAACTTTCCTGGGTAAATGTTTTACACTTTTGTGTTGTCCTAATACTGAAGATACTATCATATTTTTTGTTAAGTTTTTCAACAGAAAATCATGCAATAACTCTTCATGATGAATCATTTTAATTATAGATGGATAAGGCCTATAATGATATAGTATTTCAATATAATCACAATTTGTTACAATTTCAATGAGAGGAAAGGGTGTGTTACGGAAAAATCTGCTCCAAGTTGGCTCTAGGAATAGAGAAACTTACAATATTAAAGATATGCATTTGCAAGCATTCTAAATATGATTGTAAAGGAAAATGACAATTTCATTCATCTTAAAATTTTAAAAAAATTTATATTTAGTGAAAATGGTAGAAACTTTATATAAGTCATGCATTTGGTTTAATTCTTACTTGAGCAAAGTGAAAGAAAAGTTGTGATTGGTACATTTTCCCCTTGGTAACTGTTAAAATTGTTATCGAAAAGAACTGTCCTGACTTCATAGAACTTTCCGTAATCTAAGTCTTTTATTGTGATTGTGATGTTATTTGTTTTAACAGCAATTTCATCATAATCAAATGAATTATCAGTATAGTAAGGGCCGCCTTGGGCAATCCATTTGTCCATCCCAGTTTCCTGAAAATTCGTCATTGATATTAAAAACTGAGAAACATAACCTACAAGAACAAGATTTATAAACTTACCATACTAAGCGTAGAGGATTTTCTGAAAATTATAGAGAGATAAAACAAATAATATAAACAAAATTAATCACTTAAACAATATTTTATGACTATCCGAACTTTAAAAGTTCAGATAGTCATAAAATATTATTTAAGTGATTAATAAGATTCACGGAACGTAATGGACTATAAAATTCAAGAATAAACAAAATGTTTTAAAAATAAACTCCTATTTAGGTCAACGTAGAAAAATTTTATTTTAGTTACTTTTTATTAAATAATTACAATTCATATAAATAAAGTAAAATAACCTATGCTTTAAAACACATATTCTGTCACATAACCTACAACATAAAATCATTCAGCTATTTTACGATATCATATGTTATCACTCATGGGACATGAGCTTACTCATGGTAAGCTAAATGGGACGAAATAACTATATGGAATGTCTTGTCCTTTTTGTGAAATGGTTTTCTCCCATGTAAAACTAAAATTAATGAATTCAATTTATTTAATTAATTATTATTTGAAAAAATCTGTATTAACATCAAGTATCATCAAGGTTAATAAAATTTATTTGAACTTGAGGGGAAGTGTGAGATACGAGATCATAAGATAGGCCTTTGTTTTGTGTAGAATTTATTGTTACATGTGTTTTGGTATGTGACGAGTTCTGTTGGTGTTATTATTTCTTTGATAGTGTTGGTTGGTGTATTGTTATCTACTAACACTTTTTAGAATGTTTGGTGTTTCTTTAATTGGTATGTTGTGGTTATGTCAAAGAAGGCTAGTATAGAATTGTGTGGTACATTCATATTTTTTATATTTTATGTTAGATCTAGGTTGATTTTAGGCTGTCATTGATCTATACCTACGATAAATTAATTGGTGATCTTATTAATTCAGTGACTTTATCAATTTATAGGTAATATCTAAAATCTCTTGTTCACAATCTCTTGTATGTTGCAGATCTTCAGGCAATTTACAGATCTGCTCTTTTAATTGTATCTATGTGGTATTCCAGAATATTTTAAATTAACTTAACTTTTCTATTTACACCTATTGGGTGCTTGCCACTCTATTGGTTACAGCTCCAGAAAAACTCAAAAACAATTTTGCACTTGAAAATATAGGATCAAAAACATTGTTTATAAAATAATTTTGACCATTAATACTAACCTTATATTGTATCTGATACATAGATGGGATACCTGTGCCGTTATATTCTGTTAACCTTGGTGTTACTTTACTTGGCCATATGAAGAAATGAAAACTTCAGGTGGACTTTTAACAACAGGATATGCTAAAAAAACATTACAATGTTAAATTCAAAATTACTAGACAAAAGCTTTAAACCTGAATAGAGCTAAATGTATGAAGGGAAACCCTATGTAATTATAACTTTAAAATAAAATTATTTTGAAAAAATGGACATCATTTTGTACAGTTAACATCTATTGTAATATGTTAATTTAACTTTAAATAACTAAAAATATCAATAACTAAATTCAAGACTCTAAAAATATATTTAAATTAGAAACATTTCTATAAAATAGTATGGGATTTTTGGTGTTTTGGGGCTGATGCAATGGGTGCATGAGTTCCTTGAAGCATGAAAGTAATTCAAAATATAACAACCTGCACCTTTTAAGCTTACCCTTGAAAAAAAAAGTCGTACAAACAATGCCTAAGGATGCAGAGACTGCCATTAATAAATGGTCTTTATTAATTCTGTTCCTGTTGGGAGGAGTTTTGAAATGACATTAGTCCAGTTAATTACTAACTAACTAGTTAAGAATGGGAACTCCTATGAAGGATTTACAGATCATCATAGGACATTCATCCATCTCCAAACAATGCACAGGGGCGTAGAACAAGACAATTGTTAACAAGTAATATAGAAAAAAAATGAAAGTCAATTCCTGTTGAAGTTAAGAAAGAAAAATTTTATTTCAGTTAATTTTTAATTTATAACTACAATTTATATACATATAATAGAATCACAATATCAAGCGCCAAAATAGAACGCAAGGTTCCTTGAAATTTTCCATTACCCTCTCTATAATACAGTAGTGTTTTTATATTGAGGTTAGTGTTTTTTTTACTTATTTAGTTAAAATTAGTCCATAGATCTCAAGAAACGTATTAATTATAAAAACTCAGTTATTTTTAATTATTTCTGTGATATTCTTTTTATTTTTCTTACAATAAAATGTAAATTTCTTCAATGCATAGTGACTATAAATGAAAATTAATCAAGATTTTCAACATATGACAAAAATGTGCTAATATTGTTATAAACGCAGCAAAGTAAGATGAAAGTTCTGAAATCACTGCCGGCACATCTATTTTTGGTATATCAAGTTTCATGTAAGTCATAAATAAATAAATGCTTATTTATGCACTATTATCTCTTCCGGGGTCATAGACTGAATGATATGTTTGTTTATGGTGCTTAACTTAGGTATTTATGAAATATATTTGTCATCATATAAATTCCTATACAGCTTATTATGACACATAAATATTTGCCCAAACTTTTACCATATATTATCCATCTAGAAATTATTGGTAGTTGACTGTAGTGCTAAAAACATAAATTTAAAAGATAAAACTTGAAAAATACTCACTTTCTTTGCAGAAAGGAGGTAAATAACCACTGTCACAGGTCACACAGTATCCTGTGTAGATGTCACAAGCCCTTTGGTTTTCACAGTTACCACATACTTGTTTACAGTCATTCCCATAATTTCCTTCATGGCATCCTGCAAATAACCATTAAGAAATATCTGACAAATAGTTCAATCTATGTTTAACAATGTAATAAAAAGATAAATACTTTATTAATGTTCTTGTTTTCCTTACATAAAAAGAAAATATTTTATAATTTTATTGTTGAGTTTATCCATAAGTTTGTTATCTTGGAACTGAACAGAATTAAAATGTGAGAGTAAAAACTATAACAATGTTGAGCTATTGTTCATGTAGTGGTCACATAATATAGGTATGTAGTAGGGTTGGACCAATTCCTAAAATTTTTGATTCCGATTAAAATTTTTTTTTTGATTCTCGATTTCTAAGTTGATTCTCAATTCTTTCAAGTTATATAGGGCTACATGATATTCTCTTACAATCAATTTAGTTAACACTTTAGTTATATGCTAAAAATACTTTTAAAAATTCTGTTTTAATGTAATAGGCTATACAAGACGTTCATCCTTGATTTATAAATAGGAATTTCTGAAAGCATGACAAACATATCGAATAAAAGTAATGATTTATTAAAAATTGTAAATGTGAACTTTGTTTACACTATTTTATAAAAGTTGAAAAAAATACCTGATTATATTTTCATTGTCTGTCAATTGAAAATAAGTGAAAAATTCATACAAATAGGCTCATTTTTAATGTACTGTAGTTTAGAAGTCTGGCAAGTAATGCAAGTTTCTGTTAAAAAATACAAGCATCTGAACACGATGTGGGTCAAGCCGGTTTTCCCGTTTGTCGTATATAATAATATAAAAGTGAAAAGTCGTTTTTAAAATAAATATATAGAAGATTAAATTAACACTTGACTGGTAACTGACAACAACATAACCTTGAAACAGTTGTAACAACACCAAACTCAAGGTCCTTAAAACGGATGGCTGAACTACGAAACAAAACCACAACACGATGGAATCGTAGGCAAGGCACCACTTTTTTATTGTGCAGTTGATTTGGTATCAAACTATCAAAAAGTATCAACATCAATATCATATCGAGCTAGAAGACAGATTTTTCTCTGTTGATTTCGTAATTATTCTATACTAAATGTGAAATACGTGTGTTTTACAGAATTAATTAACGAAAAAATAGAGAAAGCACGATATAAGGTTTTATGTATTTGTAACAATCACCCTATCCGTTGATGCAAAATATATTGAAACCTTGCAATTTCCACTGATGTTATATTCATTTTAAAATAATAATAATGTCAATAATATGGCACCAAGGGAAGATAATGTATGCATCATTTACCACTAGGAATGACAACTTATTTATATAACATGTATCCTCATTCACAAATCAGATACTGCGGTTAACGAGATAATATTTTAATTCTCTAACCCATTCCTGATCTAATTACATGCACGCCACAGACACTAATCGGCACTTTTCATTTTTTTAAAATTTTTTTTATTTATTATTTTGTACTTTAGTTAGTTTATTATTTATTTGATTAATATGTGTAATCATAATCAATAAAAACAAATTAAAAGTTACTTACGGATTGAAGTAAGTTTGCTTTAGGCTCTAGGCTCCTACTATTATTGTTCATTTCGTATGTGTACAAGAATACACTAATTACAAAAACTATTTCCATATATTTCTCCACTATCAGCTACTGATCCGATACCGAGTAAAAGCTATAATGAGCTTCTCACTCCAGTTGACATAAAAACTGCTGAAACTTTCTATTATGTTTAGATGTCTGACAGAGAGTCATTGAGCCATTAATATCCTTCTTTATTTATGCTGTAAGTTGCAAGAGACAATAAATATCTCTTAGAAAGCACAGATGTCTAGTCTTGTGCATAGCACATCAAAAAAAAAAAAAAAAACTCTCCAGGAGCAAACAAATCAATCAAACGATGATAACATTCATGACTTGCTGGGCTTTATACATTTTTGTGACTAGCTGAACTAGTTCATAAACCGCAGTGAGTTTACACAGTTATTCTCTATAGAGTTTATGTTATAGTAATGCTATAGATTTTATTACATAAACTTTTTGGCTGATATGTTTATGTATAAGGATTTGTGTTGGAAGATTATCATGGATGGTTTCCTAGCTGAATTATTCCTGGCTATAAAGTAATAATTTAAGCTTAACCATTTGTGTGATGAAATTTTATACAGAGCATAGTAGCGTAATTATGATAAATAAATAACAATAACCCTTGCTACAAATATTTAAATACCCTTGATGTACATTTCGCCAACACAGTTAGCATCATCAGAAGGTTACAAACATACTGTTTGTAATCTTCTGATGATGCCAACTGTGTTGGCGAAATGTACATCAAGGGTATTTAAATATTTGTAGCAAGGGTTATTGTTATTTATTTATCATTTGTGTGATAGCAATAAGTTTTCAAGTGTATATATTTCTTACCATGCATCAAAGCTTGAAAACATTTTGGCAATAAATTTCCAGATCTTCCATCGCTTTTTCTCAAAAACGACTGCATATTTGGTTCTGGGATAAGTTTGATACAATTTTTCAGTTGATAAGGCATAAGAAACCAGCGTTTATTCAATAAAGAATGCCGCTTAATTTATGCTCCAAAGAAATCAGTACAAGTTATTTCACAGGAGTTGAAATCTGGACAAAACATTTTGCCAGCTTTAACTCACTAAAGAAATTAGTTTCTAGACCAATGATTATAAAACGTTTTTTTGTTCCAGAATCATTTTTTCCGAAGTATGAACTACCCTCTGTAACATTCAGAATCAAAGTCCCTATAGTGTAACCCTCTCTATAGTGGAATCTCTCTAGTAGAATTTAGTGTACTGTTGGACCTAAACAAATCGTCCCAGCATAAGTACAAGATATAAGGAGAAGGGGATTTGTTACATTAAGATAGAAAATTTCAGAATTAGTTACATTAATGTAGCTCATTGCTGATAAAAATTTAAATCACTACTATATCTGTCAAATATGTCACCTATTTAAAATACTAATTAATTCTTGTATATAATATTTTATTTCCAATGAGAAGTATGTATTTAGAAAAATTGTAAAATAATGTATAGCTTGTATTATTATAACAACCTACTATTTTCACAATTAGCTCCAGAATATCCTGGAGCACATTGACAGCCTATGGCAGGAGTGCAAAGAAGTAGGCCTTGGCATTCATATGAGTATATTGAACAAACTCCTTTACAATCTCCTCCAAATCTGTTACGACCACAAGCTGTAAAAACAAAAATCTTTTGTAATAAAATAATCAGTCACTACAAAAATATTTAGAATTTTACATAAAAGAGATTAAAAGCAAAACATAAATAATAGAATAAATATGCTAAGACTCACAATTATAAAAACTTTATTATCATATACGTTTCAATGACAACATGTTGTCATGATCGGTGATGTTACACAATTTAAACTTAATTGAAAAAAACTAAACAACCTATAATGTTTTAACAAAAGTAAGAATCAGATCTGGGCATTGTCTAAACATGTTGAGTTTTTTTACTTCATTCAGCTGGTAAATTTATTTTAAGCACTCTATTAGCTAACATTTCTTAAAATTTGAACATAACCTTACAAATTGTTACTTCTTTTAGTTCAAAAACTATCAATAACTATAGTAATGGACCTTCTCAAATCCTCTACACCCAGTAAATATGCTGCATTGTAACTTAAGCGGAAGCATAACAGATGTTTTTTGTTTGGTGTTTCTCACAGGTAGAACATGACAAGACTGTCACCATAAAATAGATTAAGTGCTACACTATAGATTATCTGCTATGTAGCTAACCCAACACACACACACACACACACCAACATACACACTAATTTAAATGTTCTACATACATTAAAACAAAGTAAAAAACTAATAACTTTAGAAAAATATGAAATATAAAAACACTACACAACAGATAAAGAAATCATACTAAATGATCACACACATTTTTAAGCCAACAGCCTTTTCTATTATATAACACACAACCAAAACAACCAACCCCATTCCACAGTTATATATCCATTCCCGTTAGAGCCTTTACACCTAACCGATAATAGAGGGTTAGCTTCATAAAACGAACGATCGTTTTGAAACGCGTCAGCAAGTAAGCAATTACGTATTCACTTAGTTAAGTAGTTTAAATTAGTTTATTGTTAAGGTTCTTTCATTAACTGTTGAATTTTGTTTCACCACCATTCTAGATTAATTAATTTAGAACTAGTATAATACGTATAAACAACATGCCCTGATGAAAAAACTTTAAAAATATAATAAACTGATGGAAAAAATCATTATCGTTCCATCCAATCTCATTATGTGCTGTTTTGAACCATCCATGTATAATATGTAAGATGCAAGTTCTGAAGTAAAATAGCTCAGGATAGTCATCTGAATTGTTTAAATGATCATTTAAATACGTCATATTAAATTTTCATTAACAATAGGAAACATTTTGATCATAACATTTTTATTAACATTTGCATCATCTCTTGAAACCTTAATCATATTTCTTAACTGAATATCACGATCTTTAAAAGCACTAGTGAAATATTGAAACAGGTCAGAAGCTTTTGCTTGACCTAAGAAAGGTGAAGATAAGTATCTTTTCTGAACTAAGTCATTCTCCCAAAAGCGAACTATTATATCTAATTGACTTTTTTGTGTGATTTTATTTAAACATTCATCGAATGAAATAGCAAAAAGATCATAATTATGAATAATTGTTACCAATTCATTCTCAAATTATAGTCGTAATCCGTATGATATGACATACCCTACCTTACATTTACGCAAGTGTAATTTTTTCTCTATTGTAGTATCAGGAAACATGAATCAAAATAAATCCATTGACGACTTGCTGAACGAGAAGATTCTTGTGAATAAACCTTATTCAATGACCATGGAATTTCAGCTCTTGTTACGTCACCTTTATCGCAGTAATCAATAATTGTTCTTTTAACTGCATCTGCATTTTTATTTAGACCAGATGGACCTGTTGAAGTATCATCATTCACGATATTATTAACAAAGCCAGGAGGTTGTAACTTTGACTGGTTAGTCTCTAGAGTATTAGTACTAACCAATCCTTTTTCAGTTACACTTGTTTTAAGAGTCTTTAAATGTAATATATTATTTTTGCTTATACTTATGAGGGTTTGACGTTTCCCACATTTAGCGTGTGAGGTTAAATCACTAGCACCCATATTAGAAATATCTAATGTTTTTTTTTACAGAGAGTACATATAGCAAACTTATTACTGCTACGTTTTTTTAACCCAAAAAAAGACCTGAATCTATCTCGCCATTTAGCCCCTCTTCTTTAATGTGCAAGCTTTTGACATTATTTTATATACTAATATTTGAACCTGTATAGTAATTTCCTAATTCAAATAAACGAAGTATATAGGTTATTCTAGGAAGACAGTTACTTACTTCTAAGAAATTTTCTGTTTATATTCAAAATGAAATTTTTCTGGTTTTAACTTTATACTGCATTGGAAAAGGTTAACAACAAATGTAGAAACGTTGAAGTTCAAGATTCCAAACTACGCTCATTTACCACTGTAATTACACTGCTATTGATTACAAATTTTCAATAAAAAAATAAAAAATATACTACTGTTAGTGTAAATACCTATAGGTGAATAATAAAACAATCTATCAACATGAATTAATTGTAATTAAATTTACCAATAGTCACTATAGTAAGAATGTAACACTTGTGAGTCACAAACATATGATACAACGTTTTTAAACGTGATTTTCAACATGTCTTGATTGCCAAGTGTAGCATGAAAAAAAGCTATTGAAGTGGTAACAGTTTGGTGAAGAAGTACATTACTATGGGAGAGTTTGTTGCCAAGCTTACTGTAAATGTGTCATAACCATTTACACCTGCTTAATCAATAGTACGACAGAGATATAAAAACATCATGCTTAGCTTATGCTATCTCTCTCGCAATAATAATAACGGGGGGGGGGGGAACACTTATACTACATCTACAATAAAATTGACAACAAACTCCCCTGTAGTCAGAGTGACTATTAATGGCCAGAATAAGTCATTTAACACAACTGGCATGGGTAAAATATAATAGGGATATACAGTCGGCGCCGCTTATTGTGATCACGGTTAATGTTATTATTCGATTATTGTTTCATTGAAAAACAAACACGGACGCGATTCAAGTCTTAAACAAAAGCTTGATATTCTAGATAGGTACAGTAAATTACCAAAAATGAGTCAAAGAAACGCTGCTTCTCAACTTGGCGTTTCTCAACCTCTCTTATGTAAAATATTGAACAACAAAGAAAAAATCTTGTCATTATCAAAGTGTAATGCAAATGTTGACAACAAAAGATATCGTTCTGGGAAGGATCCGCAAGTGGAATCAGCTTTGAAATTGTGGTTTAAAAATGTTCGCGAAAAAGATGCTTGAGTTGACGGCCCACTAATGCGTCTAAAAGCTGAGGATCTTGCCAAAAAAATAGGAAAACAGGATTTTAAAGCCACAGATGGATGGTTCAATCGATGGAAGAAAAGGGAAAACATTGTTTACAAGAAAACGTGTGGTGAACAAAAAATGCTGATTTTGTTGGAGCTGAGGACTGGTTACAATACGAATGGCCAAAGATTTCTAAGGCAGTTTGTTCAACAAAAAGCAGAAAATTTCAACAAACATTATGAATATGAACAATTTATAAACAATATTTTACGAGAAGACTACAGACAGTCACATATAGAGGAATTCTTCGAGAAAAAGTAAATGTAAATTTGAAGTGTAAATAAGATTGAAGTGTTTTATAATGAAGTTTTATGTGTTAAAATGTTTTGATCAAGTGTTTTACATAGTTCTATATACTGTATTTTTTTTCAATTATGCTAGATTCAGTGTTAAAAAAAATCTACAGTGGAATAAAATAAACTGACATGAAATATGCCCAGTAATTTTAACAAGTAGAAAACTAAATTACAGAAATTCTACTACTGTATATAAAACTGTCCGGAATAGCATCAAAATTTGGTAAGTACAGTTTAATTATAGTGTTACTGAATTAGAATTACTTGATGTAATGATAGGCTTACATATCGTTCAGAACAAACAGTTGTGGCAATAATACAGTGAATTCAATGCAGTACGGCTGTAGACTACATCGTGATTAAGCGTTCGGTTATTGTTATCGTTCGGTTATTGTTATCGTTCGGTTATTGTTATCAAATATGCTTCTGACAAATATGATCACAATAAGCGGCGCCGACTGTATAAGACATTGTCATAGATTTTTTTCCTAATTCGTTAAATTTGTGCTGCAGTTATATGGATTTATGATGTTCATACATATGTTACCAACTTTTTTTTTTAAACTGAAATTTAAGTAAACAGAATTAAAGTTTTAAAAAACTCCAGGGGTTTTCAAGGGTTTCCAGGATTTAAGGGTTGCTAGACACCCTGTTTTAGAAACATATTCATGAACAATTACTATTTTGGAACAAACTATGGTACATTTAGAATAAATAAATTAAAACACGCTCTAAATACAATATTTTTGTAATAACCTATACATTGCAGTTGCACAGCAACAACTCCCCAGAGACAAAAAAAAAAAAAAAATCATTTTGATAAAACTATAGTATACACAAGATTAAAAAAATTATTGTGGCTAGAGAGTCTTTTGTATTATTTATTTATTAGCAACCTAAAGATAATATTTTTCCATTTCAACCATATTTACAATTTATCAAATTATATCAATGTTTTTCTACAGTTTAATCACCAAAATCTATTGCCTCCGATACTTTATGCCTCCGTTATAAGAGTATTTATTACAGTAGTATACAAACAACAAATGTACCATCTTATTATTAAAGTTTGTTTTTATAAAACAGTACATTAATCTAGAAAAAGTTTTAATTTGAAAAGTGCTATTTATTAACCCTTTACTTAGTATTCACGTACCATAGCGAGAGCATTCCCATTTATGAATATTCTAACATTTCTGTAATATGTGTATTGTACTGCACTCTAGGTTCAATATTTGATATTATCAGGACAATAAATACTACACATAGTACATAGTCACCACTTTTTTGTGTGCAAAGTCTATGGTTTGTATCATGTGTTTATAAATTGCTGCGTTATTTTGATACAAATAAATCAGGTATTTCTAACAAAGTTGTTTTCCCACCAGAACCTAAAGAATTAGACTTTTTCAAAATATTTTTATAGAGATTTCGTCAACAATATTGATACGGAAACCAATGAATATTACGACTTTGTGTGTGAAAATACTACCGTGTCTGACCATTCACAACTGAAAATATGGACTGTTAATAATGACAAGAAAATCTATACGTTCTTAAATATTAAATATTTTTATAATAAATATTAAAAACTAGCCACCCTAGGTGGCTTTGTTCCCAAATTTGTTAAAATTTTCTCTTTATATGTTAATTTAATAAATTTAAAAACAACTAATAATTGATAATGATTATGGAATGAGAATACAGAGTTATAATAGCGTATTATTTAACCAAATATATATGTAATTGTATACAGATGATTAAAGCAAACCTGTATAATATTGCAATTTTTGAAATTTTGCAACTTTTAGGCTTTAAAATCAACATTTTGCAAAATGCTTTTTTAGTATACGTTCATGTCATGAACGGAAAGTACCCTGGAAAATTGAAGTCTCTACCTTTTATAGCTTTGACTCTACCTTGATTCTCAGTCATTCACTCAGGACAATGATTCTATATTTATAGATAGTACAATAATTAAAAAGATTACAAAAAAATTAGAAAAAAAAGTTTAAAAATCTTTCAAAAGTATGTTGCTCTCAGGGGATTTATCAGGGATACACATGTTGCTAATCAAAGGGTAAGTGATATACATAAATGATTACCATTAAACAAACAAGTAATTAATATGTAAATAATATACTACTAAAGCACCATTTTTACCTCTTTTGCATTCTGAACCAGTGTAACCAGGCGGACAAGCAAACCTGGTGTTTATTTGATATCCTCCATTGAAGGTGTTTGTAATTTTGGGATGTATCTTAGCTGATACATATTTAGACGGCCAATGTTCATCTGTAAATACAAAACAAGCTAAATATGTTGAAAAAATTTTAAGAATATAGATAAGCATTAATTGTATTATTAATTCATTACCAAATGTATATATTAAATATATATTATTTGAATATGAAGACATTTTCCCCAACAATGTTCAGAGAGGTTAACAGATTAAGCTAAATTTGTATGTTACACATAATAAGCAGGCACTTAAAAAAATAGATTTTATACTGCCACAGGCAGGCTAGATGTAACTGAGAGTTGATCGGCAAATGTATTGAATATAAATTATTCCATATCAATCTTCCTTGTCGTGAAACCCTATAATAACTGTAATGATAAAATATTAGTTCTTTATTAAAATTGGATTATTTTATGATTTATTGTTTGTTATAAATGATTATATAAAGTAGATGCAATATAAAATTGGATTTGTTTTAGAAAACACCAGTTAAAATCCTACAGATTTGCAAATTTTTAAAGGCAATGTTTTAACCAAAACAAAAATGTATAAAGCACCATTTGTAAAATATCACTAGATGTTTTATAATAAAAAAAGCTTTTTATTCAATTAACCCATTGCTAATTTAATTACATACATGCCGCAAACACTAGTGGGTATGAATTAATTTCTCCCCTCAATTAAGTTATATCTTGCTACAAAAATATTCTCAGTTAAAAAACACTAAATATTATATTTTTTATATGGGTGAACCTTTTTATTCATTATTTTGTACCTTAGTTACTCCATTATTTTTTAATTAATTATGTGTAACCATAATATATAGAAACAAATTAAAAGTTACTTAAGGTTTGAAGTTTACTCTAGATTCTACACTTCCACTATTATTGTTTGTATGTACACTAGAATACATTAATTACAAGGAACTACCAACAAACATCAGCTACTGACTGACACTGAGTAAAACCTATACTGAGCTTCTCACTCCAGTTGACAAAAAACTGCTGAAGTGTTCTATTATGTTAAGATGTCTGTCAGAAGGGCAATGGTTCATGGTTCATAAATATTTCTATTTGTGCTGTTAGTTTTGAAAGTTAATAAATATCCCTTAGAAAGCACAGACGTCTAGTCTTCTGCGTGATATATCAGGAAATAAACTCTCTTGAAGCAAACAAATCAATCAAATGATACTGACATTCATGACTAGCTCGGCTAGCCTTTATACCTGCTACTAATAAATTATTGTGACTAGCTGATGGGTTAAACTCTGATTTACACTTTAATTTTTTATTGTATTTATTATCCTCAGGAGGTAACTGGTGTACTGACTAAGATGTTATAGGTAGCGTGTTCCACCCCACAATATTTATTATGTAAGTAAAATGGTTAAAAAATCGTAAACTGATTAAAATTTTTTCAAGTAAAACATTTATAATTTAAATTTAAGTTGTAGAATTTACCTGGAGAAAAATTTACAAGAAATTTAATTCCTTAGACAATTCTATTTTTTTGATACTTTATGTACATCCTCTAATATAAACCAGAACTACCCCTGTCTAACACTATCTTATTTGTTCTGCCAGTCACCGGAGATGCTACCGTGTCAACATATTCCTGTACAAAACACCTGATGCTTGTAATACAGACATATAATATACACATATTTAGTCCTTCATTTTTTTAAATGTCAAAAAATGTTTGTATAAAAAGACAATGAATAAATAAATATAATATTATTATTACTTATACATAATTTTTTCCACCACTAAGTGCAATAATTTTACCTTATGTGTTGAGGCACTTTTTGGTCACTTGACCATTGTCGAATTACTGAATTAATTTTCTCTATTTTTCTGGTATAGATGTTCCCGTTATGTTGATATTTGTTGATGTCATACATGTTTCTTCTTGAGCCACGTGTATAATGTTTTTGAATAGTACGTCGTCTGCATATGTTGTTTGTAGGTTCATTAAATTGTTGTGTATGTTTTTATAAATGTGATATTTTTCTAGTGAGTTTAGTTCTATTGGGTTATTATTTATTTCAAGTATGGTTAGGTTATTTTCGTAATTTGCTATTTCATGTGTATGTGATATTAGGTGTGCTGCAACATTTGATACTTTTGAATTTTTGTTTTTGAATGCTGTATAATTTTCTTCTGCTCGATAAAATTACTTACAATAGTGATATATTAACTTCATATATATATATATATATATATATATATATATATATATATATATAAAAAGTTTATTATATCTCTATTTACTTATGAAATTGATAAATTAATATTTCATTACTTTTTTAATTAACAAGTATTCTTACCAACACTGTTGCTACGAGTGTTCACATCATATGCTACTTTTGAAACATCTTCTTTAAAATCTAACACAGCAATGTCGCTTCTTTCTGTAATTTAAGTAAATTAACTTTTTTTTTATCAGAGAAACTCATTTATAATAATCTAATACAAATTACAATTACCAATTTACAAGAGAAACATGAAGTTGATTGTTATAGTAAATGGATAAAAGTATTGTAGAAGTTACTGAAAAACTAAACATAGGTGTAGGAAGAAACATCAGAGGTAGGATATTTATTGAAGATGTTAGGAATCAAAACTAAATAACAAAAGAAACAAAATATTGATGTGTATTCTGAAGAAGTAATGGCTGTAGTATAATATAAGATTGGAAATTAATAATACATGTTTTGAAAAATAAGGTAGTAGAAAAGTGCAATTGGTTGTAACCCAATATATGGTTTAGGATAAATTTTTGTCTTTTTTTATCATCTTTTTATTGGTAATATCAATGCTATTACAGTCTACAAAAATATGGTGAAGTTTGTTAGTGTGGTACAATTATGCTCAATTGAAAAGTTAAGGTTAAAATGGGTTTTTTTAAAAAGAAATAAAGATGGGGATTTATAGAAGATGGGAAAGGCATGTGGCATTCAATTTTTGTAAAAATAATATATCCATTATCATGTTCAGCACAAATGCAGCTGCACTACAAATGCTGCTATTATTATCAAAAGATGATGACCACAATGTAATATTTAAAACTAATTAAAAAGTAAATATATATTTTATGTTTACCTTCCCCATTGCAGCTAGAAATTCTTTGAATGGTAATGGGAGACATATCATCATGAACTGACAAAATTAGGCGAATTCTATCTTCCTTCAAATGTTTAGGTAATAAAGTTTTTAAATGAAATACACTTCCAGGCTGAAACAAATATTAATGAATTATGTTTTTATATTTCTCAACAAATTATATACAGACAAAATGTATGTGTTATTCATAAATTTAATAAATTTCAAAAAACACACTGGCTGTTGTGTTTGACTTATTTGGTAGCACACAACATTGTCAACTTTAGATAAAATAACTGTACTATACCATTTGCTAAAGCATTATAACATACACCATAAAAAACTGATATTGTAGACTTTCATGTTATTGTATAATTCATTTATTTAGGAGCTTCTATTTCTCTACAAAATGTCATGTAAAATAGAGTATTGATGTTCAGTGAATCTGTATGAATTGTACATTGCATCTAGTTTCTAAATTATAAACTACAAAATTCAAGACGATGACGACGAGGAGTCTACAACATAGCCACAATATCGCCATTTTTTTGGAGAACTGCCAAAATATTTGAAGCTTATTTTTAAATAATGTATACTTATTTTTTGTTCCCTTATCATATCTAAGTACAAAAATAAGTTTCTTATCATTATATATACATATAAACACGTGTCGAACCAATTGTCCCTACACAGTTTTTTTATAGCGTAAATGACACCTAAATAAACTCCGTCAAGCCAATTGGCCCAACATTGTTTTTGAGGTATTTATAATATTTTTTATTCTCTGAAACACACTTAATATATTTTTGTTTTGTGTGTAAATAATAAGCAACAAAACCACATTTTGATGTTCCATTTACCCACATAATAAGCTGACTGGTGAATAAAATGTTTTGGCGCTTATTGCGAAGGGACGTTAACATGTCACTTGCGATTGATTTGTGAGTTTATAATTATTTTGTATATAATTTTGTATTACAGAAGTGTAAACATATTTTCTGTCTGATAAGTAATGCTTCAGATCCGATAAATACTACACAAGATTTCATAACAAGCAAAAGTTTTGAAACTTAGTAATTTACTTTTTAAGGAATTTACAATATAATTTACTTTATATTAAGGATGAATTTATCTAAGCTGAGTATTAAAATGGCAAGGGTGGGATTGTACAAAGTATTTATTTTGGTATTTTTTAAAAATTATAAAAACTGTATCAGAACTATTTAGATATAAATTACATATTGACATTGTGTGTAAACTTATTTTTATCGTTGAAAAACATTGTAAATGGTGGCAGGAAGGGTTGTAGGTAGGTGAATTTTTTTGTGGTACTTTTTCTATAACTATAACTAAGTGTTGTGACTGGAAAAATGGGTTTGTCGGTATCCAGCAACAATTTGGAGAGAAACTCAACATTTAGACAATCAACAACCATCATCTGAGATATGAGAACCAGCACCACCGGCGAAGTACATATATGAATGTACTGGAAATGACGCACCAAAACTGACGAAAATGAATGCCTAGCCAACTTCAGATGATATATTGGATCTATTAACAACATTTCCAATGCATGTAATCAATAATATTTTTCAGCAATTTTGATGCTCAACTATAAAACAATGCCGCACTCAACGTGTTGAAGTGTCTTTAGCCATTATATCTATGATGTAATATCTCTAACAATAAAAATTAAATAAACTAAATAACTGTAAGATAAATTCAAAGCAAAAAACAACAAACTCGAAGCCTAAACAAAAATTACACAAACTACAACTACAAACAAAATGGCAGACAGATAAAATTAAGAGTAAACGACAACAAACTTATTATCTAACCAAACCAACATCTGTCAAACAAATGCCTGATAGCTTTTGGTCTGCACACTTTACCAAATAACATTTTGTTCGTAAAAAAAACTCTGAATGGCCTAAAGGTAAAGACATGTAAAGTAAAATAACCAATATAAAGAATGATATCGACAAAACTGAGAACACACAAGAATTAGTTTGCTTTGGAAATAAATACAGGAACTATAAAACTAGCGTTAACTAAATGGCCCGATCTATACTCGGTCATAAGCTTGAAAGTGTTAATAATGGATAATTAACCACAATCATAGACCAGTAAAAAAATATAAGAAATATGATTGTTGTGAGCAGTGAATTTGAGTGAACTTTAAAAAATTAATGACGGAACTGACATGAGTAATATTGAATTTCACATCAGACAGTATTGAAACTGAGTGTGAATTGGACAGAAACTGGTAGAAAGTATTATAAAAATAGAAATAAATGGGCTGGAGAAGAACTAGTGAGGAATATCTGGACTACTGTACAAAATATTGTATTACAATTACCTGTATTGCTACCAGTAGGTTCTGAAACAGGTTGTGCTGCTAATACTGAAGCTATCTGGAGCATGATTTTTAGTGATGCCATGATAAAATTGCTTTTTTACTGGACTAACAAGTTGTCGTATATCAGTTTAAAGTATAGATATTTTATATAACTGAAACGAAAGATATTGAAGGAGTAGAAATGAAAACTGTGATTGGTTTACTATTTTTAACAGACATATTTAAATCCAACCCGTAGTTCAGATATGTTCCTGAACCTATTAACCCGTAACAGATATTTTCCTTTTTAGAACTACTGGTTGGTCAGGTGGGTAGTAGATACTTTTGGCAGTTCTTGGGGTCCTCCCTTGGAAAACATTTTTACATTAACCCTTTTACATTCATATCTGAGTCAAAATAATTGTTACACTTCTCTTTAAATATCTAAACCTCTCTTTAAATATAATTATGCAAGTAATAGCTTACCATTTTTCTAATTTTTGAAAACATCCTTTCAATGAGGACTAGAAAAATAACTCACTTGTTGCTAAAACCTAAACTAAGCACTTTATTTTTCATTTACATAAAAAGTTAGAAAAATGTCTTTAGAACTTGAGTAAATAAATTTTAGTGTTTTATCCAATTCATTAGTCATCTTCTGGGGTTACTGGAATATCTTTGTGAATGTATAGCAATACCAGGTTGTTAAGTGTTAACTCAGATATTGTGTTTTATAAATAGTTATTTAAATATTACAAGTAAGAATAATTTCTGCTGTTTAAGTAATTACTGTTAAAGTGGCTGAAATGTGTAATAGTTTCTTAGTAGAAGAATAGATAGCTTTATCATAAGCAGACTTACTTAGTAGTATTTGAAAGAAAGAAAAAACACTCTGAGGTTAAGGATGCTTTCTATTATTTCATTGCAGAAGTCTTTAATGGAAGGAATAAATAAAACCTTTTACAATAAAACCATTACAATAAACATTTTACTTTGGAAAAAAAATTTTGTTTTACTTTATATTCCTGTTTGCATTGAATATTTATAGGTAAGACACGATAACATCGGTCAGGTCACCTATTATGTTCATAAATACTA
This sequence comes from Prosapia bicincta, assembly GCA_036971475.1. Taxonomy (NCBI): domain Eukaryota; kingdom Metazoa; phylum Arthropoda; class Insecta; order Hemiptera; family Cercopidae; genus Prosapia; species Prosapia bicincta. Next base: position 149,824,790 of record JBAIZL010000004.1, on the reverse strand, counting down.
AATTAGGTTTAGTTAAAGTTAACACAACATTCATTGACTGTTAGGCAGTACGAAATTTGCCGAGTCAGCTAGTATTATATACTCATAAATCATAAATAATACTATTATACCTAAATGAAAAATATATAGCAACTTTTCTATTACCTCATACAACTCAATAAAATTGTCCAGTGTATATATTTCTTGTGCTATATTTTCGGCAGTAATGTTTATTTCAGCCCTTCCAATCCCATTTACAACAATAGCTAAACACAATGCATCCATATCAGCTGTGAACCAAGGACTTATTAGAGGGAAGGGGTTTGTAATGTTTGACTCCAATGCTGAAATCAAATCAATCGCATGGTTCTGCATTATTCATATGGTCCAAATGTAAAACAAAACAGTGTATCTAATCTGTATAATAAAATATTTTCTACTAACATTACAAATCGAAGGTTCTCACATTGTTAGTACAAGTATAGCAATCCTATGCTAGTTGTTAGATTTAAAACTTTTCCTACTTAGTATAATGATAGATTCTTTTTCTTACAATATTTTTCATTTAAATAAACATAATTCTAATTGTATTTGTCTAGTTATTTCTTATTTCTCCAGATTAATGTGGTTGTCCTAAGGTGAAACACAGACTCAGTATTAAATATTTTGTTACTGAATACTAAAAATAATCATTAGAAAAGTATAAAAATACTGAACAAAACAAGTTTACAAAATTTTATGAATGAGTTTTAGTGGCTTTGATATAATCTGTCAGCACTAGGGTGGGAAAATATGTAACAAATTTGATTGAAATCAATATTTATTGTTGTAAACATGTTTGTATCTTATATAATAAGAAAGAAAAAACACATTTTAAAGAAAGTCACACAGTTATTGAGTAGAAAGTTTTTGAAATTGAAATGTTCAAACAAATTGTGTAATTTATAGTGGCTGTAATTGCAGCTGGCAAAAAATTATCATAAACATGTGTTACAAATTTAAATAGAAATGGTATAAAATGTTTTCACATTCTAAAAGATAAAAAATACAACAAAAAAATATATTTTTTAAAAATTTATGTTGAAGTTTTTGGTCAGTAGATGTTTCTTTTTTATTGTGTATTTATCATTTAATCTTAATAAATATCTAACCTACAATTTTGTAGCATAAATTGCTATACTATAAAAAATACAATTTAGCATGATAGAGTGCTACACCATTACTGCTCAACATTGCTAAATTACATTTTAATATCTAATTATTTATGTACCTTGACTTCCAATACAATTTGCTTCTAAATTATGTGAATTGTCTCCTGAGTAAGAAATTGTAAAATATTTTGCATCAAATGGTTCATTATTCAATGGAGAAGGTTTCCAACTGTATAGATCCTCTTGGTACTCTATCTGCAATTCTCCGTTTGAAAAATACAGGTAAAAATTGTTAATAGTATTTTCATCATCATCATCTATACAATTTTTAAACTCCTGAAAAAATAAATTATTACTATTAAATATTGTTAACAGAATTTCGATCTTCAGATTTAAAATTCCCAAATTACTGAAAAAAACACTTATTATTTTACCTTGCTGCGAGTCACAACATCACAACTTTTGATGACTGCTATACCACAAAAATAATTAAATCACTCCCCCCTGATTGCAATCCCTCAGAACTGAGAAGGTTCTGATACCACTATCATACCAGTGGTATACCAAGTCCAGAGAATCCCCTAACCTCAACATCAGATAAATCCATTCATTTTTTTTTTTTTTTTTTCCAAATAGCCTTATCTCTTTTCCCCTGATAGACTTATATAAACTATAATCACTCATATGTTCATGGAAACAATATATATATATATTTTTAATCTGTGCATCTGTGACATCTGATTTCTACTCTACAGAATCTGTGATTACAATTATTTTATTTCATTCTCTCATATTTCTTTTTGTGTTTTCTCTTCGATTGACAAAGACCACTGTGTGGTTGAAATATATCATTGTTTAAGTGCTTTTATGTGTTTCTATTTCAAGACTACAGAGTGGACTCTTACCAAGGTAAGTCTGTCAGTCTCTTAGTCCAAAAAATCTAAATAATATTTACCAACCAAAACTAACCTAAATATATATATATATATATATATATATATATATATATATATGAGGGAGTACACAAAAACAACCAGAATGTGTTTGTTTTATCTTTAATATTTAATTTTGGACAATGTCGCTTTTATCTCTTTCAAAGTACTCCCCATTAGACACGATGCATTTATCTAGATGCTTTTCCGCTTCTGAATACAGCTCTGGAACTCTTCTAACTTAATGCCTTTCAATGCGTCTGTCACTTTTCTTTTACTTCTTCTATGGTATCAATATGTTTTCCTTAAAGCTTCCATTTCATTCAGGATAACAGCAAAATCCAATGAATATCCGGGGTGGCGAAAAAGGTCTTGCTATGTTTAGTCAGATATCGTCATACTGGAATGGCAGTGTGGGCGGGCACATTGTTGTGGTGAAGTGTTCTCTTCCGACTCCTCCACAAATGAGGGTGCTTGTGCCGAACTGCATCACACAAGCGTCTCAGAACACCGAAATAAAGTTCTTAATTTATCGTTTGACCTTGAGGTACAAACTCAGAATAAACAATCCCATTACCGTTAAATAAGCAAATCAGCAATGTTTTCACGTTTGGTCACACCTGGCTTGCTTTTTTGGGTCATTGAGATGATGGCAACTTTCACTAGCTTGAGTGCTGTTTAGTTTCTATGTCGTATCCATAACACCAACTCTCATCCCCTGTTATTATTGTAGAGAAAACGTTTTGATCTTACTCTAACTGGTCTTTCAATCCCCAGCACACTTCCACTTGATGTTGTTTTTGTTTGTCAGTGAGAACGCGAGGAATGAACTTAGCCCCTATCTGATAAATTTGTAATTCTTCAACAAAAAGTTTTTTGACATAAACGCCAAGAAATGTTAAATTAAACAAGAATAAAGATATCTGGTTGTTATAAGTTATTCATCATTTTAACAGCTAGCTCACACTATGCACTCTCAATGTAAAAAATATTTCAGCTATGGATGTATATAAGGATGTTTTTCTCAAACAGTACTACCTCCATGAAACAGATCATCTATATTATTTCATTCCATCTTCACATGATCTACTAGTTTAACTAAACAAAATGTGTACATATGTCAGTATGTTACATTTACCTGTAAAGGTCAGGACGAACTTCATCAGTGTCTAAATTTTCTGCTTGGAGTTGTTTAATTGTTTTTAGCTACAAATCATTTGTTATCATAACAGTTAGCTTACTCTTCTGATATGACAATATACCCTAAAATACCCAAAATTCACAGCCAGCAGATATTTATATAGTTGCAAATTCAGCCGTTACTTGTAGTGACCCAATTAATAGCATCAGTCATTCTTGTTAAATTAATCTACCTTGTGTTAATTGTAGTAGTGTAGTAAATTAGTGTAAAATAGTGTAGTCGAACTAGATTACTTACAAACTTATGTAAAATTAGACTTACCCCAAATTTAGCAACGATGTTACAATCAACATAAAATAACTCTCCATCAGTGTCTTTATAAGAGGATGAGTAAACGTACCCACTAGTCTTGCAGTAATGTAAATAACTGTCACTCTGCCCGCAGTACAATTTAACTCTGTAGAATCCAGAAAGATCTCTCAGAAGTTTCTTGTTTGGAGAAAATGCAACATAGATTGTAACATTTATAGAATGGGCTATATAATATTATTTAAGAATTGGAAAATAGATGAGAAATAACTCACTCAAAATTTAGAAAGAAATTCATTAAGATATTGGTTAGGTTAAATGAAAACTAAATTTAGGTAAAAGCATAGAATTGTAAACAAGGTTTTTGAACTGGAAATGTATTAGGAAATTTGTTATATCAAATAACCTAACACATAAATTAAAATAAGATAATCTAATAATGGTTATGTGTAAACAAATTTGTAAACTGTAGGAACATAGGGCCTAAGTAATTACTTGAAGGAGAAAGTGAACACGTTTGTAAACAAAAGAAAATTGAAAGGTTATGTTTATGAAAGACCAAGCAAAACACACACAATTCAGAACTATTTCAAAAGTAAAACACAAAGACACTTCACACACTAATAATATTAATAAAATAAACACTGGAAGGTTTGTTGAGGATAGGAAATTAAAACAGTAAGTTTCAACCAGGTTTAACCAAGTTAAAACGCCATTCTAAACAAGCTCATTGTGGACGCATCAGCTGTAAAACGGTGAAAATAGTTCGTTGACATTAACATGTGTGAAAGTCAAGGAAACATCAGCTGTAAAAACAGAAGAAAGTAAGTCTGATGTAAAGTCTAGTGGAAAGAAATCGAACTAAATTATAACCCATATGTGTTTTTTTTAAGAAGAAGGCCGCCATATTTGTAACATTTTAAAAGAAAATCGAAGGACGCGTAGTTAGAGCATTCTAGCGTGGGTGACGCTACTAGAGGAACCAGCCAGGACCAGTCAAAATTCTATTTATTTGGAAAGAGTTCGTCTAAATTATACCGTTTTGTTAAGAAGATTGGCCAACTTAAATTAAGGAGAAGTGAATCACAAAATGTAATACTGTGTTAATATATAAAGTGAAGTAAATAAAACGAATTTAAGTGTGTAAAAAGTCAAATTTGGAGAGAATGGAATCTTACGTAAGCTAACTGAAATTTCGATATTTGATAAGTTATTAGCGCTATAAAAAGCAATTTTAATGGACATTAAGATAATAAGGAAGTTTAAATTTGTATATTAGAATATCTTGTAGTTAATTAATAGTAAGAAATAAGAAATAATCCAGTTCAAATAGTTTAGCCTTTTTTTTGCATTTTCAAAATTTAATATTGTTTGTTCAAAATTTATTTAATTAACCTAAGAATTTCTAAAAATATAGCCCATGCTATAACCCCGAGATATCAAGAGATCTTAAACTAGCCAAGGGTATTAAAATTGTGTAACTCTAAAATTAAAAGAAAATAAAAGTTAGTATATTTTGTTAAAAGTTGTTAAGTTTATTTTTGTTTTGTTTATTGTGTTATTGTTTTAAATGTTGAAAAAGAAATGTTATAATAAAGTTTTGAATTGTTCCTGAGTGAGTAGTTTTATTTGTTTTAAATAAAAAATTCAATTTATTAAATAGTAAAACATAATTATATTGTATTGTGTCTCTTTAAAAATTATGTTATAATTGGCGCCCAACGTGGGGCTCGATAAAATTTATTTAGAGAGATTTTGAAATAAAATTAATTTAGAACTTTTTATATGAAAAACATTTGAACTGGAAATAGATTTAGAAAAAATTTTCGAAAATTAAACACTGAGTTGAATAGAATCAAGGCTAGGTTTATAGTATATATATATAAATTGTTTATATTTTGTATAATAAGTTACTTACAGTTTAAAAAAAAAAAAGAAAAGAAAAAATATGTCTGATGAGAGGGAATTATACAATTTGCGGAGAGAAAAAGCTAAAAAAACAGAAAAAGGGGAACAATTAGAAAAGAGTAGGCGGAAAAGGGCGATAGAAACAGAAGGGGCTGCTCAGGGGAGATTTGTTAGTTTTCAGGAGGGGATCGAAAACAGGGAAGAAAATATTATAGGCGAGCTGGTAGTTGTAGGGGACCAGGAAAAAGGGACAAGTTTGGAAATGAAAGAAATGGAAGGCACAGATATGCCAATAGGAAACATTGAGGTAGAAGAAGCTAGGGGACTACTACCTATGCAAACCCAACAACAAAAACGGGGAAATAATTAGAATGAAGAATGGAGGGAAATGATGAGATCTCTCATGGAAATGAGTCTAAAAGGGAGAGAGGAAATGAAGGAGGATATGAGAGAATTATAAAAGGAATTAAAAGAGAATATAAACGAAGTAAAAGGAGAGATAAAGGAGGAAATAAGGGATTTAAACAAAAAATTAGAGGAAAATAGAGACGAAATGAGAGAGATGAAGGAAGATTTCAAATTCATAACACAGGAAATAAGGGAGGAAAGTAAGAAAATGATAGAGGATATGAGGGAACAGTTGAGAACAGAGAATAATGCTGTAGTAGGAGTTATGAGAAGAGACTTAGAGGAGAAGATTAAGGAGAATTTAGAGGAAACAAAAGAAATAATAGCTGATGTGACAGAAATTAATAAGAAAGAGATAGAGAAGGTAGAAAAAATGACAATACAGAACAGGGAAGAGTTAAGAGTTTTAAATAGGGAGATAGCTATTGAGAAAAACAATAATAATGATAGAATTGACCGATTGGAAACAGAAGGAAGGAGGAATAATGAGAAACAAGGGGAATTGACCCAGAGAATGGAAAAGGTAGAAAAGAAGGTGGAAGAAAGTAAAGGAGGAGAAGGCCTAAGGATCATACAAGTGTCATGCGGGAATCAGGAGGAGATGCCCAAATTTAATGGGAGGAATGGTAACCCTATGGAGTTCCTAAAAAGACTGGATAGGTATGTGGAGAGAAAATTTGAATGTAGGACAGGGGAAAGATTTGAAAATGAATGGAGAGGAATCATAGATAGAGCTTTGGAAGTAGGCGCGGCTAGATGGTGGGAATCAATCAGAGAGGAGGTGGAAAATTTCGCGGATTTACAAGATAGGTTTATAGAAAGATACTGGGCCAAAGAAATACAGGAAGGCATTAAAGAGAGAATAGAAAATGAAAGGTATATAGAGGGAAATGGAAGAGCCAGAGCAGATTATTTCATAGAAAGAGTCATAGTTTTAAAGAACATGACACCACCGCAAAATGAGGAAGAGATAGTCCGGAGATTAAGCCGGCATTTTAATGAAAGGATACAGTTGTCAAGAAGAGTACAAAATATAAAAACGATCCGAGAGATGGAAAGGATGCTGAATGAGGAGGATATAGAGGAGAGAAATAAGGAAATAAGACAGAGAAACAGGGGACCATGGAATAGGCCTACCCCTAGAGAGGAACAGAATGGAAATAGATTTCCACCCAGAAGGGGTGAGGAAGGGATGAGACAGCAGGGAAATAGAAGATTTCCAGGACCAGGAGAATTGTATAGAAGGAATGAATATAGGAATGAAGGGCGGCCATATGTCCAGTTCTTTAACAGAAGAATAGATAATCATATGAGGGGGAATGTTGAACCAAGACCAGGGCAGGAAAATAATCGAGAAAACAGGGAGATAGGGTACAGGGGTCACAGAGATGATCCAAGGAATATAGGAAGCCGAGATAGGCCTATAAAAGAGGTAAATAGCATACAGGTACGACCAAAGGAATCGACCAGTGGAAGATGTGAGGGAGACCAGGGGACCTCGGAAAACTAGAGGGCACTGGTGATACCTCTCTGCATCATGGGAACACTACAGGGGATGCTGAAGAGAGAAAGCCAGTGCTAAAGAGCCTCGGAAATATTAATTGTGACAAGAATAAAGGTAACAATCAATTTAATGAAAATATGGATTTGGGGTTAGGAATAATTAACAACGTATTAATAGATAGGGAATTTTTGGAAAGTGAGGGGACGGAGCGAAATTTGAATTTAGAGCAAAACAAAATATATATGAGCCCAGAAATAGAGATAGAATTTAAACAGGTTAGGGTTACAGCCTTAATAGATACAGGTAGTAATATTACATGTATTCAGGAAAAATGGTATAGTATAAATAAGGGAAAACTAGGAAGAGTAGAAACGTTGCCAATCAGAGCAATGAACATTAGGACAGCAACAAATAAAAAGAGTAAAAAAATTAATAAAATTGTTCTGATAATGGGAAGATTAGGTGGGATTGATTACCCATTTCAATGTTTCATCATACCAGGACTATTAAGAGAAATGATCATAGGGATGGATATATTAAAAAATACAAAGGCTGATATAAGTTGTGAGGATTGGAGTATAAAATTGAAATATTTGGAAAACTATATTAAAATAGATATGAAAGAAACGGAGGGTGAAAATGATGACGAAAGAATTAATAACAACGAGGTACAAAATTTAGAAAGGGAAGATAATGTAATTAACGAATTCGATCAAATTAATGAGGAATGGGAAAATTTAGATAATTTAGGACAGGGGGACCAAAATTATGAGAAACAAAATGAAACAGAAGGGGAAATTAGTGATAGAGATATTATGGAAAGTATTGGAGATGACCGTGTAACAGATAGGCAAAAACTGGAGTTGGTAGAGATAATAAAGCAATATAAGGATGTATTTTCAGATAGGCCTGGAGTGTGTAAAGGATATAGACATGAGATAAAAGTAAGAACAGATTTACCATTTTATCAAAGAAACTATCCTGTGCCCACAAAGTATCAAGAAGCGGTACAAAGAGAAATTGACAAAATGTTGGAGATGAAAATTATAGAAAAAAGTAATAGCCCTTATATTAACCCTATTATTCCTGTCATAAAAAGTAATGGAGAAATAAGATTGTGCCTGGACGCAAGGAAACTGAACGAAATCATAATACCAGATTACGAGTGTTACCAGGGTATTAATGAAATATTACATAAGGCCAGAAAGGTAAAATACCTGAGTTCTATGGACCTCACGAATAGTTTTTGGCAGGTGGAGTTGGAGCCAGAATCCAGAAAATTCACAGCTTTTCAGTATAATGGAAAGACATATCATTTCATTGTGACACCTTATGGGCTAAAAACATCATTAGCAGCCTTAGCAAGAGCTATGGGTAGAATAATGGGAAATGAATTAGAACCATTCACTTTAGTATATGTAGACGACATTGTATGCATGTCACAGAGTTTTGAAGAACATAAAAACCATTTAAAAAAATTATTTATGACATTTAGGGAAAATAATATCAAAATTAAATTATCAAAAACTGAGTTTTGTAAAGAAAACATAGCATTTTTAGGTTATAGATTGACAACTGAGGGAATAGAGATAAATAAGGACAAAATTAAGGCTGTAATGGAATTCCCCACACCAAAGAACGTTAAGCAATTAAAAGGGTTTATAGGCCTTGCCAATTATTACAACAAGTTTGTAGACCACTATTCGAAATTAGTAGAGCCACTCCTGAAACTTTTGAGACATGAAACAAAATTTAATTGGACAGATTTAGAGGAACAAAATTTTAGAAAATTAAAGGAAGCATTTATAGATACCAACGTACTAAAACACCCTGATTATTCAAAAACGTTTTATTTACAGACAGATGCAAGCGAATATGCTATTGGGGGGCATCTGTACCAGGTGACAGAGACTGGACAGAAACAGGCAATTATGTTTATGAGCTGAACCCTAAAAGGTAGTGAAATACGATATTATACGACTGAAAAAGAATTATTGGCTGTGTTGTTTTGTCTACAGAAGGCTAGACAGGTTATACTGGGGAGAAAAGTAGTAATACAAACTGACCACCAGGCTTTGACTTTCATAAAGACTTGCAGAATATTAAATTCAAGACTATATCGTTGGATATTGCTCATGCAGGAATATGATTTTGAGATTGAGTATTGTAAAGGGAAGGAGAACGTGGTGGCAGACATATTAAGTCGTAACCCATGGGATAAGATAGAGCCAAAACATATAGAGAATCAAAATAAGTTTAGTATCAATTTAATGGAAAGAGTAATAAGTAGGGAAGTAGTGACAAAATTGACAAAACTTGATGAGCTTCAGTGGGGTGATTTAGAATTAAGAAATATTATTGAAAATGTCCAGGAGTACAATTCGAAATTTAAAATTGAAAATAACATACTATATAAAAATTGTAAAACAAGTTGGAAAATAATAGTACCCAGGGAGTTAATAAATGTATTAGTGATATCATGCCATGAATACTATATGCATATAGGGGCCAAGAAGTGCTATAGTATAATAAATGAAATATTCACATGGAAAAAGATGTATAAGGAGATTAAATACCTTTTAAAATACTGTGACACTTGTCAGAGGGTGAAACACACAAATCAAACTTGTTATGGGGTGATGAAAGGAATCAAGGTAGAAGGGCCTAAAGAGCAACTATCTATTGACTTTTGTGGACCATTTCATAAAAGTGAGGGATTTAAATATATTTTGGTTATTTTGGATATTTTTACTAAATTTATAAAAATTTATAAAATAAAAAAAGCAAATACTGCTACAGCTATTAGATGTGTAGAAGATTATTTAGAAAAATATGGACAGGTAAAAAGGGCACAAACAGACCATGGAACTCAGTTCACAAGTAAAAGATGGTCAACATTTTTAGAAAATAAAGGGATCAAACAAATATTTTCACCAATTAGGCGACCTCAAAGCAATATAGTAGAAAGGGTAAACAGGGAGATAATGAGATGTCTTCGCACCTATTGCCATGGGAACCATAAACAATGGGCAAAGTTTATACATTTAATAAATGAGATGTTGAATGAAGTACCACATGAGACCACAGGGTTCACACCTAATCAGTTACAGTTAGGAAAAATAGATGAGAGATTTTGGCATAAGTATATCAAAATTCAAAATTCAAACGAACAAAGCGTTAATACCCAACTAGTAATAGATTTGGCAAGGGGGAGAATGAAAAAAAAGGCAGAACATAGGGCACAAAATTTCAATAGAAATTATAAGCTTTTCACATTTAATTTAAATGATTTAGTGTTAGTAAAAGAAAACTGGCAGGCAAAAGGCATAGAGGGAGAAATGGGGAAATTATTTAATATTTATAGTGGGCCATATAGAATACACAAAAAGTTAGGAGAATCGACATTCGAACTATGGGATGATAAACATGATATAAATAAGGGATGTTCCATTCAACAGAACTAAAAAAGTACCATGATGCAAGGGAGATAAACTCAAACGAGACAAAATAAAATAGGAAGGGAGATATTAAATATAGGTAAAGGAAGCAATATGAATAAACTCTAGGTGATTATGTGTATAAGAAAACGTTAGCAGGAGATAAGTTTTAAGGGATGGTAACTATATCTATGATAATTTATTAGAAACTTCGTCGAATAATGAATAAAGATAAAATTATGTATATTTAAACTTCGTCGTATTGTAAGGGAGAATCTGCGTTGATAAATAATGGAACTTCGTCGTATATATTATATATTATAAAAGAAATATGAATCTATGATAATAAATATTAAAGCATCGTTGTAATAAAAATATGGTAATTGTGTATTTAAACTTCGTCGTATTGTAAGGGAGAATCTGCGTTGATAAATAAGTATTAAAACAAAATTTATATTCGTTGATATAGGGATAGTGTAATCGAAGGAACTATAGATATGATCAAATAGAGGATATGAAATTGCAACCTTTAAAAATATTAGATGTTAAACTTCATACAAAATAAACTGAGATGATATAAGAAAATAATTGAACTGGATGTGAGATTGGAAGGGGAGATAAAATACTAACTTAGAACTGAGAGTTAGATGAAGCTAAAAGCAAAATAAATATGAGATAAATAATAAACAAGGAATAAACAGAAATAAGGGAAAGAGAAATGTTATAACCAATTTGACCAAATCTAGACATACTATGACTCGGATAGGCTGGGATTTAAAGACATGGTATCAGAGAATATATATTATGTTAAATAAATATTGAATCAGACTTATGATTGGAAGGTTTCCAATTGTAATAAAAAAAAAAAAAAAAAAAAAAAAAAAAAAAAAAAAAAAAAAAAAAAAAAAAAAAAATTCCAGAACATGATTTATTGTTACTATATGTTAGAGTTGTTAAAGAATTGTTGAATGAATGTTAGTTATAAGTATATTGTATTGTTAGAAGATATGTTAAGTAATATGTAGCTTGAAGTGTTCAGCTCAGTATTTGATTGTTAAAGAATTAAGATAAAATTGTGTCGTAGGAATTAAGTATAAATGGACAATTTAAAGTATAAATGTTAATTTAAATTTAATTTAAAAAAAAAAAATATGTATATTTAATCAAGCTTGTAAAATGTAAAGAATGTGTAATGTAGAGATTAGTAATATTTTTTTTTATTTAAATTAAATTAGGGGACATTGTAACATTTATAGAATGGGCTATATAATATTATTTAAGAATTGGAAAATAGATGAGAAATAACTCACTCAAAATTTAGAAAGAAATTCATTAAGATATTGGTTAGGTTAAATGAAAACTAAATTTAGGTAAAAGCATAGAATTGTAAACAAGGTTTTTGAACTGGAAATGTATTAGGAAATTTGTTATATCAAATAACCTAACACATAAATTAAAATAAGATAATCTAATAATGGTTATGTGTAAACAAATTTGTAAACTGTAGGAACATAGGGCCTAAGTAATTACTTGAAGGAGAAAGTGAACACGTTTGTAAACAAAAGAAAATTGAAAGGTTATGTTTATGAAAGACCAAGCAAAACACACACAATTCAGAACTATTTCAAAAGTAAAACACAAAGACACTTCACACACTAATAATATTAATAAAATAAACACTGGAAGGTTTGTTGAGGATAGGAAATTAAAACAGTAAGTTTCAACCAGGTTTAACCAAGTTAAAACGCCATTCTAAACAAGCTCATTGTGGACGCATCAGCTGTAAAACGGTGAAAATAGTTCGTTGACATTAACATGTGTGAAAGTCAAGGAAACATCAGCTGTAAAAACAGAAGAAAGTAAGTCTGATGTAAAGTCTAGTGGAAAGAAATCGAACTAAATTATAACCCATATGTGTTTTTTTTAAGAAGAAGGCCGCCATATTTGTAACATTTTAAAAGAAAATCGAAGGACGCGTAGTTAGAGCATTCTAGCGTGGGTGACGCTACTAGAGGAACCAGCCAGGACCAGTCAAAATTCTATTTATTTGGAAAGAGTTCGTCTAAATTATACCGTTTTGTTAAGAAGATTGGCCAAATTAAATTAAGGAGAAGTGAATCACAAAATGTAATACTGTGTTAATATATAAAGTGAAGTAAATAAAACGAATTTAAGTGTGTAAAAAGTCAAATTTGGAGAGAATGGAATCTTACGTAAGCTAACTGAAATTTCGATATTTGATAAGTTATTAGCGCTATAAAAAGCAATTTTAATGGACATTAAGATAATAAGGAAGTTTAAATTTGTATATTAGAATATCTTGTAGTTAATTAATAGTAAGAAATAAGAAATAATCCAGTTCAAATAGTTTAGCCTTTTTTTTGCATTTTCAAAATTTAATATTGTTTGTTCAAAATTTATTTAATTAACCTAAGAATTTCTAAAAATATAGCCCATGCTATAACCCCGAGATATCAAGAGATCTTAAACTAGCCAAGGGTATTAAAATTGTGTAACTCTAAAATTAAAAGAAAATAAAAGTTAGTATATTTTGTTAAAAGTTGTTAAGTTTATTTTTGTTTTGTTTATTGTGTTATTGTTTTAAATGTTGAAAAAGAAATGTTATAATAAAGTTTTGAATTGTTCCTGAGTGAGTAGTTTTATTTGTTTTAAATAAAAAATTCAATTTATTAAATAGTAAAACATAATTATATTGTATTGTGTCTCTTTAAAAATTATGTTATAAGATATTAGAGCCATACTTGAAATATCCTTTTAACTCAACTTTCATCTTTCTTGGCAATTTTTCAACTTGAGACAACTTCTCATTTAATATGAATCTTTTTATTTCAGAATCACCTGAAAAGTAAACTTAGTTATGCATGATGGAGAATAAAATTAACATACTTTTTTCATGGATTTATTAATATTTTATTTAGTTTAGTTAGATGTTATCTACTTTACAACACACAAAAAACACAGACATAATTTTTATAAATAATTTTTGTAATAATATTATACCAACACTTGAATAAAAGAAAGCGTAATAACAATGTGATTTAGACAAAGCAGATAGAATATAATAATAATGTTTATTATTTATTAGGGCTAAATTTAAAATAGCTGTTTTATCAGCTTTTTCTCAGACTTTAAACCAGTTTAAGATTATATATGGGAGATCATGGAATATATTCATAAAAATTCATGCTCCATAGATGTTTATTATCTTAATAACTTGAATAAAACTATTAGTAAGGTGTGAAATAGGAAAAATTATAATCTATATAAAATGTACTGTACACAGAATTTATAAGCACATTTGTCACCAGGGGCATAACCAAGGGGGTGGTTACAGAAATATAACCCATCCTGAAGTTTCTCAAGCACAAGAAATGTGTACAAGAAAATGTGTTCACAGTTCCGCATTAGTATTAGAGATAGGTGACATAGTTAAACTATTAATAGATTAAATTACTGCTTATAATAATTTAATTGCTCCAAATACAGACTTAATGACTGCTTTTAGAACAGCTAAGTTCAGAAACAGTCTAGTTGTTTTAATTACAGTAGTTGTTTAATTAGGGTGGTTAGAAAAAGAACTTTATACTTGTGACAAACTCATTAACACTGTTCTTAACTCATGCTACATAGTTAGAGATTCAATAAGACTAATCAGCTAATTCAGTCATTGTTGAACTGTTGGTTTAAAACTAATTATATTATGAAGCAGCTTGCCACATAACACAGTAAAAAAAGTAAGAACCAAATCCCATTTCAATAGTGGCAAACAGGTAAATGATTTTTTTAAATGTTATGAAGATAAAGACACAGAACAAAAGCTCGTTCACTTTAAGTGAAGTAATTCTTTAATATCTGAACTGAAATGTAAAATAGTTTGCACTATATTCATATAACTTAAATATAGGATAACAAGCGGTTTAAAACTAAATCAAACTGATAATGAAATTTTATAAATTTAAAGGATAAATTTATCACTTTACACAAACATTTACCTGTGGGGAAAAAGTGTTCATCAAGTATTAAATTCCATCTCTCTGTTTTCCAAGAACAATGATTTTCTATTTTGTTCCAATCCCAACCAAACTGACATGTAGGGAAGTGTCTCCCTATCACGGAATCGTCTAAGCAAATAATAACAGTTTTGAATGAATTTAAAGTGTTTAATTTTGACATGATATTTATTTAGAAAAAAATAATAATAAATAAATCTGGTTGAAGAAATAAATACAGACAAATAATAAATTTTTAAAAATGATTTGTCATTTTGAGGCCTTTTTGTACTTTTTTTTTATTAGATCTATGTTTTCTAAATTGGGGGAATGTATGGTTGTTTTTGATCGTGTGCATGGCTAAGTTTGAATTATAAATGTTTGGTTTGATGTATGCCTTGAGGCGCTTTTTGTATCTGTCTTTTAATTTCCCTTTTGTTCGGCCAATGTATAATTTGTTACACTCTGGGCATTCAATTTTATATATGCCATTATTAAGTGTGGGGCATATTTTTTCCGGTTGGTTTATTTTATTGATTATGCTTCCTGTATTTTTATGTTATGTTAATATTGTTATTTTTTAGTATTGTAGTTATTCCTTTTATGTTGTATCCTGTGTATATAAATGTGGCCCTTTTATATGTTTGTGGTTCATGTTTAGATTATTTTAATTATGTTAATATTTTTATTCCTAATTTATCTATTGTTTTTATTGTATCCTTTTTTGGAGTTATTTGATATATTATTTATTTTTATTTTTCTTCATTTTTTAGTGTAGTTTTAGCATTCTGTATAAGAGTGAGTTGTAAGCAGCGATTTTATGTTGTGGAGGATGGTTAGAGTAGTTTGGAACTGTGTTTATGTTTTGTGTAGATTTCCTAAAAATTAAGTGTTCAATATTATTTGTATTTCTTGTTATTGTTAGGTGTATATAGTTTATTCCTTATTCCACTATGAATTTTATGTTAGGGTGTAGGTTGTTGATTTATTTTATGATGATATCATTAGTTATTACTTTATGTTGTGAGAAGTATAATCCATTGTCAACATATCATATCCAATGTCCGTTGGGGTTGTGTGTTTTTATGGTTTGTGTTATTATTTCGTCAAGATTTTGGAGGTAAATTTCTGATATTATGAGAGGGGTGATATTATTAGTAAAGACAACTTTAATCTACATGAAAGTAAAAACGATAGAACTATGACTATGTGAAATTTTTCTGGGATCATGGATGGATATCTGACAGAAAAGCCTAGCATGACAGCTTATTAAAATAAAAATGAAACCTTGTAATGCAAAACTATTTTTAAGGTTTGACTCCATGAAGAGTAAAAGCACCTAAAATATCTTTCTTCAAAAGGATAATATTGCACCAACAATTACTTACCTACTTTCCATCCACCATAATTAATCGGCAAGCCTTTTGCATTGGTCCTTAAGTGAACTTCAACCCTATTTTCTGAAATTAAAGTTCCAGTGCTGGTCAATATATGTTATGTTTAAATGATTTATAAGTATATTTTTATAAACATGAGAAAGAATTGACCTAATTTTATTAAATTTATTCATTTAAATACATTCTAAATTCTTGACATTCTGAAGCTGTGATTCACATAAGAGACTTTCAAGGTTACACACTCAAACAGCAAATAGCTTTAGGCTTGTGATTCCCCTTGTCACATTTTATCAACATGGGCTTACAAAATTAAACAAAACTTTAATGAATCATGGTTAAATCAATTTTTTGCTTTACATACATGAGTTATATTTTATATTACCTTATTGGTAGGGATATGTGAGGCTATTTAATAAGCCACAACTAATTAGGAGTGTATCAGAGTTTAAGTTTTGTTTTTTCCTTATTTTATCTTTAAATCAACTTATATTACCATAATCCCTAAACTAAAAACATCCCACAACATTTAAAGATTACAAATATTAGTATTTAAATGATTAATCACTTTTACATTCGTTTATGACTATCCAAATTTTGGTTTATTTTATAAATTTGTAAAAATGTTCTGAGACAGAACATTTTTGATCGCTCCATAGTGATCTTTATCAGTGTCTAAATTTTCAGATTGGAGTTGTTAGGTTAAGGGGTGGTGGTTTGAAAGGCAGGTTATGAATGGCATCAAAGAGTATGTGTGATTTGTATTGGGTTTGTTCATTTAACAATTTTGTATTTTGTGTTTTTGTGTGTTTGTAAATTTCATATTGTTCTAGTGTATTGAACTGTGGTCCTTTTTTGTTCACTTCTAAGATTAATTAAGTTTCACTGAACGTAATGGACTACAAAAATCAAGTATTTAAATGATATTATTTATGGCAACATAGAGATAATAATTTGTAGCCTTTAGGTACCAGAGTAAGTATTCATGGTGGAAATAATATACATCTTTTAATTATTAAAATACGTGGAAAATTCCCAGGATTACAAGATTTTAAAAACATCATAGGTTCATTTACATAGAAGCTAATGTCTTATGAGGCTAACTTACATAAGGTTTCAAAATATTTACAATACAATTTTTTAAAACTTTTCAATTTGATTTCACAAAAGTTAATGATCCAAATTTGTTTGCAACATGGGAGAAGTTAAGTAGGTAAAGTTGCCCCTCCAACATTCTGGACAGATGTATTATTTTTTATAATCAAAAGCTTACAATGAACTCATTAAAATACTAAAAAAATAATAATACTGCTGACAAGAAATATACTCAGCAGTATCAGTTGTTATTTTGATCATATGCGAGTTATTTCCTAAATATGATTGTAAGTTCAAAGAAAAATAAGAACTTTATTTTAATCTTATAAGCTATGATATTCAAAATGAAATTTTAGGAATTGCTTCAAAGTTTTGGTATTCAACGTTATATTTTTCATAGAAATTAAATCTGGCTTATTTTTTTACTTATTATTTTGCAACATTCAAAAACAAAATTTGAATTTTGAAAATCTATAAGTCTAAAATCCCCCGCTTTTGTGTTCTATGTGAAACATATCATTGAATACCAAACCATAACCTACCAATAAAACAAGTAGTTTAAAACGTGGACCTTATAATGTAAGTTTTTGGATGCTGGCTCAATGTCGACAAGTTTATAAATGTTCTCTATTTTTGGGGGATTGTACCCCCTGACCCTATTTGATACCCCCGGGGCAATCTTGTGCCAATCCAGAACAAAAATTGTAACTCTACACAGGGTTTGCAAGTGTTTACATAAAGAAAAAACCTAATTAAATAAATATTGAGATTATTTCATGAAACAAGTAATGTAATAAAAAATTTTTAATGTCAATCCTACTTCGGTCAACAAAGAAAAACTTCATTATAGTTAATTTTTATCAAATCATTACAATTAATATAAATAAAGTATTATAATCTATGCGTTAAAACAACTGCTATACCATATAATCTTTAACATAAAATCACCTGTTTTATAAAATCATGTTATCACACATTTTAAATACCATAGATTTTTATAATTTATTAATAATTCACTACTCTAGAACAATAATTGCAAAAACTACTACTAGACCAATAATTGCAAAAAAACCATAACTAATTCAACTTACTATGAAAGTTTTGATTAGAATGAGTAGTTACATTCATAAGATACATAAGGTTAACCCTGGAACGCTAGAGTACGTAAATATTACGTGTTGCCCCCCCATTTTCTCTCCCCACTCCCTCCTACATGAATTAGACTGCCCAACTCCTAGCAGTGCTTTCTAGTGTCAGTTGGCCTTGAGACGGCATAGTGAAGTGAGTGTTATTGAGTTTTGGTACTTGTCTATATCCTGTTGTTTATTAGGTGTACTTCAATTTTACGTGGCGCTAGTAATAACTGAAAATTTTAGGACGTCAATTTGACGTGGCGCTAGTGATACAAGTCAAGCGAGTACACATAGTTTTTACGTAGACCTTGTGAAATCAACATAGTTTTTTATATTTAGTTGTCTGCTTACAACTTTAAATTATTTTTTATTTGCGTGTTTTTCATTTTCTTACATTTACTTGACATTTGGTATCTTTATATTATTTTTATTCGTGTTTTTTTTTTTTTTTTGCTAAAAATGAGTGTCCAAGAATATTTAAAAGACTGTGAAATAAGTGACATATTGGAGGAAGAGATAAGTGATGAGGATAATTTAGAATTTGAAGAGGAGTCAGATGGAGAAGATGAGTACGATAGCGATTTTGATCCCGAATACCTACCCGATAGGGCAGAGCTCGACAATACATATGAAAGTGAAGAAGATATTACAGAAAACCGGATTAGAAACATAGAACGTGGGCTAGTGCATCAACTGAAGAAGAGAAAGGTGAACGAGCATGAGGTTTCCCGTAATCAAGCATCCACTAGCGGCCATCAAGAGACAAGAAATGAAGGGTCAACTAGTAGGCAGGATGCGATAAACGTAAGCAAACAGCAGAAGCATGTAGAAAAGATGAACGTTGACACGTGTGTTCAGGATTACATTGTTTTGCCAAATATTGATACACTCAGTGGAAAAGATAATTTTATTTGGAACACTAAGGCCAATATTTCAACTGTTAAGACTTCAGCAAAAAATATCGTCCATATCACTCCTGGCCCGACTGCAAATTGTAATGCAGCTTTCAACCCCGTTGAGTGTTTTAAACTCTTCATAAATGAGGATATTAGTAAAATAATATTGACTCACACTAATGAAGAAATGAAGGTAAGACGTGCTTTGTATAAGAATGAAAACGATGGATCCCTAAACGATTTAGTTTATGAAGAGCTGGATGCATTTTTTGGACTTCTAGTACTGTCAGCAGTATTGAAGGATAATCATTTGACTACTAGAACAATGTTTAATTCTAATTATTCTGGTGATAAATACAGAGCAACAATGTCTGAAAGAAGATTTTCTTTTATTCTTGCCTGTCTTAGATTTGATGACAAAACCACAAGATTCGCAAGACAAAAGGATAATAAACTCGCAGCTGTATCTGAAATCTGGGAGATCTTAGTTGATAGCTGTATAAAAAACTACAAAGCGAGTTCATATGTGACAATAGATGAGCAATTGGTCGGATTTAGGGGCAAATGCCCTTTTCGAATGTATATTCCAAGCAAACCCAACAGATATGGGATAAGAATAGTCATGATGTGTGACAATAGCACTAAATTCATGATCAATGCTATACCTTATTTGGGAAAAGGAACTGTCCCACATAAAAAACCAGTGGCAGATTTCTTTGTAGAAAAACTTGTAGCCAAAACTATATCAGGAACGAACCGAAATGTCACTCTAGACAACTGGTTCAATAGTGTACCACTTGCTAAACATCTTCTAAAGGAATGTAAACTCACAACTGTTGGGACTATTAAAAAAAACAAGAGAGAGCTTCCAGCAGAGTTTAAGGATGTAAAATATAAAAACCGAGGAATAGCGAGCAGTATGTTTCTTTTTCATGAAGATGTAACGGCTGTGTCGTATAAGCCCAAGAAGAACAAACTTGTTACTCTAATATCTACTATGCATGGAGACACAGCTATAAATGATGCCTCCAAGAAGCCTGAAATTATCTTAACATATAATGCTACAAAAGGAAGTGTGGACGCGTTTGATCAAATGTGTCAGACTACAAACTGTGGCAGGAAAACCAGACGTTGGCCGTTGTGCTTTTTTTTAACATGATTAACATCTCTTTCATCAATGCATATATAATTTACCTACACAACTTCTACAAACTTAATAAAAATAATGATAAAAAGGCTCTTTCAAGAAATGAATTTATGTTTACTTTACATAACGAATTATGTAGTAATTGGCAAAGACGAAGGCTCCAACAGACAAATATTTCAAATGACTTGAAGAGAACAATTAGGAATGTCTTGAGTATCGACAGACAGCAAGCAGACGTAACTTCACAGCAAGGACCACGAACATATTGCAACTTTTGCAATTGGAAAAAGAAGAGGATGACCACAACATACTGCCCTTGTGGGAAATCAATTTGCGGGGAGCATCAACTAAAGAAATGTCCCGAGTGTGGCTAATTCATCATGTGAAATTATAAAGACATTTCAAATTATATTTTGTAATATGTATTATGTAATGTATAAAAATATTTAAACTAAATAAACATTGACAAATAAATAAAGAAGAATAAAAAGATAAATAAAACACGGTAAAACCTCATTTAAATGACCAAAAGCAACTCTTTATTCAAACACGTCAATTTTACGTGGCACTAGTGAAATGCGCTCATAAATAGCGCTAGTGTTCCAGGGTTAAACATTGTCGTGAAGTTGTACTGATTTTTATAACAGTAAATCATTTTATTATTGTATTTTAATTTTTATAGCTTTGTTTTTAAAGCTTATTTTCTCCATCTGTCTCTCCATTTAAAAAGTATTATTTTCAATTGAACAAGTAATATAAACAAAATTGTTTAGCCTATTCCTACTTGGTTCAACAAAGAAAAATTGTATTTTAGTTACTTTTTATTAAATAATTAAAATGAATAAATAGAATAACATACCATATGTGTTAAAAAGCTGCTCAACCACATAACCTATAACATAAAATCAGCTATTTTATTAAATCACATGTTATCACTTATTTTAAGCAAAATGGGGAGAAATAACTATATTGCATACCTTGTCTCTTTTATAAATTATTTTCCTCCCAAATAAAATTAAAATTAATTAATAAAATTTAATGTTCTAACACAAAGAAATTGTGAATCAAGCTAATAGAACTACAAAATTAAAACATTTCACATCTTCTTAAACAACCCACCATGTTACAAGTTATTACAGTTGTTAATGAAGTTAAAGTTATTTTAACCCTTAACTGACACCATACGTCTCAGAGACGGTCACGAATTTAAAAACCCGTGTATCTTCGGCCTACGAATTTTTTGTGCGTCCCCAACCCGTCTACCTTTCAGGTGAGTGGTATAGTTTGTGTAGTGAAGGTCCTGTTTGTTTTTGTCTGCGTTGCCTTTTCCAAAGCCATTTTAGTGTAGTGCGTCCCATTCTCCCGTCTCTCAGACGTATCGTGTCTGTTAAGTAACATTATTCGTTCATTCCAAACTTTGTATATAGTGTTTTTAGTGTAAATGTGTGCTTTTTTACATTTCTTGTTTAATAAATATGGATTATCAAAACCCTGATAAACCTGGTCCATCACATGGAAGACCAGTTGTGAACTTATAAACTGTGAATAGTGATGGGTTCAATAACGATCTTGAGAATTTGGTGTATTATGTTTTGGAAGGACCTTCAGAACCTGATCCATACGACAGCGATAGAGATCCAGATTATCAATATGATAGCGAACACTATTCCGAATCAGAACAGGAGGGCGAAAAAAATGATGATGTGTACCAAGAGTCGTCTAACGAGCATCCAGGTGTGATGGATTCTTCTAGTATTGAACCCCTGCTTCTAGAAGATGGTTTTTTCTATGGAAAAAAAATACGTAACAGAACACAATTTAAATGGAATAAAGTGCACCAGCCTCTAAATGTTAGAACAAGAAGACATAATATAATTGTGCAGTTACCAGGTCTAAAAGCTCCTGCAAAAAAATTGGGAACTAACCCTACTGTTGAGGACGTGTGGGGACTTTTGTTTTCTAATGACATTTTGAATGAAATTATTATGTGGACAAACAAAAAGATTACTTCGATCAGGAGTAATTTTTCAAAACCTCAATCTTACTCATCTGATTTGTATATGATAGAGTTGAAAGGTTTCATCGGACTTTTGATATATACGGCTATTTTCAAATCTAGCAACGAGTCAATTGACAGTTTTTATTGTACTGATGGAACAGGTCGAGACATATTTCGTTGTGCAATGTCCAGAAATAGATTTTTATTTTTATTGTTGGCATTACGATTTGACAACCCTGTTGATCGTGAGGGAAGGAAAGATGAGGACCCTACAGCTGCAGTTTCCAAAATATTTAATAAATTTTCTGAGAACTCCCTACTGCTTTATTCTCCTGGTCCAACGATGTGCGTTGATGAAATGCTGGTCTCTACGACATTGAAATAGCTTTACATTATCACAAATTACGATGTTTAGATTACAAAATAAATATTTTAAAGAAAAAACAATTTTCCGGTGAAGAAAATTTTTTTGTTAGTAATATTAAGTTATTTTTAATCGATTTTAAGCATCACTTTGTAAAACGCACTAATATATTAAGATTATGTCAATAAAATATGTTTTTAAAAGTGTTTAATGATTACTAATTCCAAAATACATAATGGTGTCTGTCAGACGTATGGTGTTTGTTAAGTAATGTTTTAACATGGTGTTAGTTAAGGGTTAACTCACCTTTAGCAGTGTTGTTGTACATACTCCCAACATGATAAATAGTAGTGACATCATAAACTTCTGCAACAGAAATTGTTTGCCAAATTAAATCTCAGTGTTATTTATAAAATACTCAAAAAGTTTACTATGAATGTTACACATTTGTTTAATGTAAATTTTGTTGTTTATCTAATAAACATAAAATATTTTATTTAATAATTCGTTTTCAGCTTGGGTTGAAATTTACAAACAAAAACAAAGCATTTACAAAACCTACTTTTACAAATAGTATATGTGCTTTTAATTTTTTTTATTTGTATTGTTATACATCTTATTATGTTACATTAAAAGTTTATATTCTTTCTGTTAAATTTTATATACTTGGAAATTTCCAGTAATTTAATTATTTAAAAAATATGATAATTTTTAAGATAGACATTTTAAATACATTTACGTTTATAAAAAAATCATGTAACAGAATCCATTATTATGAAAATAAGTAATGTAAAACAATGAAGATGTAAAGTAGAATTCTATTCAACAAATTTATATGGCTTTAAAATGTGATATCAGTAAATACAACATTCTGTGCTACACTTTGTGGAAATATCAACTAAAAAAGTAATTAATTAGAGGTAAAGTTTAGTCCCCAAAAAAGTAACTGATTAAAGTTAAAGTTGACATATAAAAAGTAATTTTAAAAATACTTAACTAAGTGAATACGTAATTGCTTACTTGCTGACGCGTTTCAAAACATTCGTTCCTTTTACGAAGCTAACCCTCTATGCAAGTAAGCAATTACATATTCACTTAGTTAAGTATTTTTAAAATTAGTTTAATCAGTGAATTCAAGATGATTACATCAAGCAACGTATATAAAAAGTAACTGATTAAATTTAAAGTTGACACAGAAACAGTAACATGGCAAAATTAATGATACTTTAATTTTCAGTTCTGTTTGAAGTACAGTCTGGGCTACATAGTGTAAAGTAGGATAAGTCCCAGTCCCAGATCTCAACAGCAATGAAAATTCATTTCATGAACAAAATGTTGGCAGAAAATTTTTTTTTGGTACAAGTCTTCCTATATTAGATTATTGTATTAACGAAGAAATACTATTCATCTATTTGAATGACTTTTTATAATAGTTTGTTACATATCTTAGAAAGATGTTGAGGTATCAATTTAAATTGTTATATTTATAAAACAATTTATTGAATTTAAATTTTTTTTAAATTTAATTTTAATTTTATTCTGTTTAAAGTATGTAAGCACAAAATATTATAAGTTCCAATATCTATATCTCTTCTTAAGAAATTAGAAAACAATTTTTTTATTTTGATATATTTTATAAACTTTAATGCCAAAAAATATACATTAAAACATTAAATTTAGACATGCTAAAATTGTTTGAATGAGGTATTAAATTATTTAAAATTTTGTTTTACAATTTCAAAAATCTAATATCAAATATCGGAAATATATACATACACACACACACACATATATATATATATATCACAATATGTATTCTTGTGTATTAATAAAGAAATAAGACAAAATACAAATACAAGAACTTCAATATTTATTATTGTATTAGTATTTTGTCCTTTTTCTTTATATATATATATATATTTAGGTTAGTTCTAGTAGAGCTTAAAGCTTATTTAGGAATTTCTGGACTTGATAGGAGACTGACAGACTTACCTAAAGGCAATAGTCCAAAACTGCAATCTCTTGGAAATAAGCACATATAAAACACTTAATACACTATTATTTGAAATATTTCGATCAACATGATCTTCTTCAGTCAAGAAAGAGAAAAACAAAACAACAAGAGGTTGTTTTGTTTTTCTCTTTCTTGACTGAAGAAGATCATGTTGATCGAAATATTTCAAATAATAGTGTATTAAGTGTTTTATATGTGCTTATTTCCAAGAGATTGCAGTTTTGGACTATTGCCTTTAGGTAAGTCTGTCAGTCTCCTATCAAGTCCAAAAATTCCTATATATATATATATATATATATATATATATATATATACATATTTCACGCTGTCCATTGCACTGACTCGTAATATATTATTTTTCTATTGCACTGACTTTATGAAGTTATTAGTGGTGGAAAAAATTATTTACAAGTAATAATAATAACTTCATATATATAGATTTTTTGGACTAGGAGACTGACAGACTTACCTTGGTAAGAGTCCACTCTTACCAACAAATCTTTACCAATCTTTAATATTTACCAACAAACAAAAAAATTGAAAAGCAGAATTTAATAAAAATGTTTATATATTGCTTATTTTAAAAGTTGTGTTACTTATTTTAATGTTGTAAAATAGGAAATAATCATAACCTTTGCATTATACATAAATTATTTACCTGTAGATGTTTCCCTTGGTGGATAGTACGAGTAAGTTGTAGCTAATGCAACATGTAGAACAAACAAGATCCATTTTACAGCTTGTAACATCTTAGTTCCTTGGAGCACAAGGATCAATTGAACTGGCTAAATACTGCACACTGACACTTTATACAAGACCTCTTTGCTGACTTGTCACTATTGGATCTGAAATTGATAAGGCTATCTCAGACACACATGGGGCAAAGTTTAACTAAACATTTTTTATAAGCCCAGCCTTAAAATATACCCTGTGTTATTGAAACTATACAAAGAAGCTCTTTATGTAAAGTCTACAGAAAAATGATCCTGTTTTCAAAACTTTATTTCCAATGAACATTAAATCTGTCTATCTTGAGGGTTTTAAACATCCAAAATCAAATATTTGAATAAACGAATTGCATAGGACTTTAATGTCAAATTAAGTAAATAAAACCAAATTCAAATATCTTTCAAAATAAAATAAAATATTAAACCTACTGACATTCTCCATGCAATTATTTTTCCCTGGTTTCTATTTTCTACTTCAGTTTTATAATAACAGATTTCCTAAATAATTTTTAATTAAAAAAAAAAAATTACTCACTTGCTATTTGGCATGAAATAGAAATAAGTTAGTCTTCACATGCTTTTGATTGAGAAAAATAAATTAATTAAATTGAGATATTATTAAAAAATATTTTAATATGTTTTTTATAAAAAGTATTTAAAATATTTAAATATTTTATATTTATGAATTTTTTTTTAAACTATAAATTGAAATGCATATATAATTCAAAAAGTTATGTTAATAGAATTAGGTCCTGTTAGGAATTTCATATAGTTTTCTAGTTTAATACGATTTTATCAAAAAAAAACACACACATTGGAAACAAAAAACAATGAGAAAAGTATTACAAGAGTTGAAAATTTTCTCATAAGTAGTTGAAAAACAATTGTTCGATTTTTTTAAATTTTAATGTTTCAAAAATTTTAATGAAATTGTTGAATATTTTCAAATGATTATTTAAATGCTTTTTATAGAAAATTGAAACTGTAATTATTTATAGAAAAATAGGAGCATAGATTGTGACTTTGATGACAAATAAGTAACAGCTTTAAATCAATAATGTATTTTTTTCAAATATTTCAATGAAAGTCCTCATAAGTTGAAACAAGATGGCTTATATTATTCTTATCAATTTACTTAGCAAAAGTACAGTAGTTAATGATACTTAACACTTAAAGCCTTTGGGGAAATAATTAATTTTCTCCAAATATTTCAATGAAAGTCATCATCAGTTGAAACAAGATGGCTTATATTGTTCTTATCAATTTACTTAGCAAAAGTACAGTAGTTAATGATACTTAACACTTGAAGCTTTGAGGAAATAATTAATTTTCTCCAAATATTTCAATGAAAGTCATCATCAGTTGAAACAAGATGGCTTATATTATTCTTATCAATTTACTTAGCAAAATTACACTAGTTAATGATACTTAACACTTGAAGCTTTGAGGAAATACTTTATTGTGGATTGGTTTTCCATAACATATAATCGTGTAATATAATTCCACAAAAAAACATGTTTCTTACTCAAAATTTATTACTAACACCAGGTTTAGGATAAATTTGATAAAACTACTATTTGACAGGAACCACTCAAATGTTTTATCCATTATAGCATCAGTAACTTTACTTACACACATCAGTAACTTTACTTACACACATCAATAGCTTTACTTACACACATCAATAGCTTTACTTACACAAGTATGTACAATATTCTTGGAAAATATTTAATGTTTTCATAAAACTGCTATTTACCAAGATATAATTTGTTAATGGAATTATTGTTTTGAAATGTAAGAGAAATAAGCTACTAGATTTTTTCCTTTAGTTGGAAAGCAATTTATAATAATATATTATTAGTATAATCAATATAATTACAACAACAAACTTTAATATTAGACTATTTTAAACTTTATATAAACAAAGTAAAAATGTATTTTGCATTAAACTTTCATTTAGAAATTGGAGAAAATGAATATAGCCTTGCTCAAAGAGTCAATAGAATGTTGTAAATATCAAAGTAAGGCTAGCATATCATGAAGATGACCTTTCATTGACCCCATAGCAATGATGTTATTACTAAAAAATTTAACATTTTTGATTTATTGATCAATTATTTCAGAAATGTATATTTACTTCAAAAATTTAATTCAAAAACCTCTAAATAGTTGCAACAAGATTAAAATAAATTTATTTTTGAAAAAATTGTCACAAAAATCTGTGACAATGTGAAATTTATTTTTCCATTAAAAATTTACAACAAACTAATTAAGTTTAAATATTAAGATATTCACCACAGAAATGGTCTTGAGACCTTCCTAAACAGTTGAGCAAAATGCAACTTAGGTCCGAAAACCGTAGCTACATACAATATTGTTTACTGACAGAATATTTTAGTTATATGTGTTCTGAAGCATGTGTAAGATGAGTTGATGTTTTGTTTGATTATTTTAATGATGAGCAACAAATGTTTTGACATTGAATCTGAATTAAATAACTATTTTGTTTATATTCTGACTTGTATTAAATTTGTGTATTAGTTCTTAGGTGTGCTTCGGATGGAAACCATGACAAAATCTAATAAAAAAAGCTTAGGTGAAACCTTTACCTAGCATAAAATGTAATAGTGATGTGAAGGGAGTTGATTGAAAAGACCAGATGATGCCCCAATCCCCAGAATTACTACTATCCTCTAGAACACAAAACGTTGATGTGGTTCAAAACCATGTTTACCCATATCCATAAAATGATTATAATTCATAGTTCTTGTTCGATGAAGCATTTGTTATAAACAGATGAAAAATAATCAACTGTATGAACTTACTAGTGCTACAGTAGATTCTATATTCCTGACCTATCTCCTACAGATTGATGTATGATGCCTTGCCTAACACATGCCCCATCAAAAATAATGTATGAAATGTCCCACCGAAAATGTAAAATGAAATATACAATCTTTGGGTGTCATGTTTGTCCAGAGACCATGACATGGCGCAGTTATAAATTTTGTCTTGTATCATAGGAATTAAAAAACTACATATTAAAGTCAAATACGTATGGATGTATACGTTTTTAGATACACTTTTTAGCCTTTTTTTTATATTTTATGCTTAGTAGAGTTTAGGTTTTTCACATTTTATCTGCTTATGTGCACCGATTTCTTTTCTCTGTTCCTTACTAATGTGTCACTCTCAATGGACTGGGTTCGAGGACATCCAAAATAAGTGAGAAATATTATCATAAAACGAATGATAGGTTCAGTTTATTATATATGTATCATTTAAATAGTTCAATCTGTTGAAAAATATTTCTTGTTTTACAAATTTTGTCATAAGGGTGGTTTTTAAGGATTAACAAATTTCAGTAATGAAGCAAGAAATAATAATAACAAATAATAAGTACAGTAATAACATAAAAAAGTAAACCGATGTTAATTCATTAAAAATTTGAAAATTGTGTAAACTAAATTTGTGTAATTTAGACAAAAGGGTTAGCTTTCTGGATTTGACAAATTGCAATTGAACATAAAATGGTGATTGCATGTTTATTTCACATAAATTCAATCTAAAAAATGCTTTATTTGATTAAATTTCTTTATTTTTCTCAATTTTCGTGTGACAAGAGGTAGCTTTCACCTACCCCTAAAAACCAAATCTCACAAACAACATATAATTTTGAAGATAAGGATGAGACATACTTACTTGAAAATTTGCATCAAAGTGAAATAACTGGATGTAAATATGTTTTTAGTTGCCTTTTTAATCTTTATTTTTATAGTTTATGCTTTGTAGAGTCTAGGTTTTTTCACAATATATCTGCTTATACGGGCTGATTTCTTTTTTCTGTTTCTTACTAATGTGTTGTTAATGTGCAAGTCAATCCAAAAAAATTGAGTTAACTTAAAAATTCAAAGATTTAAAAAAATGTTCCAAAATTTTGTCATAAGGGGTGGTTTTTGACGGTTGAATGTTATGGTAAATCAGAAATAATATCATAAATCGTATCTTGACATAAATTAATTACAAATGTATCATTTAAATGTTTCAAGCGGTTAAAAAAATGTCTTGTTTTATAAATTTTTTCATAAAGGCGGTTTCTAAAGATTAAAGAATTTTATTAATGAAACAAGTAATAATAATAACACATATAGATAAAAATTAATAATAATGAATATAATAATACCATAAAAAACAATAAAACATAAACAACAAAAGCATTCATCCCTAATAACAAAAATCACACTTTAGAAACATATAACTACTGAAGAAGGTCAGGATATGATTTCTTTCAAATTTTGTAGCAAAATCTGTGAAGTGTTGAAGATTCTGAGGCAATATAGTATTTTTACCATCAAACAATAGACTGTTTGAGGTAATGGTTTGTTCCAATGTTAACTACTCCGAATGCTGAGTCATGTATTAAACTCTTTGTCTTACAGCTTTCAGTATTTATATACCTTTTTATTACAAATTGAACAAAGCATTTTTACTTCTTATTAAACAGACATAGGATTTTCTAATCATTAAGTAAAATTCTATTTTTGAGAATGTTCAAATACTCGCTGTTGAGACCAGTATGGCCATGTGGGAACAGTAACTATTATATGGAAAGTAACAGAATGTTTTAAGGCTTCAAAACCATGACTAGTCATAGTAGGATCATGAACAGGATTTTGGCCTATTTATTTTACAAGAAACCATGCTTGTAAGCTTAATGTTTTTAGTTAGACACATATTTTATTCTATGTTTCATACATACATTCAACTAAATAAAGTGGATTTGTCATGCTCCACTTTAATAAAATATATTTCAAATTATTACCATTATTTATACCATTTGGATGTGTTCAAGCATAATTAAAAGTTTATACAAATACTTAAAATTAGTTAAAAGCATTTTATTCTTCTAACATTATTTTAAATGTAGATCAAGGTTAATTTATTACTTTTTATATTATAATATTACTTATCCTAACAGACCAACAATGGGATATTTCAACTCGTCCAAATTTCATTGTTTGTGGTTATAAACACAGTTCTTAAGGTACCCCCAAAGAAAAAAGTCCCATACTGACAAGTCAGGAGACCTGGGAGGCCAAGGAACATTGCCAAAACGTGAGATAATCCGGCCAGGAAACATGCGTCTAAGAACTTTCATTGAAGTGTTTTGGGCCAGGATGCTTCTTAGCTAGTATGCTTCCAGTTGATCTGAAGTTTTCCACCCATCTGAGGATTGTGTTACGGCTCGGAACAGCTCCATGTCGACCGACATTAAACCACACACGAAAAAATCGCTGCGTAGCAATAATAGACTCACCACTTTTCACGAAACTGTCGTAGACAAACACTCGACGTTGCAAGTCCCACTGCTCCATACTGACTGAGTAAAGGAAATGGCGTCTTGTGTGGATCAGAACTATCCCCACCACAACCACCTTCCACCACCACGCCCTCAGTACTACGCAGTTCAAAACCGTCCATCTCCCGTGTGTCACCCTGTATAAAGGGTTATTAAAAAGGATTGGACCAGTTTTTTAAAAATTAGAAATTTCAAAATAATTAAACAACCAATTAATCAAAATAATCAAACAAGTACCAATGCCACTGAAAACAAACACAAAGAAATCAGTAAAATTAAATACTTAGAAAACAGAAATTAATATAGTAACATAGTAATTGATAATCAATGGCAAAAAATATTTCACAAAAAACAATACCTTAGCATATAAAACCAAATATCCTTTACACTGATATGCTGTTTTATATTTTGGAATTATTTCAGCACATATTTTTGTATATAGGTTGTCCTGTGGAGAAATGGGGAAACTTTCAGAGCTTGTTACTCAGGATAAAATAATGAAAAAGTTTATATAGACATACTGGGGTAGGGTGAAACGTTTTTGGCCTGATAATGAAAGATCTTGATTTAAAGTTTAAAAAAGATTCTATTTTTATACATAATCTCCCTTGAGATCGACACACTTGGTCCAGCGTTTCTCCAACAACAGTATTCCTTTCCAAAAGTGAGAGTTTGGAAGGCTGTTGAGATAATCATTTAAAGCTCTCTCAACGTCTTCATTGAACATGAAGCTTTCCAGAAACATATTTCTTTAGGTTTGGAAAGAGGTGAAAGTCCAAAGGTGCCAAATCAGGAGAGTAGCAAAGATGGCCAAGTAAATCATACCCCAAATCTCGCAATTTTCCCATTGTCAAGACACTTTTGTTAGCAGGTGCGTTTTCTTGATGAAAAATGACTTTTTTCTCCTTCAAGCCAGGCCCCATCTTGCGAGTTTTGTCATCTAGCTGGTCAAGAAAGTTGGCATAATATTCTCTAATAATTGTTCTTCCTATTTCAAGGTAATCAATTAACAAGATCTCTGGCATCCCAAAACCCACTGGCCATGAGCTTTCTATTAAATCGACTTCGCTTTCTTTGATAATTTACCCACTGATTCGACTGGTGTTTAGTTTCGGGAGTGTAGGTGGACCCATGTCTCATCCATAGTGACAAATCGCCATAAAAAATCAGTCGGATCCTTCTTGACTCGGACCAAACATTTTTGTGAATGTCGTTTGCGAATTTACTTTTGATCCGCATTCAGCAAATGCGACACCCACCTTGCACAGAGCTTTTGCATCAATAATTCTCCATGCAAGATGTTTTGCACCCTTTCTTCTGATACCCCCACATCCTCAACTACCTCATGCACTTTTACTCTACTATCGTCCAACATGATATTGTTCACGCTTTCGATGATTTTCGGTGTGGTTGCAGTTTTTGGCCATCCTACATATGAGTCATCTTCCAGCCACAAGTGACTACATTTGAATTCAGCTGCCCACTTTTTAACTGTTGACATTGAAGTAGCAGAGTTCCCGTACACTTTTTTCAACTTCAAGTGAATTTTATTAGGGGTTAATCCAAACAAAACGAAAAATTTTATTACCAAACTATATTCAAGTTTATCCATTTCAACGAAAAATATGCAAGATTAAAAAAACCTGTACACAAACTACTTGAGCGAACAAGTTAAAGCTTATCATACAAACTAATGACATGTGCACACGGCAGGATAGATAAATTTTCACTGATTGCCATGCCCTCTCTGGGTCAGGCCAAGAACCTTTCACCCTACCCTTGTAGGTTTCTAAATGCTACATTAATGAGTTACAGGTGAGAGATTTTGCCTGGATTTATGTTTTCCCATTGCAATGGTAATACTAAAAGTTGTAGGGCATTATGTTAGGTGTAAAATGTTCCTGATTTAATGCTGATTTAAATTAACTAAAAAATTTAATAAAACAGGTTCCAGAGCTGTAAATTAGTAATCTTTAAATACATACAAAATACCTCGGTACAAAAATATGCCATGTTTAGGTTCGAAGTAAATTAATTCTGTTAACACATTCAGCACAGAGGTGATATTGAAGATCTTATCAAACTACTGTCTTTTTTTCGTTAACTTCTACATATGACGGCAATGGAATCATTGAAATGGTATGCGGGTTGAATAGCTAGTCATTGCATCTAACTATCGTGCCTGTTGTTTTCAATCATTTTATTTCTACCATATACAGGTTTATTGGGGACATCAAAACTGTGTATTAGACATTAAAATATTGTTTTATTTATCGGGTCAAAAGTTTTATAAAAAAATACAAATGATAAAATACCATATGGCAAACAATAAAACTCAATAAAAAAGACAACAAAAAAAAGATAATTTACATAAAAATCTAAAGTACCTACTACTAAAATATACTATACTAAAATTAACCACTCAATGTTTAACTTGGAATATTTGTTTTGGTTTTTTGTCATGTGTTTCACAGAGCAATAGAGATCGATAATGTAAACGCATACATAGATAATGCATATGTCACGTCCGAGACTATTTATAGCCGAGATTAGCTGACATTTATTTACTACAATTTCATGATGACACATTAGGTTTTCGGGCCTCCAAGTATTTTGTCAATGACTCATATTTACAGTAGTCTGTTCCCACCTCGAGTAGGTTCATTCACTCTAATAGGACAGTTATCTTTTATTCTTGCGTTACTTCAGTAAGCTTAGTTTATTTTGATGATCGTTGTTTTTACCGGATATTTTGCCGCATTTAGTGGTTAAAACAAAAGAAAAAATAAAGTATTAAAGTTAAACCAAATTAAATATGTTCATAAGATTCCCTGAAACATTGTTTCATGAAGCATCAAAAAGTTAACTTGGGATTGTCGGATTTAAAAACAACTCAGGCACAATGCTCTCCAAATTATTCTGAGGCACTGACATGAAAATCAAATGTTTTTACAAACACTTATTGACAATAGAGAAGTTTTAATTAGATTGGGAGTGAGCATGCCGGTGCGCTCGCCGTCTCTCAAAAGGGAAGCGGGGACACACCGGCATGCTCTCAGTGCCTCATAAGGGAAACCAGAGTGTGCCGGTACGCGAGCCATGCTAAACGTGTTAAATATGTTTAATTTGTAAAGAAAACTTATACAGGATTTAATTCTTAAGAGAATGATGTAAAATAGGTCATTAATAGACACAAAGAAACTTTTAAAAATTAGTGCACCATTAGCATACCAGTATAATACACAAGTCCTCTTATACATGTGCATGGCCTATGTTGAGTATACTGAACTAATTGATGTTCTTTTTTGGACATGATGATTTGGGTGGTTTTAAGAAAAAAACAAATGATTTGGAAATGGCTCATTTATATGTATTCACTGATATATTGAAAAAAATGTTTTTTCTGTGTACATCAAAAGTTTGTTATCACTGTTTACAAATGAATCAGTCATTTCTAATATTCACTTTTGTTTGATGCCGACAAAATCGTCATATTCAATAAAGAACGTCAAATGATTCAGTATATTGAACAACCCAGGCGCAAGTAAGAGGCAAATTGGGAGGGCGTTAATTTTATAAATGTATGTGTCTTTTATTGGCTTATCTTACATAATTCTCTTCAGAATTAAATTCCCTATAACTATTGTTAACAAATTGTACCTCCACCATAGTTTACAAATATTCCCAGATATCTTGAACATTACTGTAGCTACAAGTAATGTTCAAGGACCTGTAAATTTGTCCCGTTATTTTGAATATAATCAATTAAATTTTACTTCTCAATTAAAGGACAACAAATTTTAGTATAGTTCTATTGTAATAGAGAAACTGAAATATAGACAAAATCTTTTTCCATCTGAAACCCATTAACAAAGCATTTTCAGAATTATGTTTATATGAACTTTTTAAATTATTTTCACTTGAAGGTTTCTCAGTTTCTTCCTGGAACACCCTGCACAAAAAAAGTAAAATAGCTTAACTAGTTTAAAAAAACAAGGTATACAATATCATTTAAAATTAACAAGAAAATACTGTAAAAAATAACACAACACAAACAAACAACAATGGTGAAAAATAAACTCCAAGCCCTATGTTCCTACAAATTAAAATATAAAGACTGTATCAAATTCTACATCGGTCAAATAGGTTGCATATTTCAACAAAAATTGAAAGATCAAAGATTACATGCTTTCTGTTAAATATAACTCCTACTCTTCTTTCGATAACCAAATAACAGAAACAGGTCACACTTACACTGACAACAACCACAAGCTATAAATACTCTACATCAATAAAAACCGACCTAACAATAATACACTTGAGCAATATGAAATTTAGAAAGATAACAAAACACAAACAAAAACATTTTAAATGAACAAATCCTATACACTTCTAGACCATATTATAAAACTCCACCCTTTAAAACTACTGCTGCCTAGCCTAACAATGCTTGCAAGTGCAAACCTAGACACTGATGAAAACTTAACACATTGTGTGCTGATGTAGACCAATGCATTTGCATTTTAGCACCAGGAGCTTATGTATCAGTCCTGATCCATAGTACAATGACCAACATAACCTTCTTTTTACATTCCTAATGTCAGGGCTTTGTATTTATTGTAAGTCTGTAGTACTATATTTCTGATTGATGTAAGTCTTTGTCATTCTCTGCTGTTGTGATTACAAATTCTGAGTTTTTATCTTTGTTTATTATTTTACTAGTGTCTTTTTTATTTTGTTTATGTTTTGTCTTCTGTGTACAAAGTTTAAACAATGCTAAACATAATCAGGCGTTTAGCTTGCCCTATAATAAGCTGACTGTTGTGAAGTGTTTTGACTCTTACCACAAAGAATGTAAACTTGTCCCAAGTGCATGAATGATAGGAGAGTTAGAAACATGTTGTGTATAGAACTAAAATATAGTAACTATTTTGTAAAATTTATAGAACTGTATATGTTATATCTGATGCAAAAGTATTTATTTATACTGTAGATATCCCAGTGACTGTAAATCTGATTTTCCCAATGTAGTAACGCCTCAGTTATAACAAACAATACATGCGCAACAAGTGCCATAGCAGCATAGTTGTTGATGCCTCAGATCCTATACAACATTTATTACTTTATAATGCAGCCATTGCAGATCAAAGTTTACCTTATTATTCATTATTTGAATTATTGTGGATAACACTAATCAAATTTTTAAATATTATAATTCAGCTACTGGTGGTGGAACTCATCCATGTGACTGACTCCTGTCCAGCAGTCCTGTTATCAACATAATTGGAGTGATGCATTATCCTTATATCATTCTTATCCTGTTTGACTTTACTGAAGCACGTCTTGTAGATCTCATAAAATGTACAGTAAGTTGTTTGTTCATCTAGTTGTTCATATGTCATTTGTTCACGCAACTGCACAGTATATTTCTTCATTTTCATATAAGTTTATGGTTTCAGTGTGATTATACGTAATTTAATTTTGAAAAATCTTTTTTTCATTTATTTGGTGTCACTTGAAGTTTCAAAGTATAGCAAGATCTTTGAATTTCAAATGAAATGAGGTGATTTAAGTCTTAAAAAATAACTTGACATTCTAGATCGATACAGTTAAAAACGTGTCAAAGAATCGCTGCTCTCAACTTGGCTTTTAGCAAACTCTCTTATGTAAAATTTTGAAGAACAAGTATTACACCTTGTCATTATCAAAGTGTAATAAAAATGTTGACAGTGAAAGAACTCGCTCTTGTTGAATCAGCTTTGAAATTATTGTTTAAAAATGTTTGAGAAATAGATGCTCGAGTTGATGGCTTATTAACCCCTCAAAAAATTGAGAATTTTGTAAAAAAAATAATGAATATGAACAATTTATCAACAATATTTTACTGGAAGATTACAGACAATCTCATATCGAGGGATTCTTTGTGATAAAGTGTAAATGATAAATTTGGAAGTGTAAATGAGATCAAAGTGTTGTATGAAGCTTTTACAAGGTTTAATAATTTTTCTAAAAACTATGCTAGATTCAATTCGTGTTTAAAAAAATCTATATTGGAATAAAACAATCTGACGTGAAGTATACCCAAAAAATATAACAAGTAGAAGACCTAGATAAAAAATTGTATTACATTACATAAAACTGAAGTTGCAAAGTTTGTTAAGTAATCACTCATGATTTCCTTGTGCCTGAATTAAATTGTAGTTGTATTGTTTTAGAATTAAAATGACTTATAGTAGTTCTAGGCCTACATATCGTTCAGTAAACACTTTTGATCGTAATACAGTGAGTTCAATGCAGCACTTCCGTACATCGTGATTACAAGGTCGGTTATTTTTATCAAATATGCTTCTAACATATATGATTACAATTAGCAACAGCTACTGTATTATAAATTTCAAAGACATTTCATTGTGTTATACAATAAAAGAACTAATATGGATTTGGAGAACAGTATATGTTAAAAAGTAGGTTAAAATCAGAAATGATATTGTATTAGAATAAATAAACAAAAGTAAAAATGTTTGACACTAACCGAGATGAAGAAAAGATATTGGCAAGGTCATTATTTTAAAAGAAACTGCTTCAGTTTAACAAAATGAAGGGGATGGAAAATAGAAGGCCCAAAGAGTTGAAAATTTAGGATAAATAAGTTAATGTCAATAGGTAAATAAAATTAACAAATATGATGTAATTCCTTTTGCAACAGGAAAGGTTAAGACTTTGGGTGAAAGTAGAAACAAACAATAAATGAATTACTATTACAAGAGAAAATAAATGAATTGGTGTTTTCAATTTTTTTTTCACAATTTAATAAAAAACGCTTAAACATAAAAAAAAACTAAGAAAACTACATAAACTACAAACCATAATATAATACTAAAATATTAATCTGAGATTCATAGACATGAAAAACAGTATATTTAATTTACAGTGCAGTAAAGGTTGAAGAGTAAACAACATCGATGTTGAATATCCCACAATATTCAGAAATCTGGACTGCAGCCAAATGATAGGTCTGTCCAAATATAAAATCTGGGTTGGTGAGTGTACCCCACTCAGTTTGGCTGCTTTCAAAATTACCTATGAAGACTATATCACCCTACACAAAATAGAAACTTTGTATTAGTTGATACAAATTAAACAAAAATTTTCCAGTAAAATCAATTTTTATCTGCAATGTCACTAGAAGCCAGTAGCAATATTTTTAAACTCCATTTTCTAGAGAGATTAATAAACAAACTTATCAACACTTATGTTAGCATTATTCAATTTCTACTATTAGTCTTAACTCTCCCTATAGGCCTAAATATTTATATACCTTGTACAAATTTTTAATAAATAAAATACTTTATATTCATCCACTCAAGTTCAATTCAATTTTTAAAAATTTTTAGTCGATGACACTCGGTGTTAATATGGTTTTTTCTAAGTATTAATTTATTAATTAAATTTAATGAATCACTTATAGTTTTATATTGGAGAAAAACTTTTCACAAAAGGAGCAAAGTATCCAATATAGTTGTTATGTCCCATTTGGCTTAAAGTAAGTGATAACTTATGGTTTCATAAAACAGCTGATTTTACGTTAAAGGTTATGTATTAGAACAACTGTTTCAATGCATAGCTTATGTTAATTAGTTTTTATTAGTTATAATTATAACAAATCGTAATAAAATCGTATCACAATATTTGTCAGTGTCATATTTTATTTTAACAAGGAGAATAAACTAGAACCAGGAATTGGGCATTTATTAGCATTCATCAACAAATCACCCTTAGTTTTAGCAATGAATGTACTTCATAACTATTAAGTAACCTGTCGGAGAACACTGTTTTGCGCACCTTAACACTATTGATATCTATTTCATGGCCACTAGTCAAGATAGTTACTCTACTGCGCTCTGCATAAATTTCTGAGTAATAGTGTTTTTTGCCCATAAAACGGATATAAACACACCTTGATAGACAACATAATGCGTAAAAAAACCGCATACACATAACACAACAACAAAAAGTAACACACAAACAAAAAATTTATAACACATATTACGACAACACATCACAAAAAATAGCTTCTACGTTCCGCAAACTTAAATAAGTAGCATTCACAACAGCCAACACATTTAAAAAACACCTACACAGATCAAAAACACACCAGGATATATACGACGGGGCAGGTGTATACAAGATTACATGCAACAACTGTTCCAGCTTTTACATAGGACAAACGGGGAGAACATTTACCACAAGATACGAAGAACATGTAAAACAGATAAGAAAGACACAA
The DNA here is from genome assembly GCA_036971475.1 of Prosapia bicincta. Taxonomy (NCBI): domain Eukaryota; kingdom Metazoa; phylum Arthropoda; class Insecta; order Hemiptera; family Cercopidae; genus Prosapia; species Prosapia bicincta. The sequence goes on along the minus strand of JBAIZL010000004.1, from coordinate 149,785,595 downwards.
CCCATATCAAATTTTGCCATACACATACAAAACACACTACACTCACGGACTGGCATAGACACCAATCTAAAACTCCTACATTACATCATTAAAAGCAAAAAACTAGACACAGTAGAAAACTATGAGATATATAAACACCATAAATACTATCCACAACACATTCTAAATGACAAAACACACTCCCAATCAAACACTATATTTGAGCACATAATTAACAACTACTCTATGAACAATAACACACCATCAAACAAAAATACACCACAGACTCACCCAAACATAACACACCTGAGCAACAGTCTTGTCAGTAATTCACAGCATTGAAAAGCATTGACCTAGCTTGAAAGACGTCTGCTGAATTAATCAGTAAGTAGTGGTTTTTTGCCAAGATAATACAAACAAGTGTAATTTCTATAAAAACCTCAAGATGTACAACACAAAAACTGCAAATTCATTTTTATTTATCAATTTACTTGGCAAAAAACCACTATTTGCTGATATTTCTCCCACTCATTTTGTACTTGTTCATTGCATTATTCAATGCTGTGAGTGATGTACTTGTAAATTAGTAAGTACCAATAAGTAAGTAAGATATCCATTATGTCAGTAAATAGTGTAGTTCAGCGGTTCTCAACCTGGGAGGCGCGCCCCCCTGGGGGGGCGTGGAAGAATTCCAGGGAAGGCGTGGAAGAATTCCAGGGGAGGCGTGGAAGAATTCCAGGGGAGGCGTCAACAAATTTTTAAAAAAATTGAATTTGATGTTGGACACAAACACACAATCATTGAAATTTCTTTATAGCTTAATAGAGCTATAAAGCTCTATTTCTTTACTCAATAAAATATAAGTGAGCGTCTGTCCAGGCGTAAGAAACTAGCTGTGACTCAGCATAGCAGGGCTTTTGTTTATTAATAGCGCGGCGGGGCGTAGTTGCCTTAAGAGAATGAAACTTGATTCCAGTGGAAGTTTTCGAATGGAAATTAAAAAGGCCGTTGAAGCTGCTTACAAAATTGCCTCATTGATAGCTAAAGACAAGAAACCCCACACAATCGGTGAGTCACTCATAAAACCTTGTTTGCTTACTGCTTGTAGTACTGTGCTCGGTGGAGACAGCTACAATAAAGCTGCCAAAATTTCTTTATCTAACGATACAGTCAAACGTAGAATTGATGACATGGCTATTGATTTGAAAAATCAACTGGTGCAAAAGCTAAAAAACTCCCCATTCTTTGCATTGCAGTGCGATGAAACAACAGACATTTCAAAGCAAGTGCAGTTGTTGTTTTACTGTAGATATATAGATGAAAAGAAATTCTTTGAAGAAATACTGCTTTCAAAAAATCTTTAAACAACAACTAAAGCAGTCGATATACTTTCTGCTCTTCAAACATTTTTAGAAGCTAATGAACTTCCCTGGGAGAGAGTTATTGGAATATGTACTGATGGAGTTCAAGCTTTGAAAGGTTGCCGATCAGGATTTATGGAATTGGCTAAGAAAAAAACCCTAAAATAATTTGATCCCATTGTATCATCCATAGACAACCTTTGGCTTACCAGACTCTCCCTGAATCCTTAACACTGCTTTGAACTTAGAAGTTAAAGTAGTGAATCACGTCAAATCCAGTGCTTTGAACACCAGACTTTTTCGAGTGTTGTGTCAAGAACTGAACAGTGATCAAGAAACACTTATCTTTCACACCAAAGTTCGATGGTTGTCCAAAAGTAATATGCTTGCAAGATTGTTCAACTTGAAATCAGAAGTTGAAATCTTTTTGATGAGTTCAAGTGAAGAACTGTACAAGTAATTTACAGATTACAAATTTATCTTTTACCTGGCATATTTGTCAGACTTTTTCAAAACAATAAATCTTCTGAACCTAAAGCTACAAGGTCAGAAAAGTACTTTGAAGAACTATGATTCAATTAAGAGTTTTGCTGAGAAGATGGGTCTTTGGCAGCGCCGCCTGCACATTTCGCAGCCGAACTTTTCTTCCTTTCCAAAATTAAACAGCCTCCTCGATGGTACCCAAAGTCTTCCAAAAGACCTAGTAAATGAAATGAAGGACCTAATATCTGAGCATTTGTTGTCTCTGAAGAACAAAATCGGAGCCTATTTCCCAGATATAAGCTCGGAAAACTGGGAATTCAAGTTAACAAGAGACCCCTTTCAAATCAACATTGATATACTTCCTGATCACATTCAAGAACAAACAATTGACTTGCAATGTGATTCCAAAGCTAAATTGGATTTTCCATACATGGATCTCGAAGATTTCTGGCTACTATATCTTCCTGTTTACCCAGAAGTAGCAATGGAGGCAGTGAAGTTGCTTGTACAATTTTCATCAACTTGTCTATGCGAGACAGGATTTCCAGCCCTGGCTAATATAAAATCTAAATATCAAGCCAGACTAGATGTGGAAAGTGATCTGCGGTGTTCTTTGTCAAAATTTCATCCAAACATACAAACAATAGTTAACGAGAAACAGTGCCAGCCCTCACACTAGCACTACAAAAGTAGCGAACATTTTTCTGGTTACATTATTGATATTTTGTTGTGATTTTTTCGATGATTTGTGTAAATAAAATTTGTATTTGAGCAAATATGATTTTATATTCTTTACCCTTACTAGAGTATGTCTAGCCTAAGTTCAAAGTCATTTTACTCAAACATAATATAAGTAAATTTATCATATATAAGTCTAAATTAACTTAATCCGTAAAGGGAGGCGTGACCTCACACCAAAGTGTGAAGGGGGGCTCAGAGCCTAAAAGGTTGAGAACCCCCGGTGTAGTTAATACAATGTGAGCAATGTATTAAAAAAAGTAAATGAATTTATAATTAGATGTGAATAATCATTGTTAAAAAATCAGAAGGAATGAGAAAAAGAATTAATGAAAGTTAAAGTGGCTTCATGCAATCATCTTGAACTCACTGATTAAACTGTAAGTAGTATGGCATAACTAAGTGAATACTTTTGAAATCACTGATGCATTCTGTTTTCTTTATGAAAATAAATCAAGGTTGCGGGAGATTTGCTTTATGAGTATGAGGGGGTAGAATTAAGCTGGTTGTTAACACCCTATTCCATTATATAATAAACAACCAGCCCACCCCCTTACACTTATAAATCATTTTCTTCTTCTTCTTTTAATTGCTCTTACTTGGCTTACGCCATTCGAGGTCTTGCCTCCCAATACAATCCAGGTAAATCCCTTCGTTTTTACCTTTCCTTATCTAATCCACTGCAGATCAGGAGGTGGTCCCTGTCCATAATAAATGTTTAGCAATCACATATTGTGCACCTTGCTGGATTCTAATATTTTCATTCTACTGTGAGATGTACGGCGAGACAGTCATGCTCTCTGGTCAATCTGAAGTTAGGAACACCTACTTATAAATCAAACATCTTCAAACCTTGAGTGTATTGCCAGCAGTAGAGGGTCAGCTTCGAAAATGAAATGATTGTTTCGAAACACGTCAGCAAGTAACTTCAAAAGTATTCCCTGAGTTAAGCAATAATATTTATAATTAATGAATTTCGTAGAATTTAATAATCAAGCATTTTAAAAATAGAGAGTTAATTTCAAAGGCATATATAATTTTATTTTGATAAAATCTTTGTCCTCACCTTAGAGTACTCAGCAACAAAGTAAAAATCTGTTTTGATATACTTTTTCAACTCTGTATTCAGTTGCTCATGTTCAATCCCTGACAGGAAATTATCACTTGTTGAATTCTGCACAACAAGTAGAATACTGCCCCTGATAACAGTGTTATTAAATTATTTTTATTTACACAGTGAGACAATTATAATCAATGGTCATTTGAACGATTTAAGTAAATGAAGCTCAAACCTGCAAATGATTTTTGGTCAGTAATACATTATAATCATTTTATTTTAATTAGTTGTGATAAAACTACTAAAAAAAATTTTTTTATGAGATTAGAAATACAAAACGAGCAAGAGTAATAAGAATAAAAGAAATTTTTTGTAGATAATTAAAGCCAAGAAACCAGACAGTCTAAAATGCAGAATATAGTTTATCTCATTCATTCTGTTTGTTTCTTATGATTTTCCTTCACTGTAAAACTATGAATAAAAGTTTCCTCTTCTCTGTCTTCTACTTTATTTTAGTTTAAGAACAATTTTTTTAAAGTAATCTGTTATCAGATATTTCGTTTTATTCTGAATCCTTCCTTTTAACCTTCATCAAACAAGGGCAACAATATTTACTTTACAAAGCTCGAGAATTTGTTTCTCTAGGCAAACATTTTTATTATTTTCTGATATTCAGGTACTTTTCTAATACAACAAATGCTTGAAGCAGTATTTCTTAGCTTTATCACAATAGGCCAGTTCAACACTGTTGTAATAATCCACACAAATATTTAACTACATTTGCAGTTTTGTTGTTGTACATCTTGAGGTTTTTTTAAATTACTACTTTTGGTATCAAGACACATAGCGAGTATTGCTTGTGACTCACAGCATTGAACAATTCACTGATCTAGTGTGAAACGCATCATTAAATATCAGTAAGTAGTGGTTTTTTGCTAAGTGATACCAATAGTAGTAACTTAAAAAACCTCAAGATGCACAACATGAAAACTGCAAGATATAACTTTAGGTCTTTAATTTTTGGGAAATGATTTGAAGATAAATTCTCTGTGTGTGTTTGTGCGTATGTGCATTTATTTAAACTGTTAACACCTATAATAAGTCTAATATACAATATTTTCTTTAATAACAAAATATTGTATAGTTGCTGTTTTGGTGGGAATATGTTTTTTAATGGTAATAAAGCAAAACACTTGATTATGAACTTATCAACCACTTAACTTACTAAGCCGAGTTAACTCGGAAAATGGGTTTGTTCTTTAAATTTCCAGTTAGCTCGAATTTTTTTTTTCTCCTTGTATGATGTGTTTTACAACAACATAGAGATTGATAATATAAATGCAGGCATCGGTAATTTAAGTGGTTAAGTCTTTGCATTGTTATTTAGCACCAGTGAATTTTAGACAGGAATATCCGTGTACTTGTTGAACTTTAGGCACACTGTGACAGCTGTTGAAATGTTTCATATATACCTGCTGAACCAAATATTTAAATTGAATTCTTTGTGTCACTATTTATAAGCTTTATCAATTGACCTTCTCCTACATAAGTTTAAAAATGTCTGATTAAAATCGGTTAATAACTCAACTGAAAAAATAAGGAATAGCTGAAATATCTATTTGATTAACAAAAAGTATTTGGAGTGCTTACTTTATCAATGATTGATATATCTTGCTGTTGTTAACATTTTCTAACAAAATTTGAGGCAGCCACTCCCATTCCTCTAGTGTTGTCATGGTCACTTTTGGCAGATATTGTACAGGCATTGGTGGCGGACGAGTGTACAAAGTTAAAGTGACTGAGGGTCCAAAAGATATGGTTTTTGCTGAAAGGCTCACAGTGTAAGTTGATGCAGGATGTAACCCTGAAACCTAAAGGAAAAAAGTTTTGTAACCAACATTAAAAAAAAAATCTTAACCTTGTTATATTGAGAGCTGGTATCACAAAGCAAACATAAATAACACCTTGTTTGGTATTTCTAAAGTCTAGACTGATAATTTCGAGTGTCTTGAGAATGTAAAAGAAAATCTTTCAAGATGAGGACAATTATAAAAGGATGATGTCATGAACTCATTTCAATGTGAAGAACCAAAATTGGAACACAATTATTTTGTAAAATAAAAACGTTTCTTCAAAACTTTAGCTGCTGGCCACAATATCGGTGTTTTCCCAGAGAATTGCCAAAATTTTGTAGGCCTATTTTTAAATAATGTGTACTTATTTTTTGATCCCCTATTATATCTAAGTACGAAAATATGTTTCTTATCATAATATCTATAAAAACCTATAATTTTTTTATAGCGTAAATCATACCTAAATAAACTCCTTCGAGCCAATCGGCCCGATATTGTTTTTGAGGTATTTATATTTCCTTATCTCTGCAACATTCTCTTATTATTTTTTGGGTTTTGTGTTTAAACAATAGACATAAAAACCACAATTTCATGTTCCGGTTACCCACATAATAAGCTGACTGGCGAAAAAAGCGCTTATCACGATGATATGTAAACGTGTCACATGCGATTGATTTGTGAGTTTATACAAATATTGTTTATAGAAAGGAAGATTAAACATATTCTCTGTCTGATAAGTAATCCTTTCAGTCCAATAAATACTACACAAGATTCATAACAAGTAAAAGTTTTGAAACTTAGTCATTTACTTTTTAAGGAATTTACGATATAATTTACTTCCTAATAAGGATGAATTTATCTAACTATACCAATATTTGTACTTGACTTCAACCAAGTCAGTTTTTGTAAGAATTATTTTACAACTAAATATTTACTCAATATTTCTTACTTATTTTTTAAGTTTTGTGAAATTTAGAAAACAATAGTAAAAATCAATATAATACATCATTAAAAACGATACATTTTAATCTAAAATATATAAAGCTAAACTTCTTTCAATGAACCAATTTTTTTGGTTGGAATAATTAACTCAACTTCACAAGAATTGATAACAAATAAGTGTCGGACCCTTAATCTCCCGACAAAAAGCTCCTACAATAACATCATGTTTATAATGTCGTAGTTAATTAGCTATCAAACAATCTAGCTATCATAATTATATTTGTAAGTGGTGTGAAGCTTTTTGTTTAATACTGTGCATTAATTTTTCTGAAAGTAGCAAAACCGTGTCAAATGGGTTTTCTAGTGATAACATGTGTTAACAAACACTTTTATAAGGTTATCATACAAACTGAAATGAATTTTATTTCAACATTATTTATGTTAAAATCAGTCCAGACATTGTGTTTATTCATACCATTTAGTTTCCAAATGAGCCTATATGATTTTGCTTTATCCTTATTTATAACTCTTTTATAAGGTTATCATACAAACTGAAATGTATTTTATTTCAACATTATTTATGTTATAATCAGTCCAGACATTGTGTTTATTCATACCATTTAGTTTCCAAATGAGCCTATATGATTATGTGTTATACTTATTTGTAACTCTTCTATAAGTTCTTGAATTTTGTAGTCCATTATCCATCGGTGAATCTTAATTATTCGCTTAAATAATAGTTTATGGCCTACCCATGGGAAGTCCTATCAGGAAGAGCCTATATGATTATGCATTATACGTATTCGTAAATCTTTTATAATGTTGTCATACAAAGTGAAATGTATTTTACTTCAACATTATTTTTGTTATAATCAGTCCAGAAATTGTGTTTATTCATAGCAGTTAGTTTCCAAATGAGAATGTATGATTTTTCTTTATCCTTATTTGATCACTATATCAAGAAAGAAACTTTTTCCTAGACTAAATGGATTCTGACAAATGGTTTCTTTTGTGCTTAGTTGTATCTACATTCATTTGTTTGTTGTAGGTTTTTTTAAAAGAAATTATATAGCTTCATGATTAATGACATGATAAATATTTTGTTTTCTTTACCTTTACAACAAAATTAAATTATGCCTCATTAAACTAACCTCAGCAGTATAGTTTGGAAGTTCTTCTTCTACTGCAGTCTCCACTAAGGGGAATATTTGGCAACACTTCTCAGTTTCATATTGTTCTACTTCTTCAATGCTTATTACAAATGATCGTATTACGCCATTTGCCAATGAAGGATACTTCCATGACACTGCAAAGCTTGTTGATGTTGCGTTGACCACAGTGACATTTTCAGGTGCTCCTGCAGCTGTACCATTGGAGGGATTAGTAAACCAATAGTAAAAGTTTCTTAGAAACATTTATGAGAAACTTATTTAAAAATTTCACTTCTTTAATAAAACATTTGAATATTAAAATAGTAAAGAAAACTCAAGATATATAAACAAATCTTTTAGTCTCTCCCTACTCTCTTATACTTTTCAGATTCCCCAAATTTAGGTATTCCTCTAATGGCTAGTGCTTTAAGTGATCAGTGTACAGTTGGATGCTCCACAGGTTTTATGTGTATTAGCTACAACTGTTTTCATAAAAGTGACTACCTCTGTGGAACAAATAGGTGGGTGATCAAGTTAGTTTTGTATAAGTCTCTGGGGCGTAGAAGTGGGGTTAAGCAGTATATTTTATGATTTTTCAATTAATACAGGCAAGTGTAAATAATGTGTATATTATAATTATCAGTTGTTTATACCTAATTTTTTAATCTTTAGATTCAAACAATTAAAATGTTTGAAGAAGTTTTCTTTAACGATAAACACATATTCAAGGAGATGTAATAATTTGACATGAATTTTAGACGTATGGGATGAATTGTAATCAGATGATGAAGGAGAGGGTGACCAAAATTATGAGCCTGAGCAAGAATTAGATTTTGATTTAGATGACTTCGGTGAAGTTATGAGCCAGCTGATGATACTGTGGATGACAATGATCTACACAATGGATGAGATTATTCAAGATGTTGAGGTTAGGAATGAAAATATTTTTATTATACGCTGAAAGTTGCCTACATCAATTCATTTGTGGTATATATACAAACAATTACAAAAAAAAAACAAATACAACCCCAAATCAGAGAGAAAACCTGTTCAACCATATCAATTTGTTAATTAAGTTGAGCAAACAGCTGATGGTTGGATGGAGGAAAAAACGTCTGACATCTGAAAACAATCCAAAGGATCTGAAACATTGCATTTTAAGGTGTTCCGTCAGCAAATAAATATTTATAAAGGGATGCTAGAGCTAAACCTACTGTTGAGACTGCTGCCTAACTTTCAGTAAGTGATCAAACCACCCCCCCCCCCCAAAAAAAACTGCCGCTTTTGAAATAATGAAAAAGAAGAATGACAAAAATGAGACCCAACTCTTGCAATACCAGTATTTGTGAGGAGCATTAAACAAAATTATGTACAGAGTGTTGTAAACAATTATTGTAAAAATATATATACAGTATTTCTATCTTGTAATAAAGTTTTTGTAAATTACTTTTTCTATTTTTCATACCTCTAGAATAGCTACATAGGCTTGCAACACCGTTTTGACATAATGGCATAAGAAAACATTTGTTTTAAGCCATCATTTGTTGATTATTTTTATGTGTATGTCCCTGTGAGGTATAGGTGGGTTAATACATCTAAATACGGAGGGTGGGCTGTCAGGGTTAATGTAGATGTAAATCTTAAAATCCATTTAGATTGTAAGGCTATTGAAATTATTTGTTGGGAAATATTCATTGGTCATGTCTTACATCTAGGTCTATTGCATGGAAAGAAACCATGAGGAATTTTGTATGGTTTTTAAGTATTAGATATAAGATGTATTAAAATGGTTTTTCAAGTTGAAGATTCAATGAATCACACTTGCGGAGGATCAGCAAAAAGACTTTTTGTGTTGGTCGAACCTTGAAAATTGTTGAAACCTTTTCTCAATATTATCTTTAGCTTATGTATTTTCAGGTGGTAATCTTTAATTAGAGACAGTTTACTATTTTTGTTATCACTTGGCATAAAAAACCACAACTTACTGATATTTTTCACCAGACACATTTTACACTAGGTCAGTGCATTGTTCAATGCTGTGAGTCACGGAAAAGACTTTAAGTGTTTCATTTTAGCCCAAATGATACCAATAGTATTAAATTAAAAAACCTTAAGATGTTCAACAAAAAGATGCAAGTCTTGATTATAAATGTCCCATAAATTAGTTCACAACACCAGGCAGTCATAATAGAATCTTAAATAGTAACTTATAATATTACAAGTAGGGTTTTCAAAATGAGGAACCTATTTGTGAGATAACCCCGATTTCTTAAGCAGAATTTAGCAAGTATATGCACTCTGACATTCTTCTTTCCTATGCGGTATTTCCCTATAACATCATCCTCTTGTCATTTACCCAATTTACATTTTAAATCATCTCTAGTAATTGTTAGATCATGTTTCTTTATACTTCCTAGCACCCTTTCACAATATTCTCACCTTAATGATCTTAGGTTAACAAATATATCTCCCTTATGTTTATATTTAATACTGTTAACATAGGCATTTGGATATACAATATCAAGAGCACAGTGGTACAATATATTACAATAAAACTATTGGCAAAAACCCAATACCACAAAAATAATCAAATATAACTTATAATACAAGTTACCTAAAATTAGATGTTTCCTTGATGTTTCTGATTCACCTCTATATTTTTTGATTTAATAGTTTTATTTTAAATACAATGCATAATTTAATTAGTTTTGATTTTATTTATCATTATTAGGTGTAGTTTATATTACATATACATTATTATTATAGTTTTGTCTTTTCTGACGTGGCCTGTATTGCTCAAGATGTCCAACCGTTGTTTGTTGTTGAAGGTTTGTATATAGCGACAGCAGAGAATGGTTTGGCATAAGTCTAATTTGTAAATTTGTGTAATCTAGATTGTAATTCTTTAATAAGACTCTGATGATAATGACATGGTCATCAAAATGTACATAAGGGTTTAATCTTAGGTAACTTGTATTATTAGATAAAACTGGGATTTTTGTCAATATTTTTATTGTAATAGTAGTTTGGAGTTGAATAATTATTATTCTGTCGGAGTATGGAACTGCATTTATGAATGTTCTCCACACACAATAACTTCTACTACATTCAGTTATAATAAAAGTTTCATTTTTAAATATCATAGAAATGGTAGGCTTACTCCCTTCTCTAGTAATTTCTGTTACTGAGGTTGGAATTCCATCTTCAGTCGCTTCTGTATTTCTTGCTGCTACCTAAATAATGAAACAAAAATATTATATTAGGATGCAATTTATAGGTGTGTTCGATGCATTAAACAGATTTAAAATGAAAATCTAGTTTCCTATGAGAATGTAGTTAAAAAAATGCCTACAACTACCAGTTTACGAATTCTCGATGAAGTAATAAGAATTAATTTAAATTCTTCTATACAAAAGCTTATTAAAGCTCTATTAAATTGCTTATTAGCAGTTAATATTAATATAAACCTTTTATTAAACTATCTAAAATATGCTCAAATTTACTTTATAATGCTAGAGGTTGTTCTGAGCAAGAGGGATTTTTTCTGACCAATGCAGTTAAACGATCTTTCAACTTTGAACGGTCATTTCATGTTTCTTTCACCACCAGTATAAGTTCTTTGAGTCTTATTTTTTTCCTTATAAATGTAATGTCCATACCTTAATATTTACAATTTTAGATTTTGGGAGCATTTTTGTGCTTTAAATGATTAACAGCACTAAAATTTTGAGAATGGATAAAGTTTTGAATCTATCATTTACCAGTAAAATACAATTCACCTTAACCCTATAACTGGTCAGAAGATGTTTTATAGGCTTGAAAAATCGTTTCTCAGTAGCTAAGACATATTTTAGCATTTCCCAACATGGACATCTATAGAACAAAAATATATCTTATCATTTGTTAATTGCTACATAATGATATACTAATGGAAAGCTGAAGTTTCACGCGTTCATTTTTATGCATATTATGTATATTTAGAAAATTGTATTGCAATTTGAGAATTTCAAATGCAAAATATTGATGTTCTCTGAGAATCATGAAATTGCTGTCACAACTGGAAAGAGACATAATTCAATATCTCTTTAGTTTTAATTCTTTCAGTACATATGTTTCATATAAAACTTTATATTTTATTAATACAACATAAATTCACTAAAATACTTATATTTTGGAATATTCATGAACTTATTTTTAGAACAAATATGTAACGCTGAATATATAGTCAACATAACATTTTAACCCATTGAAGAATAGATTATTCATGATCTGAGCGATCTAGCTATATTTCAATTTTTTATTTATAGTGCAATTTTTTATTAATTATTTTGTAAATTAGTTAGTTTATTATAATTGTTATTGAATTTTTATTTGTAATGATAATAATTAGTAAAAAAACAAATTAATGAAGATCGTGTTAGATTCTAGGGTCTCATTATTATTGTTCAATTTGGATATTCAGAAAAATACACTAATTTTAAAAAATATTTATATATATTTGAATCAAGTAGTTTTTAAATTTAGAGCTTTAGTAAAGCTGAGTTATACTCGGTTTCTGAGTATTTACAACAAAAAACATTGCCGGATCCTGCCCTGCTTCGGAGTACAACGCCAAGGGTGTTGCTCTGATGGTTGAAGCTGAAATGCATATTGCTAATGTCAATTTATACCTGGCATTGGAGTACAAATGGTTACAGATATAAGTATTGCAGAAACTTATTACAATAAGCATAGGACAGATTTACTCCTCATTACTGTTTGTAATACAAAAATAATATAATTTACTGTTTGTTTTGCTAATTGTGTAACACTAACCGGGTAACCATCCAAATATTATGTTGCTAATTATAAACGACATAACTAAATGCATGAATAATTTTAATACCTTAGGTAGTTTCTTTATCCTCATAAAATATTTAAATTTTAAGGGATGTGAAATAATAGGTAAAACAAATAAAGTACAATAACTTTTGATGATGTATAAAAAATCTGATATTGTACACAAAATATTAGTAACTCTACTTACAGAAACACTGTATTTCTTGATTGGACTCAGATTTTCAAGAGTGTGGCAGTAAAAGTGAGACCAGATTATGCATGGAACTGGAGGAACTGTTACAACTTTGCTATTGTTTCCATAGCCATAAGAAATAATAAATGATTTCAATGTTCCATATAGCTTTTTAGGCTGTTTCCAGCGTAAACCAAGTATATTTCTTCCTCGTTTATAAATTGTCAAATTTTCAACAGCTTCAGGAACTGAAAACAAAATTATTGAAATAAAAGAAATTTAGGTATAAGAGAAATTAAGTTACAGGAAATTTTGTAGATGCAGCAACAAATTATTTTAAACCAAATATTTATGACCCTGATTGATGTGAATAGTCATTTGAAGTTTGTATATGAATTGAATTAACCCCTGCCAATCCCCTTGTGCTACATAATGTACTACTTAGCTCCTCCCATGAAATAAGATCTTACTGAAACTTTTGAGGTATAAATTAAGGTTGTATACATTTTTGACCTGAGAAAGCAAATGAAACAGGTTCTAGAAACAAATATATGTTAAGCATTTTTTAACACTTTCAAGCCTAGCCCCCTTAGTAGGCGCCCATTTCTATGTGCCTGGAGTTTTTAGGTAAAATTTAAAAAATTCCTAACTTATATACCATATTTATAACAAATTATACATTGTTGTAAAGGGAATGAAACAACCTTTTAGAAAATATATACGTATATATTTATTACTTACATTTAGATGGTGTTATGCTCCTTTGAAAAATGTATAAAAAAGTTACAAATATAATAAAATAGCAACTCTATACATCCCTGCACTTCACTATACAAATTTTACATTGAAATAATAATAAATATTACATGTTATATCACCCTTTAAAGCTAAAAGAAAATTTTATTTACAAATATTTCTTTTAAAATTTAGAAAACTATTTAAAATAGGGTAATTTCTATTTCCATTCAGATCATGAATGAAAGATATGTCGATTGTACCTTGGCCCAGATTGGTACCATTGTCACTGTCACGGTTACTAGAATAACCATGGTCACTGTTACTGCCTAAAATCAACATATCTCGTATTGAATCGCTTTCCAAAGTGCCTTTAGCCATTATATCTATAACGTATTATATCTCTAACTATAAAAACTAAACTAAGCCTAAACAAAAACTACAAATTAAATAAACGAAATAATTGATAGATAAGATTTAGAATAAACAACAACAAACTTGCAACATAAACAACACATATTAATAAAACACTCATTATCTGATGAAACCAACATCTGTCAAACAAATGTCTAATAGTTCTCGGTCGCCACACATAACCAATACCTTTTATTCATATAATATACTCTGAAGACATGTAAAGTAGAATAAGCAATAAAGAACGATATCAACGAAACTGAGAATACGCAGGAATTCCATTGCTGTAGAAATAAATACAGGAGCCTGAGCTATACACGGGCGTAGGCAATTAGCGTTAACTAAATGGCCCAATCTATAGACGAACGTAGGTTTGAAAGTGTTAAGGTGTTGAGGATAAAACGAAAGAAAATAAATTGAATTAAAAATTCCTGTTTTTATGTATGATATACAATAGCAATAAACAAAAAAATCTTACCATTTTCTTACCAGAAGCATTTATTTTTCGAAACTTTTTAAAAATAGGTTTTAGTTAAAATAATATCTTTGCAAAGTGTGCTTTATTTTACTTTAGCCACTTTCAAAGCACATTATTTTGTAAGAACCACAAGCAGCAGACAGGCAAAAAACTAGGTAAAATAGGACACTTTTTTCATTTTCAGCTGAGGAACCATCTGTTGAAATTGATGACTCTGGTAGAGTAATTTGTTAACATCTTGTACAACTGGCTACATTTTAGATGGAATCTTTTGGTAACATCATATTAAAAGCAAAAATTTTTTAATGTAAAATTTTCTATTAGTTTACAACCTGAATTTTAAAAATTATTTGTTTTTTACAATGGATGAATATAAATTGTTCATTTTACCTGTTTTCTTCATTAAAAATTATAAAAATTAAAAGTTCTCCAAAAGTTTTGTGAAAGACGAGTTGAAATGTTTAAAATTTTAGAGTAAGAATTCAAGTAGTTAACACAAGAAATTTTCAGTTTCTGTTACATATTTATTTTCATACCAATATATTTATTTGTAACTATTAAACTGTTTTTTTTCTTTTTAACTGTAAAAATTAAATATTAAAAAAAATGTATAAGTACCTAGATCAATAAAGGTGACACTCTAAAGACTTCGTTATCAATGGTAATATTAATAATAATTTTGTCTAAAACATTTGTAAATATTTTACAATTTGCCTATAGCAGCACTTACTTATATTTGTTGAGGACGGCAATTTCAAGAGATGTTTCAAGAACTGAGTTCAATATAGTGCAGTTCCATTGTAAGCTGTTGGTATAAATGGCCATCCTCAACAAATATAAGTAAGTGCTACTATAGGCAAGTTGTAAAATATTTACAAGTGCTTTAGTGAAAACTAGTAGCTCACAGGAAGATGGAATCATCAAATAATAATTTTGTTTTAATAGTTCTGCTTCTATATCTTTAATGAACGCTTGGTAGAAAATATCTTTGCAAAGAGTTAACAATTTTGTTTTCAGAAAGTTTATGCCTGAATGTGTCAAAAACTTTATAAGGAAAGAAAGATATTTTTTATTATCTGTTTCCATCTTTAACTTAAGATACTAATTTTCACTTAAACACTTTAACATATATCAGCCATGAATATTCAAATACATATACTAACACTTTCATAGCATACACCTTTTTGTATTCATAGTATAGTATACAAAGTGTAAATGGTACTATAAACAACTATTTCCATAAAATTAATGTTAAAGTGAATAAATAAGTTTTCTCTTACATGAAGCTTTTGAAGCTCGATACATTAATACTTTAGAGGCAAATGGTTTTGATTCTTAAATTTATGAATACTTTACATCAGGTTGATGTAATAATTACGTTATTGATTGTGAAAACATTCTATGAATATAAAGAGGCTAATTTATTAATAACACACTAACTGTAAAAATTTATAAACATAAAAGAATACCAGAATCATAACATCTAAAGATATTTGATATTACCTGTAGCAGAAGTAGATAAGTTTAAGAGAAGATATTTATCTTTATCTATGCCAGCACAAGTTTCAATAAAAATTTTAACGAGATAGTCTGTGTTTGGTGATAAATCATCCACTGTAAAACGAGTTTCTTGTGTAAACCCTGTTGCTATGGTTTTCAAATCATCAGCCTTGAAAACATAAATTTTAAACAAAAACTATGAACTTTCTGATAGTCAGAAACTAATGTTAAAATGATTAATTAAGATTCACCGAACACAATGGACTACAAAATTCAAGAAAAAAAAAATTAATTGGTAATAAACAAAAATAATTCAGTGTGATACATTGAATAACCTACCATTTTGTTTTGGGATTACTTGTATAGGTAAAAGTTATGTGTTTTACATGGCAGAAGTGATATTGGTGGATGAAAAATTAGTTCTTGCTCTTTTGTGGGTGCTAGTTGTGTACTGTTCCAAAATGGCTGACAACACTATTCAAATAGCAAATAAAGATTGATGTGTCTAGTTAAATTAAGCCTTGTGCTTTCACAATCAAAGTTCTAATCAGATCTTTGTAAAAAATTTGATATTTTAAGTTCATGACTGAAAGTACACATGATTGGTATCCCATTCTTCATACTCTGAAAATTGTTGAAGCTTTTAAGGCATTGTATAGTTAACAGGAAAGACAGCAACAGAACTTGGGGTTTCTAGATAATCTGTCCAGAGATTATTTAAAACTGATTTGCATTTGTAAATCTACAAAATGAAGTTCTATCGAAACCAAAGGGATTCATTGGATAGGCAGTGAACAATTGTTGAACAAAGTTTGGTGCTCAGATAAAGTACAAATCTATCTTAACAGGTTTGATATAAAAATGTGTGGTTTTGGGCTTCAGAAACATCACCAATACTGCATGAAAAGGTGCATAATGATTCCATAATATTGGTATAGGCTACTTTTCCAAGTTGTTAGAAAATAGCACCATTTTTTTTGTTAACAGACTGTTTAAAGTAAATGATATTCAACACACAATGATTAATAATTCTTTCCCTCATGTTTTTACTAAATGGTTTTAATTAGAGAATGAGGTCTTCAACCAGGATAGCTATTGACCTTTTAGAATTTCTACTAGAAACTTTTAAAGTATTTTAAACTCCTTTCCTAACAATTTCATATAGGGACAAAATCTGTCCATGAACAGTCCTTATTTGAATTTGTATGATTATTTTCTTTAAGGATTCCTAAAAGAGATAATGTTCTTCAAATGTAATCATTAATTGATATGAGGATTGATCATTCAGACAATGAATGAGATAACTCCAGGTATATATCGTTGATTCGTCAACGGCATGGAGATTTGTGTTAAAGGGTATAAGGCAATATGGAAGACACATTGAACATGTGCTGAGTAGATAATCATCTCAAAGCCATAGAGTAAAAATCCATAGAGTATGGATATAAATATATATATATATATATATATATATATATATATATATATATATATGTGTGTGTGTGTGTGTGTGTGTGTGTGTGTGTGTGTGTGTGTGTGTGTGTGTGTGTGTGTGTGTGTGTGTGTGTATGTGTGTGTGTGTATTCTTGTGTATTAATAAAGAACTAAGTCAAAATACAAATACAAGAATTATAATTGAATTTACAATTCAAAGCTTTTTGTTGGCTAACAGTACCAACATCATCAGGAATATTAAACAATTAAAATTAACATATGTCTAAATTAGATCAAATAAATAGCTATGCCAAATCAATTACAATGTTGTTAAAAATTTTTATTTTGCTGCCCTAACATTACAAACACTGAATATATTATCAAATTTAGATTTTACTTGTATTTGTTCATTTATCAACTCATTATTAGTATTATATTTATGTATTTCTGAAGCTTCATAAATATTCATGCTCAGGCCTTTGTTAATTTCTTTTACAAGTATCATATTATCTATATTAGAAAACATGTGATTATTATTAATACAATGACTAGCAAAATTTGATTTTTAAATTTCTGGCTTTTTATATGCATTAAAATGTTCTTTATATCTATCTTTAAGTTTTTTCTTAGTTTGTCCTATATAAACTTTATTACAATAATCACATTCTAATTTATATACACCGTTTTTTTCATGCATATTGACAATATTATTATTATTCATTATATTTATTAATTTATTATTAGTATTATATGCTTATTTTATGTTGCTACCTTTAAACAATTTTGTGACATTTTTTACTTATGTGCCTCATCACATAAGGTAAAATTATTACACTTAGTGGTGGTAAAAATTATTTACAAGTAATAATAATAACTTCATAAAACCAGTGCAACGGAAAAATAATGGACAACCTGAAATATCACGATATATATATATATATATATATATATACACATACAGTAGAGTTTCGATAATCGGAGGTAGAAGGGACCGAGGCCAACTCGGATTACCAAAAACTCAGATTACACAGAAATAGCATTAGAAAAAAGTTTTAATGAACCCTAATACTATTATTAAAAATGCACTTAATAAGTTTATAGAACTTTATATGAAATCGTTTCACCCAACTCATTTCCTATTCACACTGTACGGCTATAATCTTGGAAGCCTAACCCATTTTCCTTGTATACCGTAATGGTATAAACATATAATAGAAGCCTTATTCATTTCATTTACATACCGTTTTGGTATAAACATTTTTTGGAAGAACGACTCATTTCCATTGTATACTGTATGGCTATAAACGTATGTTCGAAGCCCAACTCATAATTTCTTTTCAAATAGATACACTAGGCTCAAAATATAAATAGGATCGAATTTGACAGAAGCTTGAAATATCTGGATTCACAATTTCATATATATACTCTACTTATATATATATATATATATATATATATATATATATATATATATATATATATATATATATATATATATATATATTCAAAGAATAACATTTTTTTTAAATTTATATTTTAAGATAATTTCAATGAACCTAAAATATTACTAACCTTATCGAGTTGATAATTGTATCCTTTAAAGAAACCAGAACATATTTCAACTGGTTCCCAAAATACTGTCACTGAGTGGTTTGTTCTTACTGGCAACAGTATACTCTGTTTCACTATTTCTGTTGGAACTAGAATAGAATTATAATAATAAATATATAAAATTATGGAATACATTAAAGAATTTATATGGTTTTATTTACATTATTCCAATTAAATACGAAATATTTTTGTTCAAACTATAAATTCATAAATAACTCAATTTTTTAGACTTTCTGAGAGATAGATTTTTTTAGGTCATTATATCATTTTTGCTAATAAAGGTATGACAATAAATATAGTCATCCTTTATTAATAGTAGTGCTCAATGACAGCAACGTTGAGTAGCTACTTCCATGACAGATTAAATCCAAAACAGTGAAGCTATCACAATGAATCCAGACATCCTTCTGTGATAAGGGTGCACACCAGACAGCAATGTTGAGTAGCTACATCCGTGACAGATGAGGTAAGAAGCAGTGAAGCTATCATAATGATTCCACTTACCCTTCAGTGATAAGGGTGCACAATGACAGTAATGTTGAGTAGCTACCTCCATGACAGATGAAGTCAGAAGCAGTGAAGCTATCACAATGAATCTAATCAATGTTTACAAACTACTTCCATGAGATGTGAAGTCACAAGCAGTGTAGCTATCACAATGAATTCAGTCATTATTTAATTATATCGGTGCACAATTACACCATTGTTGAGTAGCTACATCCGTGACAGATGAAGTCAGAAGCAGTGAGGCTATCACACTGAATTCAGTCATCCCTTAGTGATAAGAGTGCACAATGACAGTAATGTTGAGTAGCGACTACCATGACAGAACAAGTCAGAAGCAGTGAAGCTATCATAATGAATCCAGTTACCCTTCAGTGATAAGGGTGCACAATGACAGTAATGTTAAGTAGCTACCTCCATGATAGGTGAAGTCAGAAGCAAAGAAGATATCACAATCAATCCAATCATTCTTCAGTGATAAGGGTGCACAATACCAGCAATGATGATTAGCTACCTCCCTAACACATGGAGTCAAAAGCAGTGAAGCTATCATAATGAATCCAGTCATCCTTCAGCGATAAAGGTGCACAATAACAGCAATGTTGTTAGCTACCTCCATTACAGATGAAGTCAGAAGCAGTGAAGTTATCACAGTGAATTCAGTCATCCTTCAGTGATAAGGGTGCACAATGACAACAATGTTGACTAACTACCTCCAATACAGATGAATTCTGAAACAGTTAAGCTATCACAATGAATCCTGACATCCTTCAGTGATAAGGGTGCACAATACCAGCAATGATGATTAGCTACCTCCCTGACTCATGAAGTCTGAAACAGTTAAGCTATGACAGTGAATCCAGTCATCCTTCAGTAATAAAAGTGCACAATAGCAGCAATGTTGACTATCTACCTCCATTACAGATCAAGTCAGAAGCAGTTAAGCTATCACAATTAATCCTGAAATCCTTCAGTGATAAGGGTGCACAATAACAGCAATGTTGAGTTGCTACCTCCTTGACAGAAGAAGTCATAGGCAGTGAAACTATCATATTGAATACAGTCATGTTTCAATGATAAGCATGCACAATGACACCATTTTAAGTAGCTACCGCCGTGACAGATGAAGTCAGACGCAGTGAAGCCATCAATATGAATCCAGTCATCCTTCAGTGACAAGGGCGTGCAATAACAGCAATGTTGAATAGCTTGTAAGGGTGCAGTGATACGGGTGCACAATGACAGTAATGTTGAGTAGCTACCTCCATGACAGATGAAGTTAGAAGCAGTTAAGCTATCACAATAAATCCAGTCATTCTTCAGCAATAAGGGTGCACAATAACAGCAATGTTGACTAGCTACCTCCATTACTGATGATGTCAGAAGCAGTGAAGCTATCACAATGAATCCAGTCATTCTTCAATGATAAGGGTCCTAATAACTGCAATGTTGTTACCTACCTCCCTAACAGAAGTCGTCACAGGCAGTGAAGCTATCAAAATGAATCCAGTCATCCTTCAGTGATAAGGGTCCACAATAACAGCAATGTTGTTAGCTACCTCCCTGACAGAAGTCGTCACAGGCAGTGAAGCTATCAAAATGAATCCAATCATCCTTCAATGATAAGGGTCCACAATAACAGCAATGTTGTTAGCTACCTCCCTGACAGAAGTCGTCACAGGCAGTGAAGCTATCAAAATGAATCCAATCATCCTTCAATGATAAGGGTCCACAATAACAGCAATGCTGTTAGCTACCTCCCTTACAGAAGACGTCACAGGCAGTGAAGCTATCAAAATGAATCCAATCATCCTTCAATGACAAGGGTCCACAATAACAGCAATGTTGAAAAGCTTGTAAGGCTGCAGTGATAAGGGTGCACAATGACAGCAATGTTGACTAATTACCTCCATGATAGGTGAAGTCAGAAGCAGTGAAGATATAACAATGAATCCAGTCATCCTTCAGTAATAAGGGTGCACATTAACAGCAATGATGATTAGGTACCTTCCTGACAGATGTAGTCAAAAGCAGTGAAGCTATCATATTGAATCCAGTCATCCTTCAGTGATAAAGGTGCACAATAACAATAATGTTGACTAGCTACTTCCGTGACAGAAGAAGTCAGAAGAAATGAAGCTCTCACAATGAATCCAGTTATCCTTCAGTGATAAGGGTGCACAATGACAGCATTGTTGACTAACTACCTCCATGATAGGTGAAGTCAGAAGTACTGAAGCTACCACAATGAATCCAGTGATTCTTCAGTGATAAGGGTGCACAATTACAGCAATGTTTACTTACTACCTCTATGACAGGTGACAGAAGCAGTGAATCTATCACAATGAATCTAGTCATCCTTCAGTGATAAGGGTTCACCATAATAACAATGTTGATTAGCTACCTCCCTGACAGATGAAATCAAAAGCAGTGAAGCTATCATATTGAATACAGTCATCCTTCAGTGATAAGGGTGCACAATGACACCAATTTTAAGTAGCTACCTCTGTGACAGAAGACGTCACAGGCAGTGAAGATATCATAATGACTCCAGCCATCCTTCAGTGATAAGGGTGCATAATGACAGCATTGTTGACTAGCTACCTCCAATACAGATGAAGTCAGAAGCCGTGAAGCTATCACAATAAATCCAGTCATTCTTCAGTGATAAGGGTTCACAATAACAGCAATGTTGATTAGCTACCTCCAATACAGATGAAGTCAGAAGCAGTGAATCTATCACAATAAATCCAGTCATCCTTCAATGATAATGGTGCCCTATGACAGTAATGTTGAGTAGCTACCTCCCTGACAGATGAAGTCAGAAGCAGTGAATCTATCACAATAAATCCAGTCATCCTTCAATGATAAAGGTGCCCTTTGACAGTAATGTTGAGTAGCTACCTCCCTGACAGATGAAGTCAGAAGCAGTGAATCTATCACAATAAATCAAGTCATCCTTCAATGATAAAGGTGCCCTATGACAGTAATGTTGAGTAGCTACCTCCAATACAGATGAAGTCAGAAGCCGTGAAGCTATCACAATGAATCCAGTCTTTCTTCAGTGATAAGGGTTCACAATAACAGTAATGTTGATTAGCTACCTCCAATACAGATGAAGTCAGAAGCAGTGAATCTATGACAATAAATCCAGTCATCCTTCAATGATAAAGGTGCCCTATGACAGTAATGTTGAGTAGCTACCTCCATGACAGATGAAGTTAGAAGCAGTTAAGCTATCACAATAAATAAAGTCATTCTTCAGCAATAAGGGTGCACAATAACAGCAATGTTGACTAGCTACCTCCATTACTGATGATGTCAGAAGCAGTGAAGCTATCACAATGAATCCAGTCATTCCTCAGTGATAAGGGTGCACAATTGACAGCAATGTTGACTAGCTATCTCCGTGACAGAAGAAGTCCGAGGCAGGAAAGCTATCACAATGAATCCAGTCATCCCTCAGTGATAAGGGTGCACAATTGACAGCAATGTTGACTAGCTATTTCCGTGACAGAAGAAGTCACAGGCAGGAAAGCTATCACAATAAATCCAGTCATCCTTCAGTGACAAGGGTGCACAATAACAACAATGTTGACTAGCTACCTCCGTGACACAAGAAGTTATAGGCAGTGAAGCTATCATATTGAATCCAGTCATCCTTCAGTGATAAGGGTGCACAATGACACCAATTTTAAGTAGCTACTTCCGTGACAGATGAAGTCAGAAGCAGAGCAGCTATCACATTGAATCCAGTCTTCCTTTAATGATAAGGATGTACAATGACAGCAATGTTGTCTAGCTACCTCAGTGACAGAAGAAGTCAGAGGCAGGAAAGCCATCATTATGAAGCCAGTCATCCTTCAGTGATAAGGGTGCACAATGACAGCAATTGCTATTACTCACACTGAAAGCATGAACATTTAGAATAAAAAAACAGGTTTAACCTTGCTAGATTATGTACATTGGAAGATGTAGAAAGTTTACTGTATTGTTGTATTATAATAATAATTGACAAATTTCAAAAATATCCTGTCAAGCATTGACATCTATCGGTTTTATTTCTAAGTGTTTTGTAACAAAGACGTTATGTTATTTCATGACCTTTAATATGTAACTGTTTTAGTCCACTGAAATTGGAATTATCTAATTTTTCTCCGCATTACTTTTTTGTCTTGTATGTTTGGTTCTTCCACAAAAAACTATTTATATTTTACCTACTATTCCTTCACCTGATTCTCTGACTCGGTCAGACTGGTTTTTATTTTCGTTGCTTGATGTAATCATTTTGCATTCATTGATTAAACTATAAGTAATTATTGTGTAATTGAGTGAGTACTTTTAAAATTACTTGCGGATGCATTTTTAAACAATCGTTTTATCGCTTTGATGCAGCTGTTCAGCTTTGTCAATTGTATTCAAAACTCATCAGCAAGTAAGCTACAAAGTTTGCACATAGTTATGCAATAATTACTTATACCACTTCTTTCAATAAAGATTAGCATATATTTTTCTATCTTCATTAAGATTTTATCATTCCATACTCTATTGAATATCATATGACTGGAAAACCTTCCCCAGATATCCATCTGTATTGTGTATATTTTTGTTTCCAGCACCTTTCATTATTTTTAAAATGATGGATTTTTTATTTCATGGAGTTTGTCTTAGAAAACCAGATTTAATTGTTTATTAGAAATTTCTATTTAAAAAAAAAAATACTTCCTTACTTGAGTATTTTGTGATTGTGAAAACCAATGTTTAAATTTATCTACCCTCAATTTTCAGCTCAACTTCATTATCCAGATTTGTTATTTCTTCATTGCTGCTAATTATTACGTTTTTAAGAAATAATTTCAATATCTGCCAATTTATATTTATTCTTAAGATTTTATAACATGTAAATATGAAAACAAAAACTTTTTGAAAACACATAATATGCAGAACAAAATGCTTACTTTAAATTAAATAATATCGATAAAAAAAAATAAAAGAAACATATTTGAATTTGTTTCAATTAACTGTAACAATTTTTGATCAATAGAATTCAAAAATGTTTAGCCTTATTCTTTTGTCTAATACAAAGCAGAAAGAATGATAATTATAAGAATGTCTAATTATAAAAATGACATCTATTACAAATAATTTACCTGACATCTTTGTCCCTCCTAAAATCGATGTAGATGGCCCTCCATTGGCAGAAACTGTGAATAAATATTGCGTGAAAGGTAAAAGTGAGTATAGCTTTACAGTTCTACTAGTTACCCACAGCTCAAAACTATCAGTGTCTTTACATCCTGAAGTACAGCCAATCCTTCTACGACACTGCAAAAATTCTTTTTTTTATTGTTAAAACACAACAATACAATTTATATTACAAGCAATTGAAATTACAATAATTTTATCTCAGTTTGTAGCCCTAGAGGATTTAATCAGGATATTTTTCTACTAGTCACTTTTCAACAAAAATAACAACAGAATTTCAGTTCCTGATAACGTCCTCCATATCCCCTGATATCTTCTAATGGACTTGTTCACTACTCAATTCTGCTTCAACATCATTTAGTTTGTCAGTTATTTAGTTATAACAGTATAAAATTTTTATTATAAAAACCAGAACAATTTTTAACCTAAGGAATTTTTAAGTACTTACTTTAGTGTGCATATGGTTATTATGAAAAGACAATACTTATTTTATGAATAGGCTATTGAAGAAGCTGAATATGAAGTATTTGGATGATGAACCCTCCCGTGAAAAATGTGATGTTGAGGAGAGTAATCATAACTCTGAAAGTGAACATAGTAATGATTAATTAGACTAGTGTTGTTGATGAAAACATAGGACGAAATATGGAAACTGTAGCTAAATATAGGATTGAAGAAGCCGAAGATACAAGCATGAGTAGTGATAATCCTGGTAATTATAGTAATATAAATAACTGCTAGATGACAATGATGCTACACAATGTCATCTTGATTTAAATTTAGATCAACTAACTTCTTACAAAAATTATTTACCATATAGCCAACTGTTGACTTGATTCTACTGAAAGCCTAAAAGTAACAAAAAGGTGTAGTTACTGTACCAATTTGGTCAAACAAGTATTGTTACTGAACAAATGTTGCATGTTTTATAAAGAGGCTATGGAAATACTATTGGGAGTTCAAGGTTTTGCAGTGGTTTTACAAAAACACCATTACCTTTATGAGTATTTATGATGAACTGTATTTATGTCCCTTTTTCAAAACCTATAAAAATAAGTATACCCTATGACTAAAATTATATATATATATATATATATATATATATATACAAAGTTATTAAAACTTGCAGTAATAATGCGCTGATGTACTGCAAACCGTGCCTGCTGAATAAAACCGTAAGTAGTGGTTTTTTTGCAAAGTAATTACAAAAATAGTGTAACAAAGTTATTGTTTTTTGTAATTTCAAATAAATCAAGTGAATAGATCAAAAAGATTTCAAATTTAAAAGAAATATTTTTGATTCTTTCTAGTTCAAATTGAACATTTTGCTATAATCGTATAATGCACATAGGCCGATACAATGTTAATAACGGATTATGTAGAATCTAAAGTATTAAAAATCAAGATTATTTGTTGACAATCATGTTTTACACCTTAGAAATCAATTGAATAAAAGGCAAGCACTGTAGAAGTACAACAGTGATATGGTTATTGATTTTTGTGTTCACATTTATAAACTTTAAGCTAATTTTCTATTAATGTATTATACTTATAACTATAATAAATTTTTTCATAATATTTACAACTTCACAGAACTTTTATTTGTTTAATTGTTTGTGTTTAGGCAAGAAACTAGATGACATCACTCTAATTTCTATGATAAACTGTCCTTTGCAGGACTCGTTCTTTTATATTAATAGTTTTTTCTAAATTCTTTCTATTAGCTCACCTATCCTGATATATATCTTGTACAAATTTTCAATCGTTAATAAAATACGTTTTTTTTCATCCAATCAAGTTCAAATAGGTCGGGTTCGAACTGAGTATCTTTTCAAAGTCTAGAGCTTCTTGGCACTGAGATAAAATAATGCTATAGGATTAAATAAATAAATCATAAATAATGCTATAGGATTAAAATGTACGAAAAGAATAAAATAAACAAACTGCATTAACGCTATCAAACTTTGCTTTACAAACAGACAATGCAAAAGGAAAGCGAAAAGAAATTAGAACACAATGCAAGCGACAAAAAAAAAGAAAGTGTA
The DNA here is from genome assembly GCA_036971475.1 of Prosapia bicincta. Lineage (NCBI taxonomy): Eukaryota > Metazoa > Arthropoda > Insecta > Hemiptera > Cercopidae > Prosapia > Prosapia bicincta. The sequence goes on along the minus strand of JBAIZL010000004.1, from coordinate 149,759,094 downwards.
TATAATAACAAATAAAATAATAGACCAACACAATGCAAAGGAAAATGTAAAATTGCAAGGAAATTTGCTTTCTATTTTGCCTCTTAATACTGTTATTCTGACATATGTATATATATATATATATATATATATATATATATATATATATATATATATATTTTTTTTTTTTTTTTTTTCATTCTCTCATATTTCTTTTTGTGTTTTCTCTTCGATTGACAAAGACCACTGTGTGGTTGAAATATATCATTTTTTAAGTGCTTTTATGTGTTTCTATTTCAAGACTACAGTGTGGACTCTTACCAAGGTAAGTCTGTCAGTCTCCTAGTCCAAAAAATCTAAAATATATATATATATATATATATATATATATATATATATATATATATAAATTCTGATTATAAAATAAAAATAAAATAAAATATGTATTTGTTGATTTATGTAGGAATTGACTTTGAACATTTTTTTTATATTACTTGTTTTTAGAAATGAATACATGAAAGATAAATGTGGGAAAAACAACTGGGAAAAAACTAAAACTGACAGCTGTTATTGAATGATTGTTATATGCAGACAATAATTATAAAAGTAATATTTTAATGTATTCTTCTTAAAAAAACAGAAAGAAATACAACAAAATAGTTATTTGCTTAGAATTGGTTATGAATGATTATAGAAAGCTAACTAGTGATATAAATGCTCAAAACACTTTTATAAAGGTTAAGTATATAAATATTTGGTTGGAAGTTAGCCAACATATCTGCCAGTGGTTTTTATTGTAGTCATGATATGACACATAATAGTCATGACTGACACATAAATTGGTCCTCAATATAAAAAAACATAGAGGGAGACCTATGTTAAAACATTTATTTCAGAAAGAGGTTGCTTTTATATTTTTTCTGTTGTACAACTTAACAATCAGCCTCCATGTGTAGTTTTACAGGAAGAAGTCTTACAGAAACATCAATCAGCACTCGGGTCTGTTCAATGACATTACTCAATTCATATTATGAGAATATAAAATACAACAAAAAAGATTACTTTACCCAATAGAAAATATAATTTTTTTTTTATACCACTATGATGTCAACAACACATGTTTTCAACTTCATACCACTATTTAAAGTGACATTTATGTTTTTACAGTTCTAAATATGTGTCAATCTTATGTAATTATTACATAACTGAGTGAAAACTTTAAACTTACTTGCTGACATGCTTCCTTGATGAAACCAACCCGCATTTATTATTCAATGATATTACTCATCTTTATATTTTAAAAAAGATAATAGTTTTCTGTTTCAGTTGGACCTATTCAATAAAACTGTGAAATAGATCACTCATGCAGCAATGAGATTACTGTTAAACCAACCAAAGTAGAAATATAAAGTTTCTTTTCAATTTCATTATTGGCAAAACAATTATTTCATTAGACTAGTATTGTAACAATTTTTATATTGATTTCACATTTTTATTATATTTATTTTTCACAAATTTGAATATTATATCTTCAGAAAGTAGTTTCCCTGTGAAACAAGTTGACAGTATCCTTAGGACAGTTTATAAATGTTGCTAAAATGCCTGTAGAACACTTCCATGTGAACAATCTCATTTGTCAATTGCAACAAATTTAAGAAGAAATTAAACATTAGAATTGGGTAAAGTAATATTTAAATTTTAAAATTTTGCCTTGGAAATTTTTAGCTGAGCTACTGAATTCTCTTATTTTTTACTATAAATATGTAAATACCATTCAAAAATAGTGCCTGTTATCATTTATTTATTAATTTTTAATCCATTAATACAAAACTTAATTAGCTTTAAACAATTTTAAAAAATAATAATAGAGGTATGTCAACCAGTTAAAGCAAAAAACATTGCTAATGCTAATGCCAGGGAAAAAGTAAAAAAAACATTTGTAATAATAAATAATGAAAGTGAAAATAATAGAAGAAAGCAGTGTAAGCCAAACGTTATTTCTACACTATTATTTGACTAATGGTAGTTACAGATAGGTAATTGGATATTACTGAACAAAAGTTATTGCTTAACTAAAATGAAAGAGCCTAACTAAAATTTTTTAAAGACATTAATACCTACCATAAAAGGTAAATGTATGTTTTGTCTTGGTGGCAGAGGCTTGACTCCCACTATGGAATCAATGTTGAGAATCGGATAAATAGACCCTAGCTTTTCTTATAATTTTCACTTCTTCACGGAAGTAATAAATGTCCCCTCAATTATTTATAATAAAATATAATCTGTAATTGAAGATATTTTTATAAATTGCTAAAATTACCTGTACATCAAGGAGGTAATCTAGGTTTTCACTTTCAAAATTTTCTGGAGGATACCATTCAATAAGTTCATAGTTGTCTTTGTGTTGATAAGACAGCGACTGGACAGGACCAGGAGCTGAAAAAAGTGAATAAATTTATGTTGTACATGTATACAGATAGCCTGAAAGGCATTGTGTTCTGTAAAGGAGGAAAAAGTTCACAAGAAAAATACCCATTAACAATTTGGTAAGGAAATTGTAAAAAACACTGTTTTGTAGAGCAGTTAGTTGTACCAAACTATGAAACTTACAAGAGAGTGTTGAGAGGTTTTAAGGAATAGATCAATATTTGATAAATAACACAAGGGTCTTTGAGGAATTAAAATTACATCAGTAATGTTCTGAAATGGTGTGTTGGTAGTAGTTAGTACTATCCTAACCAGGAAAGTAGATCTCATATGGTAAGTATTTTTTAATTCCTTTGGTGTTACATTCAGCATCAAAAATAAAGAATTTAATTCTTTAAATTTAGAAATGTAATACTTACTCACTAATTACTTTGAATAATTTACTGTGGCTTATTATTCATAAATAATACACAAAACAAACCTCTAACCACAAATATTTTTATTCTAGTCTTATGTGCATTTCTTATTGCATTTGTAACCAAAATATACACAAGACTAAAATAAAAATATTTGTGATTAGAAGTTTGTTGTGTTTATTATTTATTGTAATATATACGGCCACGGTTCACCCATCCTTTCTGTCCACCCATTATACGAGTACTTCTTTTTCTCATACCTATGGAATATTAATTTCTAGCCCTGCAAATTGTTAAGATTTAGGTTTGTGTCGATGTTTCCTGCACACCTGAAAACAATCAGCTGAAAATACATGTCATACATCGATTCACCCTACATCCCAACGATGACCAGCCTAATGCCGAAACAACCAGATATACCGGGTTGAAATATGACCTTACCCTACATTACTTGTTTAACTAGAGGCACATGTGAACTGTTGAGTAGAATCTACTGGTGGAATATATCCCCAGACCTACTTTTTAAAAAACTAACTCTTTCAATATGTTATCTCAAATTTTAATGAATTCCTGAAGGTGAATTTTTTAATAACAGTAACTCCATATAACAAGCTTGTATTACATTTGTATCATATTTTAAGTCGGTAAAACTTCAACAAGTTTTACAATTTTGTTCCAATTGAATTTGGACAACTAATTAATTGAAAATTTCAACTAATTTAAATTACATTTTTATAACAACAAATTATTTCTTTGTTACTTAAAAATATACAAATAGAATTGTGACACAAATATAAAAATATTCAAATTTAATCAAGAATTTCTTTGAGAATCATTTTATTTCATCTGTTGCTAATAAAGTTCGTAATTTGTTTTCTAGCGTTCGCTGTAGACTTTTGGCTGCTATTTTTATGCACATATAATTTATTCAAAACATGTTGCATGTTTCTTAGATATCTTAGTCAAACATAACATATAGATGAACATTTTGTATTATAAATACAAAGATAAAAACAAATGTATTTAGTTTAACAAATGAGAAATTAATCATTGAAATGTAGCTTCGATTTGAATTTAATTTAATTATTTAAATCTTTATAAAAGTTATAAAAAAGAATACTCTTCAAAATCTTTTGAATACTAGGGAGACTTTTAGCCATAATTTATTTTTATCTAATATTTCTAAAACTATGGATGAATAACATCTAATTCTATGGTTGAAACCATCAATTTATTTAAAATTACTTTTCCCTGATTGTGTGTTATTTGACTTTACTGTTCAACAAACTACTGAAATTATTTATTTATTATTTTATATTATATAGCCTATATTCATTTATTAATATTATTTATTACTTCATTAATATTGTATATCATTTATTATCTTCTTGTAAAAATTTAAGTCTTTAACATGGGGAAGTGAAGTCATTGTTTCATTAAAATTTAAATAACAGCCTCTTTTTTATATTTTAGATTATTATAAAATTGTATATTTAATTTCTAAGTTATATATAAAGGCATTTTATATAAAGGCTTTATAAATCATATATGATTGTACAGTATTTACTCATAAGTGATTTAAATTTAAGCGTCCAGCTTCCTGGATTCGTTTCTGCATTGATGATAATCAACAGATACAGTCTTTTGTTGGTGACATGTTTGTACTTTTCAAATTAAGTTAATTTTACGACTAAGTTAAACAATTTACAATTATTCTACATGAAATTACTACATTATCAAGGGATTTATTAGACAAAGTGAAATTTTTTATAGTTGCTCTTTATCTTGGCCATGAATTTATGCCACTAGCCACAGATGATTTTTTTGACCATTTATTTAACCATATTTCCTAACTTTTTTTTTATTTGGGCTGTGAGTTTTGTTTATCTGTGACCTTTGCTCTGGCCGATTATACCTTGAGTTCTACATATTTCAACATCATATCATTTTGGCATACTTTAAAATTATAATAGAAAAAACAATTTAATGAAATTAATATTTTTCTTCAAATTGCAAGACATTGCTTGACCGTCTCAGTACTTAACTTGTGTTTATTTATTTAGCCTTAAGCAATAATTTGTCATTGATATGCTATTTTTGCCCTTGAACATTACTGGAAAATGTCTTTCTTGGAGTATAAAGTAGACTTGAATGTGTTTTTAAAATGTAAAAATTCTATTCTTTATTTCTTCTAATTTAACAAATGAACTTTAATAACAAAAAAGAAACACTTTTACTCAGGTAACTGTAAATCTTCAGGCGATAAACTCAGAATGATAAATATTTTTAATAGACATAGTTAAACTTGATATTAATAAAGTGAAACATAACATAAAATCTTACACCAGTGTTCATTCGTATTGTATTATACACAGATCATTTAATCTAGGAATGATGTTCAATAATTGTTTTTTGGATCTTGATAGATAAAGTTCTCATCATATGAGTTACATTTTCTACTTGACACAATTTGCTGCTAAAATCGCTTTAAGATTTACTTATCTTAATTCTGACTTTAGCCAGTTTTACCTTTTCTATTCTAATACATGAAGTTTCTTAGTATCTCATAATCTGATATTTATTTACTTCCTACTTCACTGTAAAATTTCATTCTTAACATTTACTCTCTTTGACTGACAAAATGTACTTCTGTTTTTGTGAAGTCCTTTTTAGGGAACAAATAAAATAACGCATTGGACCTTTAACTCTTTAAATGTACCACTATTGATTTGAAGTATTCTGTGGTTAAATAGTAATAAATAATACTCAAAAGCCTCTGACCCCAAATATTTTTATTTTACCCTGATGTACATTTTGGTTACCAAATAACCATCCTCAGAGGCATAAAAAACAAAATTCAATAAAATATCAAAATCTACATCAAGTTAAAATAAAAACGTTTGTGGTTAGAGGTTTTTGAGTATTATTTATTTTTTAAATTTACTTTTTCTTAAAAACAAATGCTATTTGGACAAATACAGTAATACCCCATACTTGCGCGATAGGTGGGACCAGGCGATAACCGTGTAAGTCAAATTCGCATAAGTCGGGATATAATTTTACATACAATCACATAGGAATCATGTTTAATTGGGACCAAAGACTAAATAAACTAATAATTTAGAAGAAAAATATGTATGTATAAAAATCTTAAATACACAATATAACAAAACATTATATTATGTACATACATATTGCAAAGAAGTAAGTAAAAAGAAGTTATTTTGACATAGTTATTACAATTCGTTTGACGAATTGAAGTTTTTTTTTCTTATGCAGAATTACCTCATAACTCACTAATTTTGTTTTGTTTTGTGGTATAAATACGCTCATCTTAGGAGTCTATGTTTTCCAAAATTTGTAAGCCTTGCTCAATTAAACTAAGGCCTTTTGTCAAGATTTTAACCGTCATTTTATCCTCTACGTCAACTGGGTTTAAAGAACCTGCGTTTTTAAGGTCTTGCTCTTGCTCACGCATTTCTATGAGCTCATCAATTAATTGTCAGCTCCTGGTTGGGTAAATCCCGCAGTCCTTGAACGTGAGCATTATCCATTTCTAAATTGAGTTGTCTGGCAAAACCGAGAACTTCTTCAATCACATCAGCAATTTCATCAGACTATAGCACTGAATCTGCTTGAGTTTCAGTGGCAAAAAAAAATAGACACACCTTTTTCCAAACTCCATTCAAAGTTTTTTGTGTGAAACTTCATTAAAAAACTTCCAATAATTTTCAAAAGATCTAAAACATTGAATGGTTTCCAAAAATCTTCAATAGACTTAGTTGTTCTCTCTCATAGCTTCATAAAGATGATGGAGCTATTTCTGTCAGTTTCACATTGCGCCACATTGGGATATTAGGTGCAAATGATCTTCTTGTGTAATAAGCTTTAAATGTTCTGATGACTCCCTGATCCATCGGTTGAAGCAAACTAGTTGTCTTTGGTGGGAAAAATATCTCTTTCGCGCGTGTGTCGAAATTAGTTAAAGTAGTAGAAGGATGGTGTTCAGTGCAGGTTTTGTATTTTTCGTATTTTGCCGCGACATTCCTCAGCTGTACAACTGGTCTCTTGATCCTCGTTGACGTTTGACCTGTGGCCAGCATTTTAGCCAGTGCAACTTTGTTAAAGTCGATTGTAGACGATTTAGCGTTCTCAAGTTGGTATTACTGCTTGCTTTCTTCTACATTTTTCTGTACAGTTTTTCCGTGTTAACAAGTATTTCGTCACTCGACTAGGTCAGTCCTTGGTTAAACCGCGCAGCTCTTTTCCGCATTGGCTTTGTCCTAGTAGCCAATTTAAATGTACCGCGAGCATTTAATAATTTGTGTAAAAGTTCGGGCAGTGTCGATTGCCATTTTGAACTATAATTCGTCGTTCTGTTAAAGTGTAGTTCGGTTACACCGCTTGTGAAACTTTAGTGTGTAGCCGCGTGGTATGCAAATTGTAAGTGCCTTTGTAAGGTGAAACTTGTACATGTTACTCATGGTTTAAATTGTGTTTTAGTGACTTTACTGCCGTCAAGACGTCTCTGCAGCATCCGACGACCACAGTACTGTGGAAGCTCCACTACCTCGCTCTTCAGAAAGTTACATCACTTCTTACCTCGGGTAAGTGCTTAGTTAAGGTTTAATGAGAACTTGTCGTTTATATTCGTGTTAAATTCAGTTTCGTTGTGGATTTGTTCCTGAATGACTTGATTTTAATTAGTGCGTTTTTAAACTTTCTGTGTTAAATGTGAATCACGATTGCACAACTTTTAGTAAGCTTACCGCCAATGCTTTGTATCTCACCTCGCTTTGTGAATCACGATTGCGCAACATCTAGTAACCTTGCCGCCAATACTCTGTATCTCACCTCGTTTTGTTCTAACTTTAGTCTCTCTACAGACTAAACATTGGTCCATACCGACCGGATTATTACGGCTTAAACTTTATATACAGTTCACTTAAAATATTTAAATTTAAAATTTTTTTGAAATTTTATTTTTGAAAATTTTTGAAAATTTCAAAATGGAAATTAATACTGACTACTATTTGGCCACATTATTACTGATTTAGAGCAGGTGAAAAGTGTGTTAAATGAAAGTGAGATTTCGGAACGAATTATTCTGGAAATTAGGCGAATTCAGGCTAATTTTTTTGAAACATTTGATTACAAGGAGAAGACCTTTGAAAGACAAGTTGCCGAGTTCGCGGAAAAAACGTTCGAAATGAAGTCTAAATTTCAAGAGATGTACTTACCTTTGTTAGTGAAGTACCCCAAATATCATTAAAACGGAAGTAAGACCAACCTCACCAGGCAACCTTGCTACCAATTGCATAAGCCTACCTAACCTACAAAAACCAGTTTTCTCAGGCAGTAGCCACGAATGGACTGACTTTATCACAATGTTTGATTCCATGATTCATAATAACAATAATATCAATGCGGTGCAAAAATTTCAGTACCTGAAATCCACTTTGTGATGCATTGGCAGTTATTACCGGACTGACTATCTCTGAAAGCAATTACGAAATTGCTTACCAGGCGCTACGCAACCGCTATGCAAACCCTCGTAGGTTGGCTGACCATTATTTTCAGTTGATTAAAGAATTCAAGCCTATTAAAACCGCATCTCAAGCTGAACTTAACCGGTTTTTGACTGCGCACTCTAACGCCGTGTGCGCCTTAAAGGCCATTAAATTAGCTGACTTAGCAGATTTCCTTCTATTTCAAATGTCGGTCAACAATTTGGACTCACATACTCGTCTCAACTTCGAAACTAGACTAGGGACTAATACGATGCCCACATACAAACTGTTAAATGATTTTGTTACGGAACAGGCTAGAGCAATGGAGTTGCTCAATCAACCCTCTGCCGCGACTGCAGTTAACTCAAAATTAGGTCAGCAGCCGCGAGTGATGGTCTCTGCGTTGAATGAATCAAATTCAAGTGGGGCCCCTGGTTTAAATATTGAGCCCGTCGATGCTAACCTTGGTGTTGAATCGAGTCAAATTGTTGATCTGTCGACTTCTTATGTTAATGCAGATACACCTAAACTTCTACCACACGCTTATGAGCCCAGACCTGTGATGCAGAGCCCTATACGGCCGTCTGCAAGAGGGCGACAAGGAAATGTGCCGCCAATTATGAACGCGCCTAGGCTATCAGTGTTCCGACATCGTTTACCCCCACTTCACATGGCTCAAGCCAACATCTCAACCACTCATACTGGAATGTGTTATTACTGCGGCTCAAACCATAATATTTTTAATTGCCAGTCGTTTTTGGAATTAACTGCGTCCGAGCGTAAAAGTGCCATTGGAAAATTACAACGTTGTTTCAAGTGTCTTGGATCGCACTTTCAGTCTAAATGTAAATCTCTGAAACAGTGTAAACAGTGTGGAGAGTCACACCCCACATTGTTACACGACAACTCTCCTGCACAACAATGACTATTTCCATCGCGACACCCCCATTCAACAGCTAACCCTAAACTTGCTACTCAATCGTTACCACATGCTCTTTCTTGCAATATTGAAGCTTCTCTCGCTCTGTTAGGCACCGCACAGGTCATCATTCAGGACCAATTCGGTCAACCGCTTCTATTCAGAGCACTTATAGATCCAGGCAGTCAAATCTCTGTCATAACTAAATATCCAAGCACTCTGTTGAATTTACCCGCTCGGAAATCAAATCTTTCTTTGATTGGTGTCGCAGCCAAGACAACCCGCATTTATGAGTATGTCACTTTGATTATTTTCTCGAGACATGACCCAGGTGTCATGCTGACCGCAGAAGCCGCTGTGCTTCCCCGCATTACTGACCCGCTTCCATCTACCGCTTTGGCACCTTGCATACGTGCTCAATATCAGCACTTACCGCTAGCTGACCCTCAGTTCGACACCCCTTCCGGTGTTGACATCATTCTAGGTGCTGATATTTTTACACAAATACTGGTGAACGGACCTTGCACCATTATCCAAGGACAACCTTCAGCACTCAACACCAGTTTAGGTTGGGTCGTCTTGGGTTCCATACCTTATAGCATGCCTCAGCAGCCACGTGTATTCATCACTACTTTGAAGTCAATCGATGACAACATTGGACGATTTTGGGAAGTTGAGGAAATCGCACCAGTAAATCACCTCAGCCCCAAAGATCAACTTTGCGAAGAATTGTTCGCAACTATTACTGATCGTGACTCATCGGGAAGATATATCGTAGCACTCCCATTTAAGCCGGAAGCTATCCCGCTCAAATCTAACCGTAACACTGTTCTTGCGAGTTATCATGCGTTAGAAAAGCGTTTAAACCGCCAGACTGAGGTAGCCATACAATATCATCAGTTTATGGCCGAGTATATCGCTCTAGGGCACATGTATCCTGCCCTCACAACTTCTGATTACCTCATTCCGCACCATTGCGTATTTAAAACCACCAGCTCTACCACCAAGTTAAGAGTTGTGTTTAACGCTTCATCGCCTGATTGTCATGCGAACTCCTTGAATCAGCAAATGTTGTCTGGTCCTAAACTACAAAAGGACTTAGCCAATTTAATAATTTCATTTCGCTTATTTGTTTATGCTGTCTGTGCAGACATTAAGATGATGTACCGCCAGATTTTGGTACGACCGGAAGATCGTTCCTACCAACATATACTGTACAGACCTTTGACTCAATCACCTTTAATAGAGTTTTAACTAGCAACGGTTACTTATGGTCTTACCCCGTCTGCTTACTTGGCTTTATGTACCCTTGCACAATTAGTGGAAGATGAAGGTGCTAACTATCCTACCGCCGCTAAAGCAATCCTTCATCAGACTTATGTGGATGACGTCGTCACTGGTGCCGATACACCAGAGTGCGCAAAGATTTTAATACAGGAGCTAATTGACATTTTCGCTCGTGCAGGTCTGGAACTTAGAAAGTGGTCTTCTAACGACCCATCATTACTTGCAGCGCTACCGACGTCGCACCTGAAAAATCCGCTACTGTTTCAGGATGATTCCGCAGCCATTAAAATATTGGGCTTGCAGTGGAACCCCTCTTCTGATTCGTTTTCATACCATACTCAGAATTTCGCATTAGTGCCTACAAAACGCACCATTTTGTCTTATGTTGCTCGTACCTTTGACCCTCTTGGGTTTTTGACTCCTATCACGTTTTGGATTAAGTCTTTTCTAAAGCGCCTGTGGCTGGAAAAGTTGGAGTGGGATCACCCTTTGCCAACCTCGCTCTTGAATCAATGGAACAGCTTTATTGTGCATTTCACGTGCCTGTCTGAAATTCAAATCCCTCGCCATGTAGGTACTCGATCAGCTAGTCATCACCTCATCGGGTTTTGTGATGGTTCCGAATCAGGCTATGCTGCTTCTATCTATTTGAGATCTGAACTTAACGGGGTCGTCAACACAAGCCTGTTGAAAGCTAAAAGTAAGGTAGCACCTGTCAAATTGCTTACCATACCTCGTTTGGAACTTTGTGGCGCAGTCCTGCTGGCTAAGTTTTACAAGTCAATTCAACCAGCTCTTGATTTCATTCCAAGCGCTAACACTCTTTTGTTCACCGATTCTGAGATAGTACTTCATTGGATTCATACCCCTCCTCATCAATTGAAGACTTTCGTAGCTAACCGCATCACGGAGATTGTTTCAATCACCTCCATAAATCATTGGTTTCATGTCTCGACTCTTGATAACCCCGCAGACGTTGCTTCTCGCGGTTGTTTGCCTGATCAACTTGCCACACACCCGCTTTGGTGGCATGAACCTCCATGGTTATTACATTGTCCTACCACTTGGAATCTGTCTAGGCCTAAAGGCACTAACCCGGATCAGACGGAAACAAAGGTTGGGGCTAGGGTTAATTATACGGTTCAAGAGCCCAACCGTCTTATGGAAGTCATTGAGCGGCATTCGAGCTTAACCACTCTTCATCACGTCTTCGCTTACGTATTACGATTCATCGACAATTGTCGCAACAAGAGCCTGGGGACCAGCCATCATCACAACACGCGCTATAAGGCCAAAGCAGCCTCAATCAACCCTACACTGCGACCGCTGTCGGTACAAGAGTTGGATAACGCAAAAGCTGTATGCGTTAAACTGGTACAAACCTCTGTTTTCAGTGAAGCTTTACAAAAACTTCAAACTGGTAAGCGCGTCAATGACCATTTACGCAGCCTAACACCATTTATCGACGCCATTGGTCTGCTCAGGGTGGGCGGTAGACTGGATCATTCGTCTCTGAATTATGACTCTAAACACCCGCTTCTGTTACCAAAACACCATCATTACGTCAACCTCATTTGTGACCATTATCACAAACTGGCCTTACATGCTGGACCACGTACCACTCAAGCCTTGATCAATAGTGAATTTTGGGTCATAGCTTTGCGATCATTACTTCGCCAACGCATCCATGCGTGCATCCGATGTTTCCGCATGCAAACTAAACCACGCCAGCCCATAATGGCAGCGTTGCCTTCATCAAGAGTTATGCCGTCTCCGCCTTTCTATAGAGTAGGAGTAGATTTCGCTGGACCTTTTGACACAAAGGCCAACCATTTGCGAACCTCCAAGCTGTTGAAAGCTTACCTCTGTTTATTTGTATGTATGACCACTAAGGCGGTTCATTTGGAATTGGTAACTGACTTATCTACTGACGCCTTCCTCGCTGCATTACACCGCTTCACCTCCAGACGAGGCTTACCCTCAGAAATTTATTCTGATAACGGCACGAACTTTACTGGTGCTGCTAACAGACTTAACGAAGTTTACAAGTTTCTTGACCGCTCTAACTCGCTTATTAAACCTAAGCTAGCCGACCAACGCATCAGTTGGCATTTCAATCCTCCGGCAGCTCCTCACTTTGGGGGACTTTGGGAAGCCGCTGTCCAATCCGCTAAGTTGTTATTACGACGCACTGTAGGCAACACCACCCTCACCGCTGAAGAGCTATTTACTCTGTTCATCAGGATAGAGGCCATTTTGAACAGTCGTCCTATTTTCGAAGTTTCGCCAGATCCCAGCGAAGGAGCTTCCTTTCTTACTCCTGGGCATTTTTTGATTGGCCGTCCGCTGCTGTCACTTCCTGAAGAATGTTATACTGAACCTTCGCTTAAATCTCGATGGTCTATGCTCCAACAGATGTCCAACCGCTTCTGGAAAACTTGGTCCACCCAGTATCTACACACACAGATTCAACGGCACAAGTGGAACAAGGACTCTTCGCCACTCAAGGAAAATCAGCTCGTCTTCATAACTGGGGAACACCCGAACCCCCTTCATTGGCCTATGGGTAGGATCATCAGTCTGCATCCTGGAACAGACCACGTCTCTAGAGTAGCCACAATCAAGACCGCTCACGGCCAGCTGAGGCGACCAGTCAACAAGCTCGTCGGCTTTCCTCTTCATCATTAGTTCTTCACCGCCTCCCGACAGTTTCTTCTTCCAGCACCCTTTGCTTTTCGAGTTTTCAGTTCTTCGCCCTCTAACCACCTTACGGATTCAAAAACATTCGTTTTGGTGGGCGGTATGTTCAGTGCAGGTTTTGTATTTTTCGTATTTTGCCGCGACATTCCTCAGCTGTACAACTGGTCACTTGATCCTCGTTGACGTTTGACCTGTGGCCAGCATTTTAGCCAGTGCAACTTTGTTAAAGTCGATTGTAGATGATTTAGCGTTCTCAAGTTGGTATTACTGCTTGCTTTCTTCTACATTTTTCTGTACAGTTTTTCCGTGTTAACAAGTATTTCGTCACTCGGCTAGGTCAGTCCTTGGTTAAACCGTGCAGCTCTTTTCCGCATTGGTTTTGTCCTAGTAGCCAATTTAAATGTACCGCGAGCATTTAATAATATGTGTAAAAGTTCGGGCAGTGTCGATTGCCATTTTGAACTATAATTCGTCGTTCTGTTAAAGTGTAGTTCGGTTACACCGCTTGTGAAACTTTAGTGCGTAGCCGCGTGGTATGCAAATTGTAAGTGCCTTTGTAAGGTGAAACTTGTACATGTTACTCATGGTTTAAATTGAGTTTTAGTGACTTTACTGCCGTCAAGACGTCTCTGCAGCATCCGACGACCACAGTACTGTGGAAGCTCCACTACCTCACTCTTCAGAAAGTTACATCACTTCTTACCTCGGGTAAGTGCTTAGTTAAGATTTAATGAGAACTTGTCGTTTATATTCGTGTTAAATTCAGTTTCGTTGTAGATTTGTTCCTGAATGACTTGATTTTAATTAGTGCGTTTTTAAACTTTCTGTGTTAAATGTAAATCACGATTGCGCAACTTTTAGTAAGCTTACCGCCAATGCTTTGTATCTCACCTCGCTTTGTGAATCATGATTGCGCAACATCTAGTAACCTTGCCGCCAATACTTTGTATCTCACCTCGTTTTGTTCTAACTTTAGTCTCTCTACAGACTAAACAGATGGCCAGGTGCACTGTCAAATAATAGGAATTACTTTAAAAGGAATTTGTTTAGACCGACAATAACATTCGACTTGAGGTATGAAATGATGACCAAACCAGTCCTCAAAAAGAGAAGCTGTCACCTAAGCCTTCCGATTCGACTTCCAAATCACGGGTAAACTAGCTTTAGAAATAGAAGGTTTTAATTCCCTTGGATTTTCTGACCGATAAACTATGAGAGGTTGCAACTTACAGTCGCCAGCTGTATTTGCACCAACCATCACTGTCAATCGCTGTTTGGAAATCGTAAAACTTGGAAATATTTTATCTTCACGCTCTGTAAAAGTTATTTTAGGCATTTTCTTAGGCCAGTTTCTATGTAACTCGGACAGCATGATATAAAACTGAGTTACTTTGAAATCGCATAAGATGGGGTAGCGTAAATCAGGGTATTGTCAAATCTTGAGGAGAGTCTATCACACATATTGTTAACCAAAATTATTATTTTGTATTTTTCTGAATAAACATCCAGAAATTGTCTTTTATAAACTTGTTTATGGATATACCAAAACAACATTTCCCCATTACTTCAAACATTGCAATATATGTTCTAGTATTCACCTTCAACTGAAAATAAACAGAGTGTATCTATTATCATCCACCCAGGAAAGATTAACGATTTATAAACTAAAATACTCAACTGAAGTGTTTGCTCTTAAGGCTATACTGTATATTGGGACCCTTAAGGCTCAAACAAATCCTTAGGAATCTAGATATGAATCTAATTACGTTTACTGAACATAAATACTATTCTATAACTCACCTTCAATCTTTGTTGAGATGGTTGCAATTTCTGAATAAGGGGCAAATCCATTTGAAGTATGTGCCCTGATTTTAAATTTTATTACTCCTCCAGGTAACAGGTTAGACAAAGAGAACGATGTGTCTGTTGTATTTTCGGAGACCCATTGCCAATTTTCCTTTCGAGATACTTCATAATGTTTTACAGGGCACCAATATTCACTAGTATTCTTGTACTGTTACAAACATATGTTTACTAAACTTTAATACTGTTCACTTACAAATTTTATAATTAAGTACAATAATTTAATTTTTTTAAAGTATTACTTACATCCCAGCTGATGGTCATAAAAGTTGAGTTGCTTTTTGAAGTAATGTGGTAATCTACTTCTTCTGGAACTGTTAATAATATAATTAATTGTTATTATAACGAGCCTATGGAGAACTATAATTTCAAATTATAATACTGTTTTAATATGTTTTAAAATTTTATTTTAAAAATAATTTTGCACTACAATTAAATTATAGTTATTTATACAATTAATTATTGTTTAAATAAATTTATAGTCTCTTCATAAACTTTTTTCAATTCCTAATAAAAACATGCTGTTTTTCCTACTAAAGGTGTGAAACTAAGAAACTCTTACTCTTGAATGAATAATTATTACTGCCACAAACATTTTGGGTCAGGAGATGCTTGTTGTTTTAAAGACTTGTGCAGACATGTTAGTATTATCTATTGTCAATATGAGTTTAAGTACAAATTTGGGTTGAAGATATATATAGTTTTTCCTTTAATATACCTTGTTAACATGATTTTAATAAAAATAGTGTATTATTATAATACATTCAGGAATGTTGATATGCCATCCCTTTAGTTTTTTGTTGTGTCTATTACATGTCACTGATCATTTGGTGGTTTATTATACAACCCAATACCCTTTAATGACTCTATAGCATTTTATTTCTTCCTAGAACACTGTTCCAAATAACTTCTTATAACTGTATTCCAAAAAACTATACCTGTAACTTCAAACAATGACATGATGCTTGTCATGTGCAAAACAACCATTTGCATTAAAGAAATTTTTACTATTGTTTATTTATGACACATTTATTCTATTCAGCAGCACAGGGAATTTAAAATTTGTGTTATTTACTTATTCCAATTTTCTATATGATATATTATACTTATTTTTATTACAATTTTCCAATTATCAATGTTATTTACTATAGATTTCAATGACTATCAGTAGGTTTGTAATCAATTTGATAATAGGGATTGTAATTAAATTAAAATTCTTTTATTTAATGACAAAAATAGTATTCCAGTGATGCAAGGTGCATAGTTTATTTATTTATTTTGAGAGGTCAATAGGCCATAAATTTCTAATTTATTTATGCTGTAAGTATCGAGAGTCAATAAATATCCCTTATGAAGCACAGACATCTAGTCTTGTGTGTGACAAAAAAGAAAATAAACACAAACAATGATGAACTCCAATACTAGCTGGGCTAGTCTTTATACCCGCTACTAATTAATTAAATATCAAAATTTGTTGCTGTTCATGACGAGCTGGTTGTTAATTACTTATTACACTTTGATATTACTTGCAACCAGACTTTTTGCTAATTAAAGATTGTTAAATTGTTAACTTACACTTGGAGGAAAACGTTTCGTTTTCATGGAGGAAAACAACAACCATTAGTTTACAAGAAAGTTTGGTTCACAAGTAATATCAAAGTGTAATAACTAATTAATTGTCGTAACTAGCTGACCTACTCCGTAAACCACAATAGGTTAACCATATATTGAGTGTATAATATTAAAAAGGAAAAGGTCAGATGTTGGTTTATAATTGATTGAGATTATACTACACTAAATGATGTTATATATCTGGTTCCGAAGGTCATTTTTAGAATGATAAATGAAATAAATTGTATTAAAACTTTTAACTTTCCTGGGTAAACGTTTAACACCTTTGTGTTGTCCTAATGGTGGAGATACTATCATAGTCTTTTGGTATCTATGTCAACAGGAAATCATGCATTAACTCTTCATGATGAATCATTTTAATTATAGGTGGATGCCTATAATGATATAGTATTTCAATATAATAATAATTTATTACAATTACATTATGATAAAAGGAAGTGTTATGGAAACACCTGTTCCTAGATGGCTCTAAAAATAGAAACACTTGCAATATTAAATATATGCATTTGCATTCTATATATGATTGTAACAGGAAATGACTATTTCATTAATCTTAAAATTTAAAAAAAATTGTACATTTAGTGAAAATGGTGGAAATTTTATAGAAGTCGTCCATTTTGTTTAGTGCTTACTTGAGCAAGGTGATAAAAATGTTGTTATTGGTACATCTTCCCCTTGATAAGTGTTAAAATTGTGATCGAAAAGAACTGTCCTGACTTCATAGAGCTTTCCATGATCCAAGTCTTTTATTATGATTGTGATGTTATTTGTTTCAACAGCAATTTCATCATAATCGAATGAATTATCAGTATAGTAGGAACCGCCTTGGGCAATCCATTTGTCCATTCCAGTTTCCTGAAAAGTTTTCATTGATAATATAAACTGAAAAACAATGCATAAGAGCAAGATTAATAAACTTAGCATACTAACTATAGAGGATTTTCTGAAAATTAGTGATAGATAAAACAAACAACAATATTAATCTGTACTTAATGCTGTTTTATAAAACAAGTGATATAAACAAACATTGTTTAAAGTCTATTCATATTTAGGGCAACAAAGAAAAATTTAACTTAGTTACTTTTTATTAAAAATTACAACTCTTATAAATAAAGTAACATAACATATTCTTTAAAACAGCTGTTCTATCACATAACCTATAACATAATCTATAAAATCAGCTGTTTTATGAAATCATATGTTCTTAGTTATTTTTACCCTCGATCACACTTGGGGTTATTTTTAGTGAATCCGCCCAGACGGTCTATTTTCTGTGATAAAAACAATAATTTTTTTTATGCTGGCACTTGTCCAGGTACCTTTCCACTGTTCCCCCTTCTACTCGTTTGCAAAAACTCCACTAGTTTTCGCCTCACAGTCGCTTCGTATACATCGTCAAAGCGACCTTGGTTTGTGTTACACCCCGAACGTTTGCTCACGTTTCAAGTTTGAAATAAGTGTTTTCGATTTGTAATTTTTGTTTTAGTTTATTACTAGTATTTTACCAACTAATCTTTTAGTGTTTGTATGTTATATATATTCAGGGTGAATATACTATAAAAATGGATTCTTTTGAAGAATGAAGGTAGATTTTGGCCGTGTTAGATGAGTGTTTCAGTGATCTTAATTCAATTCCTGGTGATTCTATTTCAAGACTACAGAGTGGACTATTACCAAGGTAAGTCGGTCAGTTTCCTAGTCCAATATATATATATATATATATATATATATATATATATATATATATATATATATATATATATATATATATATATACACCTTTCGGTCATTTGACCATTGACCACTGAATTAATTTCCTCTATTTTTCTGGTGTGGTTATTCAGTCCGTGATGTTGGTATTTGTTGGCGTTATATATGTTTCTTCATTGAGCCGTGTGTATAATGTTTTTGAATAGTACGTCGTCTGCA
Source organism: Prosapia bicincta (assembly GCA_036971475.1). Taxonomy (NCBI): domain Eukaryota; kingdom Metazoa; phylum Arthropoda; class Insecta; order Hemiptera; family Cercopidae; genus Prosapia; species Prosapia bicincta. The sequence continues at coordinate 149,740,432 of JBAIZL010000004.1, read as the reverse complement.
TATGTTGTCTGTAGATTCACTAAATTGTTGTGTACGTTTTTATAAATGTGGTATTTTTCTAGTGAGTTTAGTTCTATTGTGTTATTATTTATTTCAAGTATGGTTAGGTTATTTTCGTAATTTGTTATTTCATGTTTATGTGAAATTAGGTGTGCTGCAACCTTTGATGTTTTTGTACTTTTATTTTTGAATGCTCTGTAATGTTCTTCAAATCTTATTTTTAATGATCTGATTGTTTTTCCTATGTAAAATGCGTTGCCGTCATTACATTTAATTTTGTAAATTCCAGATGGGTTATGTTTTTCTGTATTTATTTTGTGGTTTGTGTTATTAAGATATTTTATTATTTTATTGTTTCGTTTATATGGTGGAGTGAAGTGTTCTTTGTTGTATATACCTCTTACTTTTTCTATTTTGTTATTGGTGTATTTATATTTTAGGTAGATTTTTTTTTATTATTTTTGTGTTCAGGTTTTAGTGTTGTGTTAAGGTTAGGTTTTTTTGTAAATTTATTGTATATGTTTTTTAAAAGGTGTTTGTTGTATCCATTTTCTATTGCTATTTTTGTAATGTTATCTAATTCTTCATTTAATTTTTGTTTGTTATCTTGTGTGTATTTTATTGGTTTATTTATCAAGTTACTGTAAGTGTTAATTTTGTGTGTCCAGCGATGGTTAGATTTGTTGTGTATTGTGGTGTTGTTGGAAGTTGGTTTTCTGTCTACTGTAGTTTCTACATTGGTGTTAACGTAATACGCTAAACTACACATACGAAATAAACAAAATACCGTCATTAACAAAGCAACAAAAATAGCCGAATTACATGTGATTAAAGAAAATATTAAATCTGCTTACCATAAAAAAATCCAAATTAACCTACAACTGTACACAACCAATTTAGAAATTATGAAAAACTTTGATACACTTACACCTATAATACACGAAGTGGTAAAAACGCAGCTTTAGCTAATTCGGCCTGTATAGTTGACCCAATCACTTGGCCCAATGATATTATAGAAAATACTTTTGGGGAATAAGATATTGAGTCACTAGCAGTTTGCTTTCAATTGAATAAATGAGAGACACGTCAAGCATTTCATGAATATGTTTTTCACAATGGAGAACGCTTAGGTGGAAACTTTAAAAATAAAACGGAATATCCCAAAAATTTGCTAGGTTGACAACTGCAATCTAGACAATTCCATTATCTTCAAGCGAATGTGACAGGCTTTTCTCAAATAAATGTCATCATAACTGATTCCAGAGTGTAAACACAAACTGTCTTCCCACTACCTTTCCTGAAGCTGAATGTCCCATTATTCATGGCTGCTTCAGGAACAGCAGTCCACTCTGGATACCAACAGCAAGTGAGAGAGAGAGGAGGAAAAATTCCTATGCTTTTGACAATTTTATAAACTATAAGCTTAAACACGTTAAGTTCAGAATCTTTTATAATAAATAATTATTTCAGGGAGCTGTAAAGTCAGAATTATAAAAATAGAAATAAATGATTGTTTATATTTTCACACTGAACATGTGTGTATATTCAAACCATATTGTTTTTTAAATTACATAAGAAAAATTAATTGAAATAATGTAGATTGTTTGAATGGTAGCCCAGTTGGCCTACATTGAAATTTAATACAAGCAAACGGCTATAGTAAGAAAAATGTTGCTACATCAGTCTCAATTTAATTTTAAATAGCAATCTAAATTATATTGCTATTTTGTTTACTGATTAATTTTTAAAGGTGTTCAAAAAAGCATAAAAATGTCGATTTTTGAACTTTATAATTCAATATAAACCACCTACCAACACCACCCAGTACTCCACAGTAAGTACAGGTAAAACTATTTTTTTTTTTTATAAATAGTTCAGGGACCCTTTTTTTACAAATCAAGTACTGGATACAAGTAATGGAAATATGTGTAGTATGATTATTGTAATTGGTGATTTTTACTGTAGGACTTTGTATTTTATTATATCACTTTCAGTTTGTTCATTCTATTTTTATTGTTCAAGAGTATACTAATTACTCTATGAATCATGGAGTGGAAAGCAGTTTGTTTGTGTTGTAAGGGATGGTTGGTAATTTTGTATATAACTCTGTCTGTGGTGGTGGGTTTCTTATATATTTTACATGTGTGTTATTTTTTTTTGTAATTGTAAGGTCTTAGAAGTTCATTGTGTTCTGTTGTTCTGTTTCCAGTATGAACTTTACGTCGTTGTGTAAAGTGTTTACGTATTTGTGAAATGTGTGGATTTGTCTTTTGTTGCCTTTGAATAAGATTAAGATGCCGTCTATGTATCTGTGTCAATATATTATTTTGTGGCCAATTTATTATTATTTATGATGATTTTTTGATCCAAGTTATGTATGAATATTTCGGATAGGATGTGTGAGATTGGAGATCATAAAGTATTAATTGTTATATGTAAAGTAGTTTTGGGATGTGATGAGTTCTGTTGGTATTATTATTTCTTTGATAATGTTAGTTGTGTGTTGTTATTTATTAACATTTATTTAGTATGTTTAGTGTTTCTTTAATTGGTATGTTGTCGATATGTTGAAGAAGGCTAGTGTGAATTGTATAGTATGTTCGTATTTTTTTATATTTGGTGTTACATCTACGTTGTCTTTTAGGCTGTCAATGATCTACACCTATATCAAATTAATTAATGGTTTTATTAATTTAGTGACTTTATCTATTTATAGGTAATATTTAAAATATCTTATTCACAACCTCTTGCAAATTTTCAGGCAGCTCAGAGATCTCCCGTTTTAAATGTGTCTATGTGGTATTTCGGAATATTGTAAATTAACTTTTCTATTTACACCTACTGGGGGCTTGCTATTGGTTACAGCTCCAGAAAAACTAAACAGCCATTTTGCACTTTAAAATAGAGAATCAGAAACATTGTTTATAAAATAAATTTGATCATTAATGCTAACCTTATATTGTATCTGATACATTGATGGGATACCTTTACCGTTATATTCTGATAATCTTGGTGTTACTTTAACTTGGCCATATGAAGAAATAAAAACCTCAGGTGGGCTTTCAACAACAGGATATGCTAAAAAAAACAATACAAAGTTAAAAGTCAAAACTATTAGACAAAAGCTTTAAACCTGAATAGAGCTAAATGTATGAAGAGAAATATTAGGCAATTATAACTTTTAAATGAAATTAATTTCAGAAAAAGGCATTATTTTGTACAGTTATCATCTATTGTAATATGTTAACTTAATTTTAAATAATTAAAAATATCAGTAAAAAATTTCAAGATTCTAAAAATATACTTAAATTTGAAACATTTGTATAAAATAGTATGGAATTTTTGTTGTTTTGGGGCTAATGCAATGAGTGCATAAGTTCTTTGAAGCACAAAAGTAATTCAAAATATAACAACCTACAGGTTTTTAACTTACCCTTGAAAAGAGAAAGTTGTACAAACAATGCCTAAGGATGCAGAGATTTCCATTATTAAATGGTCTGTATTAATTATTTCTGTGTTGAGAGGGGTTTTGAATTGACATTAGTCCAGTTAATTACTAGTTTTCTAGCTACGAATGTGAACTCCTATAAGGGATATTTACATATCATGATAGGACATTCATCCATCTTCAATGTGCAGGTATGTAATAAGAAGCTTGTTAAAAAAGTTGACAAATAAACGACTGAGATACTTCTCCTTTCTTGTTCCAAATAATTCTCATGGTTTTTTCTTTCAACTTCTGTTTATTTTCAAGTTCATTGTATATATAATATTAAACGAGATCCAGTACTTCATTTATTTACAAAGTTTATTATGATTTAGTTTATTGCAGTAAATAAACAGCTGTTAATGAACATGAAAATTGGTATATTGAACTATATATGTCTAGACAATTTGAACTACTAAATTGTACTACAAATTGAAAATCTCTAAAAATATTTTTCTAGATGAAGGGAAACAGATTGAAAATTAAATAAAATAGCAAGATTAAAAATGCCCGAAAGGAAATTATTTTAGTGTAAACAATTTTGTGTAGGAATGAGGTGCACTAATCATACTTAATCTTTGTTCAATTCTCTCTGAGAATATTCTTTATAATTTACACTAAAATGTAAAACATTTTTTTTTAATATGTGAACAAATTTGTGATATAAGCACAGAAGGTAAAAATTATACCTTTAGTTGAAATTCATTTCAAGTTTGTGATATTGTGGTAGAAATAATAAGGGGTAAAAAACCACACACTTATAATCCTTTTTCTGAAGATTGTGTAGGCCAGTGGTTGACAGTTTTCACTTCCAATTATTTCAGGCGACACCAATTGACTTGAGGTTGTAATATTATGTATAGCTTCACTTTTTTAATATAAAATATACACAGTTCATAAAAAAAATACATACTTTTGTCTAGATTAGACTATACTCTAGAGTACTCTTGTCTAGATACAAATAAAATAAGAGTAAAGTCAATTACTGTATTAATAATTCAAACTAGTTCATACTAGAACTTCTGCAAATTACTGAATTCTTGATTTATCCACAAAAATTGTTTAATATGTGTTACGTACTTTTCTTTAAATTAAAGATAATTTAAAAAGACAGTGTAAATGCTTCAGAGAGGGACTCCTTATCGGCCAACCTTTGTCTCTTACAAGGTTCGGTACGGCCCAGTTCCTTTCGAATCGTCGGTTAAACGACATCTCTCCCGTCACTCTCGACGTGACGTAGTTTTTGTGTGTTCTAAACGAGGCTCGGTTTAGACCATTTCTCTCTCTTTGTTTCTCCTGTCGTGTGGCGAAGGTACTCTTAACATTAATAGTGACATTTTGAATATAAGTGATTTCTTTAAGTTCAACAGGTAATTGATAAGTGCGGGAAAGGGTGCACCCGAACTGTCCGACAAGTGGTGGTACTTCGCCCAGTGAGGTATGTGCAAAACGTCAACTTCATTTATTTAATTATTTAAGGTCCTCCGGAAATCAATGTTGCCGTTACATGGCAAAATATTTAACATTTTTGGTCCTACGGCCCGGATCTTTTGAAAAGGTCCTATGTTAAAACTTGCCCACAAGTGTGACGTACATATTTTCAACTGCACGTAATATCTTGTCCTTGTTACAAGGCTTACCTCATTCAATTTCTTATCTCTCAGCTGTTCAAATACAGTAGATTATAACAAACCCTCTCTGAAAGCATATCTTTATAATTCATTACGCTTGTCTATTTGTAAACAATTAGTATGATTCAAAGTTTATGTTTCTCATTCATACTATGTTAATCGGCTAATATATTTATAAATATTTTCTGCTATTTAGTATGGTAAAAGAAGTCACCTATGATTTCACTGCTTGTAAATTGCAAATTTATATTTATTAATGCTTATTGTTTTGAAGCAGATCATTCAGTTACATGCTGTCTAATGTAATTGTAATTATTTCTTTTTAAAATATTTACATTTTTCCATAATTTGTATTGAACGTTTTTCTGATTGCAATTATTGGAAGATATCTTATTATTGTAATCTTGAATAAGAGACATTTGTTTACTTGAACTGTCTACGTCTGTTCATAGGTTCAAACATTCAATATTTACATTTCTTTGTGAGAAACTAGTTTATGCTTTCTCTATCGCTCTTGCTATTAGTATAGCATATTTTGTTAGTGTAATTAAAGAGCCTTATTGTTATTGTAGATATAATTCAATTCTACAAAATGGCCAAATCACTAAGAGTAATCACTGCTAAGAAGGAAGCTCTATTTTCCCAGATCCAATCTATGTATGATCTCACGCAAAAGATTTCTGATAAAGCGATCATGCAGGAATTAATGATCCGAGCTCCCTCTGTCGCTAGCATTAAACAAGAATTTTTAGACACATTGGACTTATTCAATGAACTCTCGTTGGAAAAAGATAACGATTTTATTCCCAATTTCTCAACTTCGGCTGTGGTTAATGATCTTGTTTCTCGCATAAATTACACTGTTGCTTCAATAGATGCGAAACAAGCTGCAAGGCAAAAAATCGAAGCTAGCTCTTCACTCTCGTCGCAAATCCCACTGCGACTTCCAAAATTGGAACTCAAACATTTCACGGGTGATCCATTTGAATGGATTTCTTTCAAAAATCTCTTTGACTCTACCATACATAAAAATACATCTCTCAATGCTGTCACCAAACTACAGTATTTGCTCAGTGTACTCTCAGGTGAACCATTAAAATTAATTAACTCTTTACCTATTTCGGAAGTTAATTATCAAGTCGCGTATGACCTTCTTATGGAGAGATATCATTCTCCAAGACGATTAATGTCAATTCATCTCAATAGAATTCTCGACTTGCCGAATATCAATTACACTTCTAACCAAATGCGTAACTTTGTTACAAGTTACACAGAGAACACCCAAGCCTTGAAGGGGCTACAAATTGATATCACGAGTAACAATCCCTTATTGTCAGCGATGATTTTACGCAAGCTGGATTCTACTATACTGAAGAAGCTTGAACAATCACGGGATAACACGTCGACCCTGGCAACACCTGCGGAAATTATCAACTTCCTCTCACAAAAATGTAGTGAACTTGAACACGCGACACTACATTCCTCTTCAACTCTCAACCCTAACTCATTACCTTCAAACTCGCCTCAAATTTCAAAGGGAAAACAGTTAATGTATAAGACTCAGGTTAACCGAAAGGGGACTTCGCTGGTGACTTGTAACTCTGTCAATGACACAGCGTCTGAAACAAAGCATCCTTTATGTTTTCTGTGTAAAGGAACAGACCATAAAATCTATTCCTGCCTTAAGTTTAAGGCCAAATCTCCGACAGAGCGTTTGAAGATCGCGAAGTCGTATAGTAGATGTATTTCATGTTTGGGCGCTCACCGTGTGAAGTTTTGTAAATCCAATTCGACTTGTTTTCAATGTAAAAGGAAACATCACACTCTTCTCCATTTCGACAACGATCACCTGCCTCAGCATACACCATTAAAGTCCTCTCTTTCCCAGGACCAAGGTGTAACAGAAGTTGTTCAGTCACCTATTAGTATGACTTCTCAAGCGACTAATCCTGCCTCTCAAAGTACAGCTGTGCTCCTGGGCACACTTTTAGTAAAACTCTCCTCTCCTACCGGGACAACTTATGTTTTCCGGGCTCTAGTGGACTCAGGAAGCCAATCCTCATTTATTTCAGAGCAAGTAGCTCAACTAATGTGTGTAACTCGAACGAGAAGTAACCACAACATTGTTGGACTTTCTCAAACTCTTACTCGCTCAAGGGGCATGACCTCTTTAGGCGTGCACACTCTCGATGGCACAGTAATAGCTGCCAAACATAATTTTCTCATTCTCGAAAAAATTTGCGTCGATTTACCTCGTACTCACATTGACGTTAAAGTACTAAATAAGGTACAATCTTATACACTTGCCGACCCTACTTTTCATTTGCCAAGTCGCATTGATATTCTTCTGGGCGGTGCTCTTTTTCCTTTAATATTGACTCCAACTACGCATTCTCTCGGCTCTAATATGCCGTGCCTGATAGGCACTCACTTTGGATTCATGGTTATGGGAGAAGCTCCATGTCTGCCTACCTGTGAAAGGGAATCTAGTGCTAGTATGTCCACCACATTACTCACGGTGAATGACTTGGAACTGCACAATTCTCTACAAAAATTCTGGCAACATGAAGAAGTGCCCTTCACCTCAAAACTCTCACCACATGATCAAGCATGTGAAGCTCATTATGTCGCTACTCATACACGCGACAGTTCAGGTCGTTACTGTGTCCGACTTCCTTTCAAAGAAGATAAACCTCTTTTCGGAACTTCTCGCGGGAACGCGGAAGTACGATTAAAATCTCTCGAACAAAAGTTCAACTCTAAGCCTCGCTTCAAGCAACTTTATGCAGAATTCATGTCTGACTATTTGACTTCTGGACACATGATACTTGCCCAAAACACTCAGCTCAGTTCACCTCACTACTTTTTACCTCATCATGGGGTTCTAAAGGAATCCAGCACCACTACTCGCCTTCGAACAGTCTTTGATGCCAGTGCAAAAACATCCAACGACACCCTGTGGACAGGACAGAAAATGCAGACCAACATTTGTGATCTGTTGTAACTCATGTTCCGCTATCATAATGTGCTTTTTACTTGCGATATACGTCAGATGTATCGTCAGATCAAAGTCCACCCTGATGATCAACCTTATCAGCTGATCCTATGGAGGGACCATGTCGATCAACCTATTTCCACTTATCAATTGACCACAGTAACCTATGGACTTAGTTGTTCACCTTACCTGGCGATAAGAACTCTTCATCAGCTCGCCTCCGATTAAGGTGCTTCATTCCCTCAGGCTGCCGAAGTACTCCGCACACAAACGTTTGTCGACGACATTATTGCGGGTAGTGATTCCATTGATGAGGCCTCTCATTTGAAAACTCAGCTCATTTCTCTTTTACTTCGAGGTGGCTTCGAATTGCGGAAATGGACTACTAACGCTTATCAACTATTACAGGATCTTCCAGACGAACACCTAGAGACACCCACGTTTCTTCAGGATACCGCACAACCTCATTATAATATTCTCGGACTTCATTGGTCATCCTCTTCGGACGCTTTTACTTACCATTTGAATTTTCCTCGAAACTCTAAAACTAAACGCCAAGTGCTCAGCGTTATCGCTCAAATTTATGACCCTTGTGGTTTCCTTTCGCCTGTTGTCATGTGGGCGAAATGTTTTATGCAGCTCCTCTGGACAAAAGGGTTAGACTGGGACCAATCCCTACCACCTGAACTTCTAACTCAGTGGCAAACATTTGCAAAGACTTCTAATTGTTTAAAAAATATTGTAATTCCGCGGGCTTTACGCTTGAGTCACTCGCCTAACATTGAGTTACACAGTTTCTCAGATGCTTCTGAGAGTGGATACGCTGCTGTCATTTACTTAAGATGTCAGATTAGTGACAACTCGGTGGTAATTCGGCAGCTATTATCGAAGACTCGGGTAGCCCCACTGAAAAAACTCACTGTACCTCGCTTGGAGCTAAGTGCTGCTCATTTACTCGCTCAATTAGTGGCATATATTATATCTCTTTATAACAAAAAAATGGAATTTTCCTCAGTTGTTCTATGGTGCGATTCGTCAGTAACATTGACATGGATACAAACACCTCCTTATCGACTCAAAACCTTTGTCGCCAATCGGGTAGCGCAGGTTCAAGAATTGTTGCCTTCTCATTATTGGAGGCACGTACCGAGTGAACACAATCCCGCTGACTGCGCGTCACGTGGATTACTTCCTTCAGACCTACCTCAACATAAATTATGGTGGTACGGACCCTCTTGGTTACAACAGTCGCATGATAACTGGCCTATCTCTCATTTTGAAATCAATGTTGCCGTTACATGGCAAAATATTTAACAATATGGTTTAAAATCCTGAAAAAGGTCCTAGTATAAGTTTTATATGTTTACTCACATAATCTACAATCAAATGCAAACATATTACCATGTATATATAGATTTACAAAAAAAATAATAAAATAATTTTTCATATTTATTCACACAACAAATCATTTAGGCTTAACTATAAAAACTCTAACTAAAAAAATAAAATCCCAATAGCCACAACATAGACTATTTTTTAAAAAACCATTTTTATATTGAGGTTAGTATGTTTTTACTTATTTAGTTAAAATTAGTCCACAGCTCTATAAAATGTATTAATTATAATTGAAATCACTGTTATTTTCAATTGTTTCAGTGATAATCTTTTTATCTTTTCTTACAATATAATGTAAGTTCCTTCAATTCATAATGGCTTAAATGAAAATTCATTAGGATTTTTAACATAGGACAAAAGCGTGCTAACACTGTTGCAAACTCAACAATGTAAGACAAAAGTGCTGAGAGCACTGTTGGTTTATCTGTTTTTGGTGTACCAAGTTCCATGTGTCGTAAATAAATAAATGCTTATTTATGTATAATTATCTCTTCCTGGTCATAGATTGAATGATTTGTTTGTTTATGGTGCTTGACTGAGGTATTTATGAAATATATTCGTCATCATAAAAATTAATATACAATTTATTATAACATTTAAATATTTGACCAAACTTTTACCATTGATTATCCACCTAGAAATTGTTGGTAACTACCAACAACTGACTGTAGTGGTAAAAAAACATTAATTTAAAAGATAAAACTCAAAAAATACTCACTTTCTTTGCAGAAAGGAGGTAAATAACCACTGTCACAGGTCGCACAGTATCCTGTGTAGATGTCACAAGCATTCTTGTTTTCACAGTTACCACATACTTGTTTACAGTCATTCCCATAATTTCCTTCATGGCATTCTGCAAATAACTTTTAATAAATATCTGTCAAGTAGTTCAATCTATGTTTAGCAGTGTAGTTAAAAAATAAATACTTTATTAAATTTTATGTTTTCGTCACATAAAAAGACAATATCTTATGATTCTATTGTTGAATTCTTTAATTTTGTAGTCCATTACGTTCGGTGAATCTTATTAATCACTTAAAGAAGAGTTTATGACTATCAGAACTTTAAATTTAGTAAATTTGTTAAAACTTACTGAGACAGAACGTTTTCGATTGCTAGTTGGGGACATTCATCAGTGTCTTCTGCTTGAAGATGTCGGGTCAAGCGGTGATTGTTATAAAGGTAGGTTTTCGATAGTATCAAAGAGTATGTGTTTTTTGTATTATGTTTGTTCGTTTAATATGTTTCTACTTTGTGTTTGTGTGTGTCTGTAAATTTCATATTGTTCTAGTGTGTTGAGATTTGGTCCTTTTTTGTTGATGTGTAGGATTTCTAGGTTATTGTAAATGTTTGTGTATTTGTGTCTTGTTTCTTTTATGTGATTGTAAAATGTTGAGGTTGTGTTCTGTTTGTGTTCCTCGACTCTTTGTTTAAAGCTGCAACCTGTTTGTCCAATGTAGGATTTGTTAGATTCGTCGCAGTTCAGTTTGTATATGCCTGGTGCTTGTAGTTTATCTTTGTTGTTGGTGTAGTGTTGTATTTTGTATTGTAACCTGTTATTAGTTTTGTATGCTATTTTGTATCCTATTTTTTGAAATTTGCGGGCTATTTTGTTTGTTGTTTTGTTTATGTATGGTAATATGATGTATTTGTTTTCCCTGTCTGTAGTGTTAATTTTAGTATCTTTTTGTATTTTGTACCATAGTTTGTCTATCTTTGTGGTGTTGTATCCATTTGTGTATGCTAAATATTTAATTGTGTCTAGTTCTTTGTTTATGTTTCCTGTGGTCACTGGGGCTTCTTTAGGTCTATGGAAGTCTATGGAGGATGGATCTGAAGGCTGCGTGTTTGTGTTGGATAGGGTGGTTTGAGATGTTGTGGATAAGTGTGTCTGTCATTGTTGGTTTCCTGTAAATGTTGAAGCTGTGTTTTTGTGTGTGACTCTTTGTTATGGTTAGGTAGAGGAAGTTTAGGGATCGGTCGGTTTCAAATACATCACATTACCATACATAAACCAAACAACAAACCAACCAATTCCTAAACTTCCTCGACCTAACCATAACAAAAAGCCACACACAAAAACACAGCTTCAACATTTACAGGAAACCGACAATGACAGACACACTTATCCACAACACCTCAAACCACCCTTTCCAATACAAACACGCTGCCTTCATATCCATGCTCCATAGACTTAAAGAAGTCCCAATGACCACAGAAAACATAAACAAAGAACTAGACACAATTAAATATTTAGCATACACAAATGGATACAACACCACAATAATAGACACACTATGGTACAAAATACAAAAAACACACTAAAATTAAGACTACAGACAGGAAAAAAAATATATCACATTACCATACATAAACAAAACAATAAACAAAATAGCCCGCAAATTTCAAAAAATAGGATACAAAATAGCATACAAAACTAATAACAAGTTATTAATACAAAATACAACACGACACCAACAACAAAGATAAACTACAAGCACCAGGCATATACAAACTGAACTGCGACGAATGTAACAAATTCTACATTGGACAAACAGGTCGCAGCTTTAAACAAAGAGTCGAGGAACACAAACAGAACACCAACTCAACATTTTACAATCACATAAAAGAAACAGGACACAAATACACAGATATTTACAATAACCTAGATATCCTACACATCAACAAAAAAGGACCAAATCTCAACACACTAGAACAATATGAAATTTACAGACACACACAAACACAAAGTAGAAACATATTAAACGAACAAACACAATACACATCACACATACTCTTTGATACTATCGAAAACCTACCTTTAAAACAACACCGCTTGACCTGACATCTCCAAGCAGAAGACACTGATGAAGATCGCCAACTAGCAATCGAAAACATTCTGTCTCAGTAAGTTTTAACAAATTTACTAAATTTAAAGTTCGGATAATCATAAACTATTGTTTAAGTGATTATTCTATTGCTGAGTTTATCCACATGGTAGTTATCTTAGAGCTGAACAGAATTCAAATATGAAAGTAAACACCCTAAAATGTTGAGCTATTGTTACGTGTTGTTCAATTCCGTTTCTAAAATTGTTCTTCCGTTTCTAAAATTTGTCTTCCGATTCTTTATTTCCAAGTTGATTCTCAATATTTTCCACTCATGTCGGGCTACATGATATTCTCTTTTATGTAATATAAGAGAGTCTTTAAGAAGACGTTCATCCTTGATTTATGAATAGGAATTTCTGAAAGCATGACAAACATATCGAATAAAAGTCATGTTTTTTTTCAAACTGTAAATGATAACTTTATTTACACTATTTTATAGAAGTTGAAAAAAATACCTAATCCTATTTTCCTTGTCTGTCAATTAAAAACAGGTGAAAAACAAGAAAAGTGAAAAATTCATACAAATAGACTCATTTTTATTGTACTGTAGTTTAGAAGTCTGGCAAGTAATGCAAGTTTCAGTTGAAAAAACACAAGCATCTGAACACGCTGTGTGTCAAACTGATTTTCCCGTATATGATATCATTTTTGTCGTATATAATAGTATGAAAGAGAAATCGCTTTTATAATAAATATATAAAAGATAAAATTAACACTTGACTGGTAACTGACAACAACATAACTTTGAAACAGTCGTAACAACACCAAACTCAAACTCCATAAAACTGATTACTGAATGACGAACCAAAACCACAACAGGATGGAATCGTAGGCGTGGTGCCACTTTTTATTTTGCAGTTGGTTTGGTATCAAACTATCAAAAAGTATCGATATCAATATTGTATCGAACTAGATGACTATCAGTACAAATATTTCTTTGTTGATTTTGTAATTATTCTATACTAAATTTTTTACTGTGAAATATGTGTGGTATACGGAATTAAAAGAGAAAGCTGCGACACAAGGTTTTATGTATTTGTAACATCACCCTATCAATTGATACAAAATATATTGAAACCTTGCCATTTCCATTGATGTTATATTCATTTTAGTACAATAACAGTGTTAATGGAATGACGTCAAGTGAAGACAATGTTTATATCATTTCCCACTAGGAGAGACAAATTATTTAAATAATATGTATCATCGTTCACAAATCTGACAGCCTCATTTACTTATCAAGTAGCCTCATTATCATAGCATGTATAAAAAAATCGAAATTGGCACTTTACTCAATGGAGAATCAAATATCGGCGATTGCTCGATACCATTAGAATCGATGATGCCTATAATCAAGAATTGGAACTGACCCATCCCTAGTAGCCAGAATCCAATGAATATGTAAAAATAATAATAACCAAGAAATAAAAAATATACACTTTTCTGGAATTAAATTAATATTTTAAGAAAAAATACTTAATTTATGATGGTGTTCAGATTAGTTCTTTCAGAAGATAATTTACCTTGGTATGTGATAAAAAGCAAAAAGCCTTACTGTAAACAAGTTTTTTGTTGTTGGATATGGCATCTCCAAAAGAAAACTCAAATTTATTAATATAATAATAGAAGTACCCATTAAATAAAAAAAGAAAATGTAAAAAAATAAATAATATACAGTAGTTGACGATGCTATCTATTTTTTATTCTTGAATTTTGTAGTCCATTACGGTCGGTGAATCTTATTAATCACTTAAACAATAGTTTATGACTATCCAAACTTTATATTTAGTAAATTTGTTAAAACATACTGAGACAGAACGTTTTCGATTGCTATGTGCCGATCTTCATCAGTGTCTTCTGCTTGGAGATGTTGGGTCAAGCGGTGACGGTTTTAAAGGTAGGTTTTCGATAGTATCAAAGAGTATATGTGATTTGTTAAACGAACGAACACAATACAAATCACACATACTCTTTGATACTATCGAAAACCTACCTTTAAAACCGTCACCGCTTGACCCAACATCTCCAAGCAGAAGACACTGATGAAGATCGGCACATAGCAATCGAAAACGTTCTGTCTCAGTAAGTTTTAACAAATTTACTAAATATAAAGTTCGGATAGTCATAATCTATTGTTTAAGTGATTAATATTTTTTATTATTGTATGCCTAAAGATGCAAAGCATAGACTGTATCCATACTTTAGAGTGAAAACAGAAAATAGCTAGATCCATGATATTCATATTAATTAATCTATCACCTTTCATACCATGTTTAATACATAAATAACTGCTTGTATTTAATTAGACTCATATTATATTCTATTTTACTAAAGTAAAAGAATTTATGTCATAAGGCCCCTACCCATCAATGTTATAATATTCAGTACCCATCAAGCATAGTTGTTGCGCTACTTGATGATGTGAAAAATGATGATGTAGATTAAGTCAAAGGTTAAGATATTTTAGTGTAAGAAATTCATACTCCAGTACACTTAATTTAGGTTAAACAGAACTAAAGCGTATGTTAATTATTAATATTACTTTATTTATTTGTGTAATAAAAACTATTCAAAAGCTTTTTATAAATAATAAAACCATTAAAAAGTATTCATCTATTCCGGATTATAGATTATAAACAAACTGGTGTTGAATTAATTTGTGTCAATTTCACTGAATTGATTTTCGTTTCAATTCAAAGTTTCACTAAATTCTGTGTACACTCAAGATTTTTCATGTTTACACAGTATGACCCACAACAAACATCAACTATTGACCATCACAGAGTAACAAATATACTGAGCAAGAAAGTCCACTTGGCATAAATGCTGATGATGGGTCTATCATGTCTGATAAAAGTCAACCAATGGGCTATAAATATCTATCATTATCTATGCTCCATGTTTCGAGAGCAATAAACTCTTAGACAGCTTAAACCTTGACATATCAACAAATAAATTCTCTTGAAGTAATCAAACAATGATTACATTTTATGGCAGCTAATTATCTATGTATGATCTTTACCCCTAACGAGTCCTGACAAGCATATATTGTCCTTTGAACATAATGTGTTAGTGACAAATTAAAATAAAAAGTTGAATAAAGCAAGAGGATATATATTGAACTTATCAATTAAAATAACAACAAATCTGTTAATAAAAGTTGTTTTATTGAAAATCCCACAACTTTAAATTCAGGTTGGCAGTAATGAAAACACACCATTGTTGCAATGTTTTTGAAATTGTTTATTGTATAATTCTGTATAGAGTGGATGTAATAGTAATGCTATGCATTTTATTACATAAACGCTTTTGCTGACATATTTTGTATATGGTGTGGTGAAACTGTAAGAGTTCCAGTAGAAGATTATCATAGATGGTTTCCTAGATGAATTATTCCTGGTTATAAATTATTGATTAAAATTTAACCATTTGTGTGGTAGCAATAAGCTTTAAAGTGCATGTATTTCTTATTAGGCATCAAAGCTTGAAAACAATGTTTGGCAACAAATTTCCTGATTCCATCGCTTTTCTCAAAAACTACTGCATATATGGTTCTGCGATCAGTTAGATACAATTTTTCAGTTGATAAGGCATCAGAAACCAGCGTTTATTTAATAAAGAATGCCGCTTAATATGCTTTAAAGAATTCAATACAACTTATTTCGCAGGAGTTGAAATCTGGACTAAATATTTTGCCAGCTGTAACTTACTAAGGAAATTAGATTCTAGACTAATGATTATAGAACGATTTTTGTTCCAGAATCATTTTCCCGAAGTATGAACTACCCTCTGAAACATTCAGAATCAAAGACCCTGAAGTGTGACCCTCTCTATAGTAAATTCTCTCTAGTGGAGTTAACAGTACTTTTGGACTTCATGAAATCATCCTAGCATCAGTGCAAGATAAAAGACGAAGAGGATTTGTTGCATTAGGATAGAAAATTTCAGAATTATGAGTGGTAATAAGCAAGCTAAAATTGGAACTAGAGTTTTAAAACAGACAATAGTGGTCAAATGAGATAAGAATAGTTGAAATAAATGAAATCCTGGAAATAATTTTAAAATGACTACAAGAGAATATAGTTAGATTAATGTTGCTCATTGCTGGTACAAATTTAAATCACTACTATATCTGTTAAATATGTCACCTATTTAAAATACTAATTAATGCTTGTATATAATATTTTATTTCCAATGAGAAGTATGTATTTAGAAAAATTGTAAAATAATGTAATTGCTTGCATTATTATAAAAACTTACTATTTTCACAATTAGCTCCGGAATATCCTGGAGCACATTGACAGCCAATGGCAGGAGTGCAAAGAAGTAGCCCTTGGCATTGGTATGAGTATATTGAACAAACTCCCTTACAATCTACTCCAAATCTGTTACGACCACAAGCTGTAAAAACAAAAATCTTTTGCAATAAAATAATCAGTCACTACAAAAATATTTAGAATTTTACATAAAAGGTTAAAAGTAAAACAAAAAATAATTCTAAAAAACATGTTGAGTTTTTCTGCCTTATTTAGCTGGTAAATTTATTTTAAGCACTCCATTAGCTAACATTAATTAAAATTTGAACATTTGTTGATTCCATCTTCGCGTGAGCTACTAGTAATCACTTACAACTTTTTTTTAAAAAAGGTTTTAACTTGCCTATAGTAGCACTTACTTTTTTTGTGTTGAGGACGGCCGTTTCGGGAGATGTGTCCCTTTGTCAACTCAGACCGTAACTCAAGGAGTTACGGTCTGAGTTGACAAAGGGACACATCTCCCGAAACGGCCGTCCTCAACACAAAAAAAGTAAGTGCTACTATAGGCAAGTTAAAACCTTTTTTAAAAAAAAGTTGTAAGTAAAATTTGAACTTAACTTTACAAATTGTTACTTCTTTTAGTTCAGGCATTGTCAAGGGCTCAATAACTATTGTAATCAACCTTCTCAAGTCCTCTACAGCAAGTGAATATGCTGCATTTTAACAGGGGAAACTGAACAGATGTTTTTTGTTTGGTGTTTCTCACAGGTAGAACGTGACAAGACTGTCACCATAAAATAGATTAAGTGCTACACTATAGATTATCTGCTATGTAGCTAACCTAAGCCATTGCACCAAAGACAAAATTTGAAGTAAGGAGAGTATAGCTTTGTTTAGTATGACTATTGATAATATTCTTTGATGGATTGAACATATCAAATGTGAAAAATATACTCAACTAACAGTATCATCTTACTACATGCCAAAATTTTAGGAGCAAGTTCTATGTTTGGTTTGGAGTTTTAGAAATGAACGAGTGATTTTAATATCCAAGTAATTAAAGATTACAAAATAAGTCTTTTTAAGTGTATTGTTACATACATGGCAGGTGCATTCATTGTGACCTTCATTATACCCTTGAGATTATGATAGAGGGAGCTACTCATATTATCAGAAGTTGTGACAGTTCTCGTCAAATGAGACTTCAAAACTACATCAACATTAAAACATCAAGTCTTCTAAATGTTATAACAGCAAGATTATATTTTTTTTAATTACACATTTCTCATATTCTATTCACTAATTGAATAATAGTAATGGTAAAGAATTCCTTTCTTTTACAGGGCATCTAGCAAAATTCCATTGTGAAATTCCAGGGTTTTTCAAGGATTTTCAGGATAAAAATAATTTTTTCCCCGGTTGTCTAAAAGTAAAAAATATGATGTTAGATTTATAATAACATTATATATATTTATGAAAAACTTTACAATTTTGTATTTTATTCTTACATGATTAACTTATTACAATATGTTTATCCATAATAATTTAATTTAACTTAAGATAAACTTAAGATGCTTTACCATTTTCAATTTATCATTAAAGTTATAAAATTAATATGCCATATCAAATTTTAAGATGGTTCATAATTATTTGTTTTATTTGATGTTTTTTTCTAAATAAATTTTCAAATTGTCAATTACTGTTAAGTCTTTTTTCATAACTTTTAAACTTTGTTTCACCCCCATTTCATATTAAACAATTTAGAACTAGTATAATACGTATAATCAACATGCCTTGATGGAAAAACTTTAAAAATATAATAAATTGATCGAAAAAAATCATTACTGTTCCCTCCAATCTCATTATGTGCTGTTTTGAACCCTCTGTATATAATATGTAAAATGCAAGTTCTGAAGTAAAATAGCTCCGGATAGTCATCTGAATTGTTTAAATGATCATTTAAATAAATGTCATATTAAATTTTCATTAACAATTTGGAAACATTTTAATCCAACATTTTTATTAACATTTAGATCATCTCTTGAAACCTGAATCATATTTCTAAACTGAATATCACGATCTTTCAAAGCACTAATGAAATATTGAAACAAGTCAGAAGCTTTTGCTTGATCTAAGAAAGGTGAAGATAAGTATCTTTTCTGAACTATGTCATTCTCCTAAAAGCAAACTATTATATCTAACTGACTTTTTTGTGTGATTTTATTTAAACATTCATCAAATGAAATAGCAAAAAGATCATAATTATGAATAATTGTTACCAATTCATTCTCAAAATATGGTTCGAATCTGTATGATATGAAGTACCCTAGCTTATATTTATGCAACTGTACATTTTTCTCTATTGTACTATCAGGAAACATGAGTTAAAATAAATCCATTGACGACTAGCTGAACGAGAAGATTCTTGTGAATAAACTTTATTCAATGGCCATAGCATTTCAGCTCTTGTTACGTCACCTTTATCGCATTAATCAATAATTGTTCTTTTAATTGCATCCGCATTTTGATTTATACCAGATGGACCTGCTGAAATATCATCATTCACGATAATAATAACAGAGCCAGGAGGTTGTAACATTGACTGGTTAGTCTCTGGAGTATTATTAATGTCCAATCCTTTTTCAGTTACATGTGTTTTTAGAGTCTTTAAAATGTAATCTATTATTTTTGCTTATACTAATGAGTGTTTGATGTTTCCTACTTTTAGTGTGTGAGGTTAAATCACTAGCATCCATATTAGAAAAATTGAATGTTTTTTTTTTACAGAGAGTACATATAGCAAACTTATTATTGCTATTTTTTTTAACCCAAAAAAGACCTGAATCTATCTTGCCATTTAGCCCCTCTTCTTTAATATGCAAGCTTTTGACATTATTTTATATACAAATATTTGAACCTATATAGTAATTTCTTGTTTCAAATATACAAAGTATATAGTTCATTCTAGAAAGACAGTTACTTACTTCTAAGAAATTTTCTGTTTATATTCAAAATGATATTTTTCTGGTTTTAACTTTATACTGCATTGGAAAAGGTTAACAAAGCAATGTAAAAACGATGAAGTTCAAGATTCCAAACTACGCTCATTTACCACTGTAATTACCCTGCTAATGATTACAAATTTTCAATAAAAAAATAAACAATATACTACTGTTAGTGTAAATACCTATAGATGAATAATAAAACAATCTATCAACACGATTAACTTGTAATTTAGTTTACCAATAGTCACTGTAGTAAGAATGTAACACACTGTGAGTCACAAACATATGATGCAACTTTTTTAAACGTGATTTTCAACATGTCTTAATTGCTTAGTGTAGCATGAAAAAAGTTGTTAAAGTGGTAACAGTTTGGTGTAGAAGTACATTACTATGTGAGAGTTTGTTGCCAAGCTTACTGTAAATGTCGCATAAGTGTTTACACCCAGTTAATCATTAATGCGACAGAGATATAAAAACATCACGCTCAGCTAATACTATCTCTCTCCCACTAATAATAACCCAGGGCGGGGGGACACTTATACTACATCTACAATAAACTTGACAACAAACTGTCCCATAGTTAGTGTGACTATAAATGGCCAGAATAAGTCATTTAACACAACTGGCATGGGTAAAATATAAAAGGGATATATAAGATATTGTCATAGATTTTTTCCTAATTCGTTAAATTTGTGCTGCAATTATGTGGATTTATAATGTTCATACATATGTCACTACCTTTTTTTGCAACTGAAATTTAAATAAACAGAATTAAAGTTTTAAAAAACTCCAGGGTTTTTTAAGGATTTCCAGGATTTAAGGGTTGCTAGACACCCTGTTTTAGAAACATATTCATGAACAATCACATTTTGGAACAAATTATGGTACATTTAGAATAAATAAATTAAAACACCCTCTAAATACAATATTTTTGTAATAACCTATACATTTCAGTTGCACAGCAACAACTCCTCAGAGACAAAAAAAAAATCATTTTGTTAAAATTAAAATATACACAAGATTAAAAAAATTATTATGGCTAGAGTGTTTAGTATTATTTATTTATTAGCAATCTTAAAAAAAATATTTTTCCATTTCAACCATATTTACAATTTATCTAATTATATCAATGTTTTTCTAATTACTACATTTTAATCACTAAAATCTATTTATATACTTTATGCCTCCGTTTTAAGGGTATTATAGTAGTATACAAACAACAAATGTACCGTCTTATTAAAAATAAAAATTTTAATTTGAAAAGCGTTTTTTTATTAACCCTTTGATTAGTATTTACGTACCATAGCGAGAGCATTCCCATTTATGAATGTTCTAACATTTCTCTCAGATTAGCATTGTCCTACATTTACGATTTTGTTATGTATGTATTGTACTGCATTCTATGTTCAATATTGGATATTATCAAGACAATAAATACTACACGTAGTACATAGTCACCACTTTTTTGTGTGCATAGTCTATGGTTTGTCCACGTGTTTATAAATCGCTGCATGATTTTGATACAATTAAATCAGGTGTTTCTAACAAAGTTGTTTTCCCACCAGAACCTTAAGAATTAGACTTTTTTAAAATATTTTTTATAGAGATTTTGTCAACAATATTGATACGGAAACCAATGATTATTATGACTTTGTATGTGAAAATACTACCGTGTCTAACCATTCAAAACTGAAAATATGGACTGTTATTAATGACAAGAAAAATTTATACTTTCTTAAATATTAAATATTTTTATAACAAATATTAAAAATTAGCCACCCATGGTGGCTTCGCCCCTAATCATTTTAAATTGTCTCTATATGTTAATTTAATAAATTTTAAAAACAACTAATAATTGATAATGATTATGGAATGGGAATACAGAGTTATAATAGCGTATTATTTAACCAAATATATATTATTTATATTTAACCGATATATATAATAAGTTTCACCGAATGTAATGGACTACACAATTCAAGAATTTAAATATATATGTAATTGTGTATGGATGATTAAATCAATCCTGTATAATATTGCAATTTTTAGGTTTTAAAATCAATATTTTACAAAATCCTTTCTAAGTGTATGATCATGTAATGAACGGAATGTACCCTGAAAAATTCAAGTCTCTACCTTTTATAGGTGGACTATAAGGTCAGCTACCCTCTAAAAAGGGTTTGACTCTACCTTGATTCTCAGTCATTCATTCAGATATACAGTACCGCTCAAAATAATTGGAACACACAGGGAATTTCACTCTTTTCATCATGCGACAGTTGACATCACAGCTACAGTACTTTGATTTGGTTTTAATACAATCTAACCTCACAAACAATTCGTGCACAAGTGATTCTTTGTGCTTTACACATTTTCAGTGAAGTATTCTTAGTTTTTATTATTGTTGCAAGTTTGTGTGTTTCTTTAACAAACTTATTTTAGTTTTACAATTACTCAATTGATGTATACCACACCTAGAAAACGTAGCAAGATTATTACGCTACATCAGTATGGAAGTATGTCTCAGAGGAAGATAGCTGAAGAATGTAAGGTAGGCCTAGCTACTGTTAACTGACTTGTTAAGCAATTTAATGAGACTGGCTTCTTTTCTGCTAACAGAATAGGAAATTGTGGTCATAAAAGAAAAACCACACCTCAAACTGACCGCCAATTAATTAGGAATAGTAAGATCAACCCCAGGTTGTCGGCTGTAGATTTGCCACGAGATATTAACAAAAATGGAGTTAATATTCATGTTAGTACTGTTAAAAGAAGGTTGACAGAAGTTGGGCGAAAAGCTTACCGACCAAAGAAAAAGCAGCTTCTTACTGTGACAATGAAGAAGAAATGCTTGCAGTGGGCTATAACCTACAAAAAGTTCTCTGTTGAACAGTGGAAAAACGTCATTTTCTCTGATGAAACACATTTTTTGGTTCAGGGACATAAAGTTAACTTTGTCCGCAGAAGTGGGAATGAAGCTGAGACATCAGTTCACATCCTTCAAGAACCCAAACATCCACCTAAAAAATGTTTTGGGGCTGTATGTCCTATAATGGTCCAAGGTCATTAGTTCCAATTGAAGGTATGATGAACTCAGACAAATATATTACTTTATTACAAAGAAGAGTTGCCCCAATCCTTTTGTAAATGTTTCCAAAAGCCAATGGGATTTTTCAACAAGACTCGGCTCCATGCCATACATCTAAAAAATGCAAGGAATTTTTTTCTGATAACAAAGTAAAAGTTCTGGAATGGCCTGGTAATTCTCCCGATTGAAACCCAATCGAAAATCTATGAGCTATTTGTAAAAAAAGGATTGCTAACGAAGATTGTACAACAAAAACATCTATAATAACTGCTGTAATCAAAATATGGTACCATGATGACGAAATTAAAAATATATGCAAACAACTAAAAGAATCAATGCCAAAACGATGTGAAGAGGTTATAAAAAATAGGAGGATATATTAATTATTAGGGAGCTGTTTGTAATTTTTGTGGTCAATAAATTGGGTTTCATTTAAGAATCGTAGTCATTTACCTGGTGTTCCAATTAATTTGAGCAGTACTGTATATATATATATATATATATATATATATATATATATATATATATATATATATATATATATATATATATATACATATTTAGGTTAGTTTTGGTTGGTAAAGATTATTTAGATTTTTTGGACTAGGAGACTGACAGACTTACCTTGGTAAGAGTCCACACTGT
Source organism: Prosapia bicincta (assembly GCA_036971475.1). NCBI lineage: Eukaryota > Metazoa > Arthropoda > Insecta > Hemiptera > Cercopidae > Prosapia > Prosapia bicincta. The sequence goes on along the minus strand of JBAIZL010000004.1, from coordinate 149,717,039 downwards.
AGTCTTGAAATAGAAACACATAAAAGCACTTAAACAATGATATATTTCAACCACACAGTGGTCTTTGTCAATCAAAGAGAAAACATAAAAAAAAAAAAGCTTTTTTAAAACACCTAACCTCAACACAACACTACAACTGAACACAAAAATAATAAAAATAAAAAAATCTACCTAAAATATAAATACAACAATAACAAATTAGAAAAACTAACAAATATATACAACAAAGAATACTACACTCCAACATTGCAGAGCATTCAAAAATAAAAATACAAAAGTATCAAATGTTGCAGCACACCTAATATCACATAAACATGAAATAACGAACTACGAAAACAACCTAACCACACTTGAAATAAATAATAACCCAATAGAATTAAACTCACTAGAAAAATACCACAATTATAAAAACACACACAACAATTTAATGAACCTACAGACCACATATACAGAAGACATACTATATAAAAACATCATACACGCAGATCAAGAAAAAATGCGAGTAACGTCAACAAATACCAACATCACGGACAGAACATCTACAACAGGAAAATAATCAGTGATTCAACAATGCTCAAGTGACCAATCACAACAAGGTAAAATTATTGCACTTAGTGGTGGATAAAAGTATTTACAACAGTAATTTATCAACTTCATAAAGTCAGTGCAACGGAATAATAATTATTTTATTTCATTCTCTCATATTTCTTTTTGTGTTTTCTCTTTGATTGACAAAGACCACTGTGTGGTTGAAATATATCATTGTTTAAGTGCTTTTATGTGTTTCTATCTCAAGACTGCAGTGTGGACTCTTACCAAGGTAAGTCTGTCAGTCTCCTAGTACAAAAAATCGAAATAATCTTTACCAACCAAAACTAACCTAAATATATATATATATATATATATATATATATATATATATATATATATATATATATTACGTTATCCATTGTTTTTCCGTTGCACTGACTTTATGAAGTTAATATATTACTATTGTAAGTAATTTTATCCACCATTAAGTGCAATGATTATACCTTGAGTGATGAGGCATCTTTCGGTCACTTGACCATTGTCGAATCACTGATATTTTTCTGGTGTCGATGTTCGGTCCGTGATGTTGCTATTTGTTGACGTTACACGCATTTTCTATTGATCTGCGTGTTTGATGTTTTTATATAGTATGTCTTCTGTATATGTGGTCTGTAGGTTCATTAAATTGTTGTGTGTGTTTTTATAAATGTGGTATTTTTCTAGTGAGTTTAATTCTATTGGATTATTATTTTCGTAATTTGTTATTTCATGTTTATGTGATATTAAGTGTGCTGCAACATTTGATACTTTTTAATTTTTGTTTTTGAATGCTCTATAATGTTCTTCAAATCTTATTTTAAATGATCTGGTTGTTTTCCCTATGTAAAATGCGTTACAGTTGTTACATGTAATTTTGTAAATTCCTGATAGGTTATGTTTTTCTGAATTTGTTTTGTGGTTTGTGTTATTAAGATATTTTATTATTTTGTTGTTTGGTTTGTATGTTGGAGAGTAGTATTCTTTGTTGTATATATTTGTTATTTTTTCTATTTTGTTATTGGTGTATTTATATTTTAAGTAGATTTTTTTATTTTTATTATTTTTGTGTTCCGGTTGTAGTGTTGTGTTGAGGTTAGGTGTTTTTGTAAATTTATTGTATATATTTTTTATAAGGTGTTTGTTGTATCCATTTTCTATTGCTATTTTTGTAATGTTATCTAATTCTTCATTTAATTTTTGTGTGTTATCCTGTGTGTATTTTATTGCTTTATGTTCTAACATCATGAATCTAACATCCACAAAATTACCCACCAAAATACTGAACACATAAGAAACAATATTAATAATAAAATTAACCTAATAAAATCGGAAAAACGGAACAATATATAAATAAAAAAGAAATTATAAAACTCAGAGAAAAACTAGAAAACTACGATTACTTAATATTAAAATCCGATAAAACAAATACACCATTAATAATAGAAAATACCAAATACATCAATTCAATGACTAACTACATAAAAGAAAATAAATACGAACACATTCCAGACCCAACCAGCAAATACCTTATTACAATAAAAAACTTAATAGTCACTCACCGAAATACCCTAAACTATAACAATAAATTAAAATACCACACAAGACTATACCCATCCAAACCATGTGCACCAATATTATCAGGCATACCTAAAATCCACAAACCCGACACACCATTTAGACCCCTAATAAATTTCACAACAGCACCATCTTACATAATCGCAAAAATACTAGACAAAATAATAAGATCTAAAATACATATCAACAACACATACAATATAAAAAATGGATACGAATTAATTGATAAAATAAAAACCATAAAAACAAACAGCAACACAAAAATAATAAGTTATGACATAACTAACATGTACCCTAGCATCCCAATAGAAGAAACCATAGAAATAATAAAAAACAAACTAATACACAATAACGAAAAAAGAAACAATAGATAGTATCATTACGCTAACCAAACACATATGTAACCAAAATTACTTTCAATTTAACAATAAATACTATAAACAAACAACTGGACTCCCCATGGGATCACCCATATCATCTGTCATGTCAGAAATATATTTAAACACTTTGAACAAATAATAATTAAAATTATATTAAACACACACAATATTTCACTATGGACAAGGTATGTAGACGATATAGTTGTAATATACCAACCTACCATTCACAACAAACACATCATAATATTAAACAAACTAAATACATACAACGAAAACATACAATTCACCGTTGAAACAGAAACAAATAGAACAATCAACTATCTCGACATCACATTAAATGTAAATGATAATAAAATAGAAACTACAGTATACAGGAAACCTACTTCCAACAACACCACAATACACTACAAATCTAACCACCCCTGGAAATTAACACTTACAGTAACATGATAAATAAAGCAATAAAATACACACAGGATAACAAACAAAAATTAAATGAAGAATTAGATAACATTACAAAAATAGCAATAGAAAATGGATACAACAAACACATTATAAAAAATATATACAATAAATTCACAAAAAAACCTAACCTCAACACAACACTACAACCGGAACACGAATGAAAATAAAAAAATCTACCTAAAATATAAATACACCAATGACAAAATAGAAAAAATAACAAATATATACAACAAAGAATACTACACTCCAACATACAAACCAAACAACAAAATAATAAAATATCTTAATAACACAAACCACAAAACAAATTCAGAAAAACATAACCTATCAGGAATTTACAAAATCACATGCAACAACTGTAACGCTTTTTACATAGGAAAAACAACCAGAACATTTAAAATAAGATTTGAAGAACATTATAGAGCATTCAAAAACAAAAATTCAAAAGTATCAAATGTTGCAGCACACCTAATATCACATAAACATGAAATAACAAATTACGAAAATAATCTAACCATACTTGAAATTAATAATAATCCAATAGAATTAAACTCACTAGAAAAATACCACATTTATAAAAACACACACAACAATTTAATGAACCTACAGACCACATATACAGAAGACATACTATATAAAAACATCATACACGCAGATCAAGAGAAAATGCTTGTACCGTCGACAAATACCAACATCACGGACCGAACATCGACACCAGAAAAATATCAGTGATTCGACAATGGTCAAGTGACCGAAAGGTGCCTCATCACTCAAGGTATAATCATTGCACTTAATGGTGGATAAAATTACTTACAATAGTAATATACTAATTTCATATATATATATATATATATATATGTGTGTGTGTGTGTGTGTGTGTGTGTGTGTGTGTGTGTGTGTGTGTGTGTGTGTGTGTGTGTGTGTGTGTGTGTGTGTGTGTGTGTGTGTGTGTGTGTGTGTGTGTGTGTGATGAGCTTGAAACACTTGAAATAATAAAAAATAATATAGATACATTTGAAAAAGGTAACACATTAACACAAGAAATAATAAATACATTAAAAATCATATTAAATCAAAATTATTTTTTATATAATAATAAAATTTATAAACAAAAGGATGGATTAACAATGGGCTCTCCAATGTCCAGCATATTATCGGAAATATTTTTATAAAATATAGACATTGAAATAGATAACATTATTAAAACATATGATCAAAATGGTCACTGGTTTAAATATGTAGATGATGGATTATACATATCAAATAATAATGGTTTAAATATTGACAAAATATTAAAATGTATAAATAATATACACGAAAATATAAAATTTACTCATGAATATGAATCAAAAAATAAACTAAATTATTTAGATATTACAATTACTAGAAATAATGAATCATTTGAATATAATATATATAGAAAACCAACGCAGACAAATCAAATAATACCTAATTATTCAAATCATCCATACAACCAAAAAATGGCAGCGCTTTATAATTTACTACATAGAATGCACAAAATACCAATGAACTTAGAAGATCAAATAAAAGAGAAAAATATAATATATCAAATTGGTTTAGAAAATGGATATAAAAGAAAAACTATAGATAAATTAAATAATAACATAATAAGAAAACAGAGACTCGTAAATAACTTTGTACCTAATAAGAGAGAAAATATTTGGACAACTTTTACATTCACTGGTAACGAAATAAATAAAATTACAAGATTATTTAAAGAAACAAATTTACGAATTACATATAAAACTGATAATAAAATTAAAAATTTAATAAACAATAACAAAAATCAAAATAATATGCACGAAAGAAATGGAGTATATAATATAAAATGTCAAACTTGTAATAAATTATATGTAGGACAAACAAAAAAGAAATTAAAAGAAAGATACAAAGAACGTTTAAACGCTTATATCAAACCAAGCATATACAAATCAAATTTAGCTACGCATTGTATTAATAATGGACACGAGTTTCCGGAAATAGAAAATATTAAATTAATAAAAGAATTAAATAAAGGATTAAAAATGAATATATTTGAAACATTGGAAGTTTATAAGCATAAAGTTAAAGACAAATTAATTGATGAACAAATTCAAATGAGATCAAGGCACCAAACGATTTATAAAGTCATTGATGTTATAGAAAAAATTACATAACGTTCAATACTTATAAACATATGGTCGTTTGTAGCACATATGATTTAATTTTGTAAAAATATTTTATTAGATAATTATTTTCCTGAAGATGCTGGTACTATTTTATCGGCGAAAAGCTTTGAATAAATATATTCATTAAAAGTATTCTTGTTTTTGAAATATTTTTAATTTATGAACTATATTACAAGAAAACATATCACCATATTTAATATATTAATATATATATATATATATATATAAATATATATATATATATATATATATATATATATATATATATATATATATATATATAGATTTTTTGGACTAGGAGACTGACAGACTTACCTTGGTAAGAGTCCACACTGTAGTCTTGAAATAGAAACACATAAAAGCACTTAAACAATAATATATTTCAATCACACAGTGGTCTTTATCAATCGAAGAGAAAACACAAAAAAAGAAATATGAGAGAATGAAATAAAATAATTGATTTTATAAATCACAATTATTTTATTTCATTCTCTCATATTTCTTTTTGTGTTTTCTCTTCGATTGACAAAGACCACTGTGCGGTTGAAATATATCATTGTTTAAGTGCTTTTATGTGTTTCTATTTCAAGACTACAGAATGGACTCTTACCAAGGTAAGTCTGTCAGTCTCCTAGTCCAAAAAATCTAAATAATCTTTACCAACCAAAACTAACCTAAATATATATATATATATATATGAAGTAGCACCATCTTACATAATCGCAAAAATTCTAGACAAAATCCTAAGGTCTAAAATACTCATCAACAACACATACAATATAAAAAATGGATACGAATTAATTAATAAAATAAAAACGATAAAAACAAACAGCAACACAAAAATAATAAGTTATGACATAACTAACATGTACCCTAGTATCCCAATAGAAGAAACCATAGAAATAATAAAAAACAAACTGATACACAATAACGAAAAAAGAAACATAATAGATAGTATCATTACGCTAACCAAACACATATGTAACCAAAATTACTTCCAATTTAACAATAAATATTATAAACAAACAACAGGACTCCCCATGGGTTCACCCATTTCATCTGTCATGTCAGAAATATATTTACAACACTTTGAACAAATAATAATTAAACCTATAATAAACACACACAATATCTCACTATGGACAAGATATGTAGACGATATACTTGTAATATACCAACCTACCATTCACAACGAACACGTCATAATTTTAAACAAACTAAATACATACAACGAAAACATACAATTCACCGTTGAAACAGAAACAAATAGAACAATCAACTTCCTCGACATTACTTTAAATATAAATGATAATAAAATAGAAACTACAGTATACAGGAAACCTACTTCCAACAACACCACAACACTACAAATCTAACCACCCCTGGACACACAAAATTAACACTTACAGTAACATGATAAATAAAGCAATAAAATACACACAGGATAACAAACAAAAATTAAATGAAGAATTAGATAACATTACAAAAATAGCAATAGAAAATGGATACAACAAACACATTATAAAAAATATATACAATAAATTCACAAAAAAACCTAACCTCAACACAACACTACAACCGGAACACGAAAACAATAAAAATAAAAAAATCTACCTAAAATATAAATATACCAATAACAAAATAGAAAAAATAACAAATATATACAACAAAGAATACTACACTCCAACTTACAAACCAAACAACAAAATAATAAAATATCTTAGTAACAAAAACCACATAACAAATTCAGAAAAACATAACCTATCAGGAATTTACAAAATCACATGCAACAACTGTAACGCTTTTTACATAGGAAAAACATCCAGAACATTTAAAATAAGATTTGAAGAACATTATAGAGCATTCAAAAATAAAAATTCTAAAGTATCAAATGTTGCAGCACACCTAATTTCCCATAAACACGAAATTACAAATTACGAAAATAACTTAACCATACTGGAAATAAATAACAACCCAATAGAACTAAACTCACTAGAAAAATACCACATTTATAAAAACATACACAACAACTTAATGAATTTACAAACAACATATACAGAAGACATACTATACAGAAACCTCATACACACAGATCAAGAAATAGTGCGCGTAACTTCAACAAACACCGGCTTCACGGACGTAGCATCCACAGCAGAGAACAATCAGTGATTCGACAATGGTCAAAGACCGAAAGGTGCCTCATCACTCAAGGTAGAATTATTGCACTTAATGGTGGATAAAATTACTCAAAAATAGTAATATATAACTTCATAAAGTCAGTGCAACGGAAAAACAATGGATAATATTAAATATCAAGAATATATATATATATATATATATATATATATATATATATATATATATATGACCTTGGTAATAATCCACTCTGTAGTTTTGAAATAGAAACACATAAAAGCACTTAACCAATGAAATATTTCAACCACACAGTGGTCTTTGTCAATCAAAGAGAAAACACAAAATAAAATATGAGAGAATGAAATACATTTTTTATAATTTTTTTATTTCATTCTTTCATATTTCATTTTGTGTTTTCTCTTTGATTGACAAAGACCACTGTATGGTTGAAATATTTCATTGGTTAAGTACTTTTATGTGTTTCTATTTCAAGACTACAGAGTGGACTCTTACCAAGGTAAGTCTGTCAGTCTCCTAGTCCAAAAAATTTAAATAATCTTTACCAACCAAAACTAACCTTAATTTATATATAACTTATAAGAAAAATTAGAAAAAGAAAAATTAAAAAATCTTTCAAAAGTATGTTGCTTTTAGGGGATTTATTAGGGATACACATGTTGCTAATCAAAAGTTTAATGATATACATAAATGATTACCACTAAACAAACGAGTAATTAATATGTAAATAATATACTACTAAAGCACCACTTTTACCTCTTTTGCATTCTGAACCAGTGTAACCAGGTGGACAAGCAAACTTGGTGTTTATTTGATATCCTCCATTGAAGGTGTTTGTAATTTTGGGATGTATCTTAATTGATTCATATTTAGACGGCCAATGTTCATCTGTAATTACAAATTAAACAAGCTAAATATGTTAAAAAATTTAAATAATATAGATAAGCAATAATTCTATTATTAAATCATTACCAAATGTATATAGCCTATTATTTGAATATGAAGACATTTTCCCCAACAATGTTCAGAGAGGTTAACAGATTAAGCTAAGTTACACATAGTAAGCAGGCACTTCAAAATAGATTTTATATTGCACAGGCAGGCTAGATGTAACTGAGAATTGATCTGCAAATGTATTGAATATAAATTATTCCATATCAGTCTTCCTTGTGGTGAGACCCTATATTAACTGTAATGATTAGATATTAGTTCTTTATTGAAATCAAATCTTTCTTTATCAAATTGTATTTGTTTCATAAAACTCCAGTTGAAATTCTACTGATCTGCAAATATTTAAAGGCAATGTTTTAACCAAAACAAAAATGTATAAAGCACCATTTGTAAAATATCACTAGATGTTTTATAATAAAAAAAGCTTTTTATTCAATTAACCCATTGCTAATTTAATTACATACGTGCTGCGAACTCTAGCGGGTACGAATTAATTCATCCCATCAATTCAGTTATATCTTGCTACAAAAATATTCTTAGTTAAAAAACACTAAATATTATATTTTTTATATGGGTGAAACTTTTTATTCATTATTTTGTACCTTAGTTAGTTAATTATTTGTTAATTAATTATATGTAATCATAATATATAGAAACAAATTAAAAGTTACTTAAGGTTCGAAGTTTACTCTAGTTTCTACGCTTCCACTACTATTGTTTGTATGTACACCAGAATACATTAATTACAAGGAACTACCAACAAACATCAGCTACTGACTGACACTGAGTAAAACTTATACTGAGCTTCTCATTCCAGATGACAAAATCTGCTGAAGCGTTCTATTATGTTAAGATGTCTGTCAAAAGGGCAATGGTTCAAAAATATTTTTATTTATTTAGTTTTGAGAGTCAATAAATATTTTTTTGAAAGCACAGACATCTAGTCTTCTGCTTGATATATATTAGGTAATAAACTCTCTTGAAGCAAACAAATCAATCAAATGATACTGACATTCAAGACTAGCTCGGCTAGCCTTTATACCCGCTACTAATAAATTATTGTGACTAGCTGATGGGTTAAACTCTGATTTACACTTTAATTTTGTATTATATTTATTATCCTTAGGAGATAACAAGCGTAGTGGACTAAGATGTTATAGGTAGCGTGTTCCACCCCACTATATTTAATATGTAAGTGAAATGGTTAAAAAATCGTTAACTGATTAAAATTTGTTTAAGTAAAACATTTATAATTTAAATTTAAGTTGTAGAATTTATCTGGTCAAAAATTCACAAGAAATTTAATTTCTTAGAAAATTCTATTTTATTCGATACTATATGTACATCTTCTAATATAAACCAGAATTATCCTTGTCAAACACTATCTTATTTGCCAGCCACTGGAGATGCTACCCTGTTAACATACTCCTATAGAAAAAAAACCTGATGCTTGTAATACAGACGTATAATCTACACATATTTAGTCCATCATTTTTTTAAATGTCAAAAAAATGTTTTAATAAATAAATACATATAATATTATATATATATATATATATATATATATATATATATATATATGTGTGTGTGTGTGTGTGTGTGTGTGTGTGTGTGTGTGTATATGAGCAAGTCAAGAGTTTAATATATCTCTATTTACTTATTGATTAATTAATATTTAATTACTTGTTTCACTAAGTATTCTTACCAACACTGTTGCTACGAGTGTTCACATCAAATGCTACTTTTGAAACATCTTCTTTGAAATCTATCACAGCAATGTCACTTCCTTCTGTAATTTAAGTAAATTAATATTTAAAAAGCAGAGAAACTCATTTATAATAATCTAATAAAAATTACAATTACCAATTTACAAACCTTGGCAGTAGATTACATATACTAATGTCTTCCTCTAAGTCTCTACTTTCCTTGTTAAATGACTTTCCTAGCATAAAAAATTAGCTAAACTCATACTCCACTTGGTACAATAACTAGAATCATATCAGACAAGATGATGTGACTATTGGTTAATTCAATCAACTAAACAAAACTCTTGTTGTAAGTTGAATTTTTAGTTATGGTTCAAGTATAGTATGTTATTATTATATTCTAGAAATTCATGGTATTTGCCTCTTATTTCTATTTTGTTTACATTCCTAGTAATATATTGGTATTTACTATGGGCTTCAGTAATTTTGGATAGGATTGAGTGCTTTAAACTAAGAGAAAAGGTGAAATGTTGACAAGCATTGCCATGAAGCAAGACAAAATTGATAGTATAGTAGTAAATAACAATCAGAATAATGTGAAGTACTATATAGGTAAAATTAAAAATTACATCAGTCAGTTTAGTACAGATTAACAGATTAACTGTTACAAAGTACAACAGTTTGAAAAATTGAATGTAAAAAAAATAAAAGGTCAACTTTAAAATTTTATGTTAAAAATAACTAAATCAGAATGATTGTTACAATAAGTAGATAAGTTTAACCATTGCCAGACAATTTCAGGTATGTGTTGACTTTATGAAATATTTCTATTTGCTATGTCCAGATTATTATTTTATTTAAATTTAGATAGACTTGGAAAAATTCACTTAATTAAATTAATTTAATTAGGACTATGATATTTATAATAATTGAAATCAAGATGATTACATCAACCAACTTTGATTATATTAGTATAATCTGTGTTAAATTAAAAAAAAAAAAAAAAAAAAAAACAATTAGATGGAATGAAGATAGAATCAAATATATATATATATATATATATATATATATATATATATATATATATATATATATATTTAGGTTAGTTTTTGTTGGTAAAGATTATTTAGATTTTTTGGACTAGGAGACTGACAGACTTACCTTGGTAAGAGTCCACTCTGTTTTCTTGAAATAGAAACACATAAAAGCACTTAACCAATGATATATTTCAACCACACAGTGGTCTTTGTCTTATTTTTATTTTATTTCATTCTCTCATATTTCTTTTTGTGTTTTCTCTTTGATTGACAAAGACCACTGTGTGGTTGAAATATATCATTGGTTAAGTGCTTTTATGTGTTTCTATTTCAAGACTAGAGAGTGGACTTTTACCAAGGTAAGTCTGTCAGTCTCCTAGTCAAAAAAAAAATATATATATATATATATATATATATATATATATATATATATATATATATATATATATATAATACAAAATATGTTCCATATATAAGTAGTACAAAAATAAATATAATCACTGAAGTATTAATGATCTGAAATGATTTCAGATTTAAAGTTGCTTGTTGTAATCACCTTGAATCCACTGAAAAAATCATAAATAATTATTGCGTAACCCAGTGAAAACTTACTTGCTGGCTCATTTCAAAACAATCGTATTATTGATAATGCCAATTCGCTACTGCTGGTGATCGTTCAAGTTTCATGTGATTAATAAATGTGGAGGGGGTTTGTATTTATGTTCACTATATAATGGAATAGAGTGTTAGATTCGAAGTGTGTGAGGTCATTTAAGATAGGTTGTTTCTGTGTTGTGGCGCTTAAAAACTTCAAATTTGGCTGTAGTAATTAGTTTTTTTAGTATGGTTTAATTATGTGAAGAATATTTAAATTGGTCTGGATGTTTTTGTATGTGTGTTGAGCGTTTTGTATTTGTCTTACGTAGCTGAATTTCGGATTTATGTTTTTATGAGGTTGAAGTGTTCTTTGAATCTTGTGTAAAAGATCTACTGGTTTGGCCAATGTAGAAGCTGGGGCAATCGTTACATGTTATTTTGTGCATACCAGATAGTTAGTATTTATCTGTTTGTTGTTGAAAGGGTTGTATGTGTTTTCTTAAAATGTTCGTTATTTTATATATTTGGTAATTGAGTTTTCTGAATATGGAAGTAATTTTGTACGTGTTTGTTGTAGTAAGTAGTGGATATGTATTTATTGTTTTTTTTTTTTTGTATGGCTGTTTGATATTGCTGTTTATGTTTATTTTTTTAAAGTATTTTTTCTTTATGTGTATGTTGGTAGTTGTTTTGTTGAGCGATATATTTTACTGTATTATGTTCTTCATCATTGTCTTTTTGTTGCATAGGTATATTGATTTGGTGGTGTAACATATAGTTTAAAGCAGTGTGTTTGTGTTGTGTGGGGTGATTAGATGTGTTATCTATGATAGTATCAGTGGTTGTTGGTTTCTTGTATATTTTGAAGTTTTGTTTGGTTTTGAGTTTGATGATTGTAAGGTCAAAGGAATTTATTTTAATATTGTCGTCTAATTCGAGGGCATATATTAGGATTTGTTGTGTGGTGTTGATGTACTGTAGTTGTGTAGCTATTTTATTTGCTGTTTGTTGCCAATGTATAATAGTAAAATATCATCAACATATCTAAAGTAGTATATTATTTTAACTGCATCTTTGTTGCTCTGTAGAATGTATTGTTGTTCGATGTGGTAGAGGAATATTTCACCCACAATACCTGACATAGGGGAATCCATTGGCAGGTCATCGTTTTGTGTATAGAACTTGTGTTGATATGTGAATGCTTTTTATTTTAATTTGTAATTGTTTCTATTTTCAATATTTTTTATGTTGAACCACAATTTGCATTAAATTATTATAAAATTTACACAAATTTAATGCTGATTAAGTTTTTACAGTTTTGCAAAAACCACTGGCCATTGAAATGTGTACAATTAAGCAACCCAATATATGGTTTAGGATATGAAAATTGTTGTTTAGGATGTATTTTTGTCTTTCTTTATCATCTTTTTAGTGGTAATATCATTTGCGATTACAGTCTACAAAAATATGGCACAATTTGTTAATGTGATACAGTTATGCTCAATGAAAAAGTTAAGGTTAATTTTTTTTTTTTTTAAAGAAATAAAGGTGGGGATTTATAAAACATGGGAGATGCATTACATTTTTGTAAAAATAATCAATCCATTACCATGTTCAGCACAAATGCAGCTACACTACAAATGCTGCTATTAAATATGCTATCAAATGATGATGCCCAAAATGTAATATTTAAAACTAATAAACAAGTAAATTTTTATTTTATGCTTACCTTCCTCATTGCAACTAGAAATTCTTTGAATGGTAATGGGAGACTTGTCATCATGAACTGACAAAATTAGGCGAATTCTATCTTGCTTTAAATGTTTAGGTAATGAAGTTATCAAATGAAATATGGTTCCAGGCTGTAACAAATTACATTTAAATATTTCTCAAAAAATTATATACAGAAAAAATGTATGTGGTATTAATAATATTAATGAACTTTTAAAAAAACACACACTTTTTGTTGTATTTGAATTATTTGGTAGCGAACAACATTGTCAACTTCAGATAAAATAACTGTACTATACAATTTGCTAAAGCACTATAACATGCACCATAAAAAACTGATATTTTAGACTTTCATTTTCAGGTATAATTCATTTATTTAGGACCTTCTATTTCTCTACAAAATATCATGCAAAATATTGATGTTCAGTGAATCTGTATGAGTTACACATTGCATCTGCTTGCAGATGGAAACCCCATGTTTTGAAAATACTCTGAGAAGATATATTTTTGGATTTACAGAAATGGTTGGCATCACATTTATTATCCATTCCTACAGAACAAATTGCTTGAAGACCAATTTTGGCTTAAATATTTGTTGTTTTTTTTTTGTTGTTATACAGTACAGTCTCGCTAATCCGGTCTCCGATGATCCGGACGTCCGGCTAATCCGGACGGCCCAAAATTTTTGTTTAGTTATGGTATTTTACAGTGCACAATCAGTCTGCCGTCCACAAAAATATTTATTTTTATACGTCTATATTTGTTATTTTTCAAAGGGGTTTTCCTACTCTAATAGACAAATAATTTAATTTATTCATTAAAATATGAATTTACCATATTATTTGTTTCTTTTGCCTATTAAAGTAGGAAAAACGTCTTTGAAAACATATATTCACATTAGATCTCCCAACACTACAACGCACGTGACATCAGAGACATCTTGCGATAAAAGAGAGATAAAGGACCGCTGACTAAACGGATAGACAGTCTATCCGTCTGGCGTCAGGTCAGTTGTGTTGTTGGACGGATGCCACCTTTACTGCTTCTCGCAAGATTTCTGCTCAGTTGTCATTCAATTCTAGTGCGATATTGATCTGTGGTTTTTTTTTACGTCTTGTTCAGTGTTCAGTGAAAATGGCGACTAAACGTAAGTCAGTGACAGTGACAATGGAATAAAAACTCCAAGCTTTATTTCGTATTGATGGAGGTGAATCGCTTACTAAAATTGCAAAAGAGTTAGGCCTGGGAAAACAAACTGTTTCCGATTGGAGAAAAAGCGACAGGAAATTGAAGATTTCTTTGCAAAAATGGTTAGTAAAGACAGTTTAGGCGGCAGAAGCACTTTAAAAAAAACAAAAAATGAAACCTTAGATGATGCTTTGTATGTTTGGTTTTGCCAACAACGGGAACAGGGTGTTCCATTATCGGGTGTAAATTTGCAAACGATCGCGCTGAAACTGAATGAAAAGTCAAAAGGAGGCCCTAATTTTACTGCAAGTGTGGGTTGGCTGAATTTGTTAAGATTTTTAACAATTGGAGGGTTGGGCCGAGTTGAAAGACACTGATATTTCCGAGTGGATTATTAGTGATAATGACATTGGTTATCAAGTGCTCAATCGTCGCGGTGAGCACTGCAAACGCAGAAAATGACAGCTCGGAAGAGGAAACTACACAGACGAACCGGTCAGCCCAACTCATGATGGGGTGGCTGCAATGCTGCAGGGGTTGATGACCTACTTTGAGAAACAAACTGATACGTCAACTGCGGAGCTATTGACCTTGAAACGCCTACGAGATCGTACTGTGAAACGACGTCATTCATAGTTAAAACAAAAGAACATTACGGACTTTTTTCACTAAGTTTTTTAAAGTTTATTTTTGTTTCAGTTTCATTTTTGTTTGAGTTTTTTGTGCGCTTATACAGTATAGTGTAAATAACTTTATGTGAATACATTTATTCAAGGAGAAAGATGCTTTGATATTTATTCATGTCATACCTTTTCTGTTACAATTACAGGATTTTTTGCTAAATAAGCTATGAAATACTGTACTGTATAGCTATATTTAGGCCTCAATTTCACTAAAATTACAATTTCAATATGTTTCCCCCCCCAGAACACATATTGTATGCATTTGTTTGGCTTTTTCCGTCTAATCCGGACTTTCGTTGATCCGGACAGGGCCCGGTCCCATCAAGTCCGGATTAGTGAGACTGTACTGTAATACATATTCAAAAATTAATTAAAAATGGCTTGTCACTCAAGCTTTTAAAGAAATTGGATGATAAAATATGGTCCCACTTAAAGACATATAATTTTTGTTCTGCTTCCATTAACTAGAAGCAATTCTGTTTATTATATAGTACTAGGAAATAATATTTCGTGTGGATGGGTTTGGAAATATCACAATACAGAAACTTTCTATTAGTTACCCTCATCAATATCGCTTAACTGGTGTTGTCAAGTCTGACAAATTCTGATGAATCTTATCTTATTGAGGACTTTTGCTTCTTTAAACTGGGTATTTCCACCACTTCATTCGCTTTTACGAAAGGTGTGGGGATAGAAACAGTAGTTAGCTGTAACCTGTCTTTTGTCAGTTCTTCTCAGTTTTGTGTTGGTTTATGTCTCATAGACTCCACCTCACCATTAGTGTAAATAATTAATTCTACGCTCATATCGTATTGCCCATATAATATTTGTTGTATATGGACAATATATAAACATCTATAAATATTTGTCACAATAAAAATGGATAATTACCCACAATTATTGACCAGTAAAAAGGAAAAAGAAATATGATTATTGTGAGCAGTGAATTTGAGCAAACTCTAAATGACTGATGACGAAATTGACATGAATAATATTGATTCTCACATCAGACAGTATTGAAACTGAGTGTGAATTGGACAGAAACTGGTAGGAAGTATTATAAACACAGATATAAATTGGCTGGAGAAGAACTAATGAGAAATATCTGGACTACTGCACAAAATATTGTGCTGCAATTACCTGTATTACCAGTAAATTCTGATACAGGTTGTGCTGCTAGTCCTGAAACTATCTGGAGTATGATTTTTAGTAATGGCCATGATAAAATTGCTTGTAAAAAAGGACTAACAACAAGTTGTCATATATCAGTTTAAATTATAAATATTTTACATAACTGAAATGAAATATATTGAAGAAGTAGAAATGAAAACTGTGCTTGGTTTACAATTTTTAACAGAAATATTTGTATCCAATCAGTGGTGCAAACAGATATTTTCCTTGGGGAGGGATCGGATCTACTGATTGGTCAGGTGGGTAGGAAATACTTCCGGCAGTTCTGGGGGTTCTCCCTTGGAAAAGCTTTTTACATTATTTTTTTTACATTCATATCTGAATCAAAATAATTGTCATATTTAGATCTCTATTTAAATATGATTAGGCTTCAATATGAATAAATTTTAAAGCTTCAAGTGCATTGAAAGGCAAGTAAGATATTTTTTTATTGTTTTTAAGATGGTTTGATCTGTTTTAATATATATCCATTAGTTTCTGGTGCCAAATTTTTATTTCCTTTTCAATCTGGTTTTTAAAAATGACTTTTAAGCTACTTAAGTAAGTGGAATATAATGCTTCAACCTATACACATACTGCGCTTGAAACGTGATCATAAGCAGGCATACTTAGCAGTATTTGAAAAGAAGAAATAAAACTTTGTGGTTAAGGAAGCTTTCTTTAATTTCATTGCAGAAGTCTTTGCGGAAGTAATAAATAAAACTTTTTTACAATAAAACCATTATAATAAACATTTTTCTTTGAAAAAATTTTATTTTGCTTTTTATTACTGTTCGAATTGAATATTTATAGGTAAGACATAATAATGTCAGTCAGGTCAGCTATTATGTTCGTAGATACTAAATTAAGTTTAGTTAAAGTTAACACGACATTCATTGACTGTTAGGCAGTATGAAATTTGACATGTCAGATGGTATTATATTATCATAAAAAATAGAAAGTGAAATAAATTATAACGACTTGTCTATTACCTCATAAAACTCAATAAAATTTTCCAGCGTATATATTTCTTGTGCTATATTCTCGGCAGTAATGTTTATTTCAGCCCTTCCAGTCCCATTTACAACAACAGCCAAACACAATGCATCCATATCTGCTATGAACCAAGGACTAATTAGAGGGAAGGGGTTTGTAATGTTTGACTCCAATGCTGAAATCAAATCAATCGCATGGTTCTGCATTATTCATATGGTCCAAAGGTAAAACAAAACAATGTATCTAATCTAAATATAAACAAATTTCCTAATAACATTACAAATCGAAGGTTCTCACATTGTTAGTACAAGTATAGCAATCCTATGCTAGTTGTTAGATTTAAAACTTTTTCTACTTAGTATAGTGGCAGATTTCTTTTCTTGTAATATTTTTTATTTAAATAACTAAATTATCATTGAAACTGTCTACTTATATCTTATTTCTCTAAACTAATGTGGTAGTCCTGAGGTGAAAACACTCCATGCTAGATATTTTATTACTGAATAATAAAAAATAATCATTAGAAAAGTATAAAAATACTGAGCAAAACTAGTTTACAATATATGATGAATGAGGTTTAGCGGTTTTGATATATCTGTCACCACTAGAGTGGAATGATAAGTAACAAATTTGACTGAAAACAATATTTATTGTTGTAAACATGTTTGTATCTCATATATTAAGGTTGACAAACACATTTTAAAGAAAATCACACAGTTATTGAGTTACAATTTTTGAAATTGAAATAGCCACAAAATTATATAATTTTATATAGCGGTTCCAAGTACAGCTGGAAAAAATTATGGATAAACATGTGTTACAAATTAAAATGGAAATGGTGTAAAATGGTTTTACATCTGTTTTTCATAAAAAAAGAAAATATATTTTTAAAATTTACCTTGAATTTTTTGGTCAATAGATGTTCCTTTTTTATTGTGTATTTAGCATTTACTCTTAATAAATACCTAACCTTTATAAGCTAAGACTACCTGATACACCAGAAACTACATAAAGACCAATAATTTTGTAGCATAAATCATTATACTACAAAAAAATACAATTTACCATGATAGAATGCTACACTGTTACTACTCAACATTGCTAAATTACATTTAAATATAAATTATGTACCTTGATCTGCAAAACAATTTGCTTCTAAATTATGTGAATTTCCATATAAGTCAGACATTGTAAAATACTTTGCATCCAATGGTTCATTTAATGAGACAGGTTTCCAATTGAACACGTATTTTTCTAACTTTATCTGCAATGCTTCATGTGAAAAATCCAGGTAAACATTGATGACAGCATTTCGATCACCATATTTACAATAATCAAAATACTGAAAAAAACAATTATTATTTTAACTTGTATAAGTGCTAAAACAACAAATAATTTGGTGATTATAAGCAGTGCTTTACCTACAAATTTGAGTGCCTTTCGGCAAAACTCAATCATGATGACCTTTCTCTATCTTTTAACGACACAAGTAAAATTCCCAAAAACTTCTAAGAACTAGAGCTTATTACAATTTTGAGATAGTACATTCATAATACATAGGTAAGAAAAATAATTGCTTTAAATATTTTCTGTATTCAGAATTTTAACTTTTCTAATGAATCAGAAATCCATTTTATTTTTTCTTCATCAACATACATGTATGTATACATATTTATATATAAATATATATATATATATATATATATATATATATATATTGTAATAATTTGTAATTTTGTTTTATACAAGTCTTAATAAAAGTTATAATTTAAAAGAAATAACAATTCAATGCTGCTTTTTGTTACAATAAACTTTTAATATCTTAAAATGACATTCCTATTATCTTTTACAAAGTCACTTACTAATTAAAAAATTCTTATTTCCTCTACAAAGAATTACAAAAATTAAGCTTTATTAGCCTAAGTCTAAATTTTGTTATGGCAGCAAGAAATTTAGTTATAAAATTTAATATGAATTGAAATTGATTTAATTATTTCAATTTGAGCTTGAGCTCTCTTTATCTCGGGTTAAATAGGTGGGTTTTCTAAATTTTGACTAATAATGAAATTTGAGTTGGCACTTTTTTAAAAAAATATCTAAATTACAATTCTTACAAGTTAAAATTTTTACAAGTTATTTTAGTTCCTAATTAAATAATTTCCTGAATAATGTCTTCTTAATCGATCAGTTCAATGGTTTGGCTTATTGTTATTCTGTGATTATAAATTGAATACGATACTGCACTTTCCGCACCAGTTAAAAAAATAAAATTTTTACAGCCAATTCTGAATACGTCTTCCTCGTTCCGATGCTTTGTTCCAACTGCTTACTGACGCTACCTTTGTTAGAAAAAAAATGGCCAAGTCGTGAATTTCCGCTATTTTTTCGTTTATTCCTTGTAAGTACAGCTTTACGGATGTCATGTTCTTCTTCTTTACGGATACACTTCTTCTTCTTAACAACTGCACTTAAATTTCTTTGCATTTAAATCCAAAACTGTTTTATATTATATCTCCACGAGAAATATTTAAAACGAACATCTTTTGCCGGTCAATGCGCACGCAACTCCACAAATCCGTTACATCGTGTTTACTACAGAACACTCACTAGCTTGCCGTGTGAAAGTTTTAAGTGTATTTTTACATAGTTCTATTTAAATTGTTACCTATCAATTATTTCTAATACATATTCTTATAAATAGTGATTTGTGTGTTTTTTTTTCTTTTATATAAAATCTGGTGATTAGATCTAAAATGTGGCCGTGTGCATTTTCTACACAAGTGAAATTAGGTTATGTTTACAATTCGTTCCTGGTATATTTTAGTAATTTTTACATACTGAATTTATTAATATATATTTATCTTATTTTGGTAAGTGCCTTTTATATATATATACTTCAAAATGTTACAATATATATATATATATATATATATATATGAAGTTATTATTATTACTTGTAAATAATTTTTCCTACCACTAAGTGCAATAATTTTACCTTATGTGATGAGGCACCTTTCGGTCACTTGACCATTGTCGAATCACAGTGATTGGACAATGGTCATGTGACCAAATGTCGCCTCATCACATAAGGTAAAATTATTGATCTTAGTGGTGGAAAAAAATTATTTACAAGTAATAATAATAACTTCATAGTCAGTGCAACGGAAAAATAATGGACATAAAAAAAAATAAATAATATATATATATATATTGTAACATTTATAGAATGGGCTATATAATGTTCTTTAAGAATTGGAAAAATATATTAGAAATAACTCACACAAAATTTAAAAAGAAATTCATTAAAAGATTGGTTAGGTTAAATTGAAATTAAATTTAGGTAAAAGCCTAGAAAAGGTTGCAAAATGTAAACAAGGTATTTGAACTGTAAATGCATAAGGAAATTTGTTGTATCAAATAAAATTTAAAACAAGATAATCTAATAATAATTATATTCAAACAAAATTGTAAATATTAGTAACATAGGGCATAAGTAATTACTTGAAGGGAAAAGTGAAAAACGATTGTAAACAATGAAAGGTTATGTTCTATGAATTCAGCTCAAAACACACACAATTCGAATTATTACAAAAGTAAAACGCAAAGACACTTCACACACAAATAATAATAATTAAATAAACACTGGAAGGTTTGTTAAGGATCGGAAAGTTGAAACAGTATGTTAACCAAATTAAAACGGTGAAAATAATTCGTTGACATTAACAGATGTGAAAGTAAAGAAATAGGTCAAGTGTATAGTCGACTCTAGTGGGAAGGAACGGAACTTCGTTAAATTAAAGCATATGATTTCTTTTTGAAGAAGGAGGCCGCCATATTTGTAAAATATTTTTTAAAAAATTAAAAACGAAGCGTTAGTTTAGTTGGTTATAGCATGGTGACGCTACGAGATGGGACCTGCATGACCAGTCAAAATTCCTTTTAAAAAAAGCCGTCAAAATTATACAGATTTGTGAAGAAACTTGGCAATTTTAAATAAGGAGAAGTGAATTTAAAGATAAAGTACAGTGGTAATATTATTTGAAGGAACTAAAATGAATTAAAGTGTGTAAAAAGTGAAATTTGAAGAGAACGGAATCTTACGTAAGCGACCTGCAGAATTTCGATATTTGATAAGTTAAGTATATAGCGCTATAAAAAATAAACTTTAGTGGACTCTTAAGATAATAGGGAAGTTTAAATTTGTACATTAGAATATCTTGGATTTAATTGATAGATAGTAGGAAGAATCATAATCCAGTTCAAATAGTTTTGCCTTTTTGCTTATTCCAAATTAAAGTTTTTCCATCAGGAAAATATTTATTAAAACTAATTTCAAAATTTAATATTGTTTTCAAAATTTATTTAATTAACAAAAGAATTAAAAAAATATAGCCCATGCCTATAAACCCCGAGATACTAAGAGATCTTAATTATAAATAGCCTAGGGTATAAAAATTTGTAACTAAAAATCAAAGAAAGTGAGTTTAGTATATTGTGTCAAAATTTGTTAAGTTTATTTTTGTTCTGTGTATTGTTTAAATGTTGAAATAAAAATTGTTATAATAAAGAATTATGAATTGTTCCTGAGTAGTTTTTTTTTTGGTTTAAATAGAAATTAAATATCATTCAATAAAATCAAAAATAATAAAAAAAACCGTTGCGTCTTTTTTATAGATATGTTATAATATATATATATATATATATATATATATTATTACAATTTCTTCCGTGCCGAATGTAAAATATTTATAAAAAAGACGCAACGGTGTTTTATTCTATTAAATGAAGATATATTATTTCTATTTAATAACAAAAAAAACTACTCAGGAACAATTCATAATTCTTTATTATAACATTTCTTATTTCAACATTTAAAACAATACACAGAACAATAATTTATAACTTAACAAGTTTTAACAAAATATACTAACTCTTATTTCTTTTGATTTTATAGTTACACAATTTTAATACCCTTGGCTTTTTCTAAGATCTCTTGATATCTCGGGGTTTATAGCATGGGCTATATTAACTCTTTTGTTAATTAAATAAATTTTGAAAAACAATATTAAATTTTGAAATTAGTTTTAATAAATATTTTCCTGATGGAAAAACTTAAATTTTGAATATGCAAAAAAGCTAAACTATTTGAACTGGATTATTTCTTATTACTTACTATTAATTAACTACAAGATATTCTAATGTACAATTTTAAACTTCCTTATTATCTTAAATGTCCATTAAAGTTTATTTTTTATAGCGCTAGATACTTATCTCATCAAATAACGGCAAATGGCTGTTTGCTCACACGTAGAATTCCGTTTCTCTTTAATTTGACATTTTACACACTTAAATTCGTTTTATTTACTTCACATTATATTACCACTGTATTATATTCTGAAATTCACTTCTCCTTAATTTAGTTTGGCCAATCTTCTTAACAAATCTGTATAATTTTGACGAAGTTCCTAATAAATAGAATTTTGACTGGTCCTGGCAGATCCATCTTGTCGCGTCCCCACGCTATCTCTGACTAAACTAACGCTTCGTTTTACTTTTAGAATTGTTAAAGAAAAATATGGCGGCTTCTCCTTCTAAAAAAACACCTGTTGCCTGTAATTTTGTTCAATTTCATCTCACTAGAGTCTACTGCCCACTTGACCTATTTCTTTACTTTCACATCTGTTTTACAGCTGATTATACCAACAAGAAGGAGCTTGTTTTCAATGGCGTTTTAATTTGGTTAAACTTTGGTTGAAACTTACTGTTTCAATTTTCCGATCCTTAATAAAGTTTCCAGTGTTTATTTAATTACTATTATTAGTGTGTGAAGTGTCTTTGTGTTTTACTTTTGAAATAGTTCCGAATTGTGTGTGTTTTGCTTGGACTTTCATAAACATAACCTTTCAATTTTTTTTTGTTTACAAACGTGTTCACTTTCTCCTTCAAGTAATTACTTAGGCCCTATGTTACTACAGTTTACAAATTTGTTTACACATAACTATTATTAGATTATCTTGTTTTAATTTATGTGTTAGGTTATTTGATATAACAAATTTCCTAATACATTTCCAGTTCAAAAACCTTGTTTACAATTCTATGCTTTTACCTAAATTTAGTTTTCATTTAACCTAACCAATATCTTAATGAATTTCTTTCTAAATTTTGAGTGAGTTATTTCTCATCTATTTTCCAATTCTTAAATAATATTATATAGCCCATTTTATAAATGTTACAATATATATATATATATATATATATATATATATATATATATATATATATATATATATATATATATATATATATATATAATATGTTTTCTTGTTTAATGATTTAAAACAACATAGGTTATTCAAATACAAGAATAGTTATTAATTTATATTCAAAGCTTTTTGTTGGTAAACAGTACCAACATCAACAGGAATGAAAAATACAATAATGCAAGCTTTAGGCCTAAAATATAAGTTAAATTAGAAATAGAATTTTTGCTAAATTTATACAAATTGCCAAGTTTATTTTGTTGCTGTAATATTATAGACATTGAATATAGTATCAAATTTAGAATGTATTTGTTCTTTTATTAATTTGTTATTATTATTGTATTTATATATTTCGAATGCTTCATATATATTAATTCTTAATCCTTTATTAATTTCTTTTATAAGTTTCATATTTTCAATATTTGGAAATTGCTGCTTATTATTATTACAATGATTTTCAAAATTTGATTTATATATTTCTGGATTTATATAGGCATTCTAATGTTCTTTATATCTTTCTTTAAATTTTTTCTTGGTTTGACCTATATAAGCTTTATTACAGTTTTCGCATTCTAATTTATAAACACCACTTTTTTTATAGAAAGATGTTTTTCCCACTTCTGAAAACATCTCTGGAACTCTCCTAACTTAATGCCTTTCAATTCTTCCGTTTTATTCAGGATAACAGAAAGAAGTTGCAGGGTGCAAGATCCAATGAATACCCGAGGTAAGGAATAAAGATCATAATTTTAGTCAGAAATCATTGTACTGTAATGATGGTGAAGGCAGGCACGCTGTTGTGGTGAAATGTTCTCTCCCACTCCACAAATCAAGGCGCTTATGCCGCACTGTATCGTTCAAGCGTCCCAGAATACCAAAATACAGATCTTGATTTATGGTTTGACTTTGAGGTATAAACTCAGAATAAACAATCCCATTAACATCGAAGTAACAAATCAGCAATATTTTCACATTTGATCACACTTATCTTGCTTTTTTGGGTTGTTGGGATGATGGTGACTTTCATTAGCTTGAGTGCTGTTTAGTTTCTAAGTACCCATAACACCAACTCTCATCACCAGTAATTATTGTGGAGAAAAAACTGTTCTTATAACTCCCTGCACACTCCCACTCGATTTTGTTTTTTATTGTTCAGTAAGGATGCGATGAATGAACTTAGCCCCTACCTGATACATTTGTAATTCTTCAGTGAGATTTTTTGACACGAACTCCAAGAAATGTTAGTTAAGTCACAAATTCATCAATTGTAGTTCATAATCAACTCATGAACTTTTGCAACATTTTTTCAACTTTTGCAACTGAAACAACCGTTCTCAATAATGAAACAAGTAAGTGCTATTATAGGGAAGTGTAACATACATTCAAGTGTTTTTAGTTAAACATCATTGGTGATCATAATAGTTACCTTGCTCTTCTGATATGACAATATACCCTAAAATACCCAAAATTCACACCAAGCAGACAATTATATAGTTGCAAATTCAGCCATTATTTTTAGTGACCCAATTAATAGCATTAGTCTTTCTAGTTAAGTAAATCTTCCTTGTGTTAATAATAATAGTGTACTGAGTAAAAATCAAACTACATTACATACAAACTGAATGTAAAATTAGACTCACCCCAAAGTCAGCAATGTTATCACATTTAGCATCAAATAGCATTCCATCAGTGTCTCTAATACTTGATGAGTAAATTCCATTCTGGCAGTACTGTAAATAACTATTGTAATCCCTGCAGTACAATGAAATCCTGTAGAATCCAGAAAGTTCTCTCAGAAGTGTCTTTTTGGGAAGTAATACAATATAGATATTAGAATTATAGTTGAAATATCCTTTTAACTCAACTTTCATCTTTTTGGGCAATTTCTTAACTTGAAAAAAATCCTTATTTATGGTGAATCTTTTTACTGTAGGACCTGAAAAATAAACTGTGTTATATATGATTGAGAATAAAATCAACCTAATATCTTTCATGAATTCTTAATATTTTATTTAGATTAGTTAGTTGTTACACGCACGCACGCATGCTGCAACGGACAGCGCACCAACGCCCCACCACCTAGCCAACCACCTCTTTGCTGCCAAGTGACCAAGCGTCGCCGCCTCCACCTTTTCCGTTGCTAAGTAAAAAATTTTGAAACGAGCCGTTCCTAGCCAGCGGCTAGAACACTGTGCAATGCTCGCCAAAATCTGCCAGAGAACCAGTCACTGGACTTCAATTTAAAAACCTAACTTGCTGAGATTTAACCCTTTGGGTATCTATTCCCGGGGAAAGAGCTCATTTGAAGGCATCATAAAGGCGAAGTGACCCTTTTTGTTTTAGGAGTGTGTAAGAAATTTGTTTCAATAAATAACCTACTGTTTTGTTTGCAAGTTAGTAAAAAATTGGTTTTTATTTTAATTTTTAATTATACAGAACAGTTTGTACAGTTCTATGTTTAATAACACCTTACAATTGTTAAGAATTCTTTTGACTAGTTTTTACTTTATGACTTCTCTTTTACCCAAACTTAATTTATATCTTCTTTTCTCTTCTAAAAAATTAATATTGTAATTTTGTGGTAATCCTTTATCCCATTTAACCATTTCTTTTAAACATTTACTATCAAAATTCATTTAAACTCTTATCTTCATGTATTTTAAAATCAAAATGTCTAAGAAACATATATTTAGTTATATTTAATTAACATTGTTATCCCATTTTTGTTCTATTTAACCATTTAATACCAAAACAATATTTACTACATTTTCTGTATAACGTTTTTTTTTATTTTCTAAATTCTTTTTTAATCCTTTTGAAATAAACAATCCCTTTATTTGATTATGAAAATTATGAAGTTTTGATTTTAATCTTTTGTACAAGATAAACAACTGATCTTTGAAAACCAAAATTTATCAACAAACAATTTTAACTTTTTACTTTTATCTGGATATCCTTCCAGAACTCATTTTAAAAACAACATAATAATATTTTCTATTTCTATAATTAAGTGAAACACATATGTTTTATCTCTAAATCTGAAGTTCATAAGCTAAATTTAATTCACTAGACTCACATAATTTTTTCTAAAATATTATCTTCCATTTATCTTTTGTTCAGTTAACATCCAACATAATTTAACTTTAATTTTAATCAAGAAATTTTTTCCAAAATATTATTTTGTCCCCTTTTTTCTGCTTTACTTCCCTTTAATTAATTTTCAAATAATTTTGTAAACCATGTCATCCCTTTTAATTTATTTTCACTTAGTCTAATCTACTATAAAAAAAAATTTACATTCAAATAGGCCATATTTGTCGGCCCCTTTGATACAAAATTCATAACGAATTATCTTAACTAAATTTTACATTCAATTTAGTTTCTTTATTTATTAATATTTAAAAACCCTTTAATTTCTAAATTTGAGTTAATTTCTTTATGTTCTAAACAATTTATAAATTTCTATATTCAAATTTCCCAATTACTGTAAATTAATTTTATTTCAAAACTCTAAAGCTTGTTATGTGTAATCCTCCATCTTGTAGTTGGACTTCCCCCACCGAATGCTACTCCCTCTAATTTATATATTAAACAAAGCCACTGCTTGATATTTGTGTACCTTTTAAAAAAATTTATTTAAGTTTAATTTTATGAAATTGCAATTTTCCCCAAAAATCTTCATTAAAAAAATTTAATTTATTTGAAAAAGAGAGAAGCTAAAATCTGACCTTTCCATTTATAATTTCTCCTCTGGCTAGGTATGTTGGCTTTGCCTTCTCCCTCTCGTTTCTTGGCCATCTTGAATGCTCTGTGAAACAGTTGACGTCACCAAGTTGGTTTTTCTTTGGATAGCGTCTTTCTTTCTGCACGAGATATTGACTCCTTTCTTCTTTGGCTTGACGAATTCCAGATCCATTTTAATCATTTCAAAATTTTGCTCTTACTCTACATCTTAAAATTTTTATTGTTTTATTTTTTACTTAATTTTCACGGTTTATTTTCAAAAATTTGTATAACGAAATTGAATTGAAATTTAATTTTAATCTGTTCAAATTTTTCTAATTTTGAAGCACTGTTCAATATTACAAAACTCACTGACTCTATTTTTCTTTTACACTTTCTACAGCAAACACACAAAATTCTCGAGGACGCTACAACATTGATGTTAATCTTGGAAACAACTTTTGGGAGAGTTTTCTCCCCAAAAGCGTTTCAAAAACACACGAGACTAACTAACAGCGATTGCACTACCAGCTTTTAGCCCTGCATATTCTCGTTTAACTTATCGATTTGTAAGCTATAAGAGTCTTAGAAAACGGAGTGCCCCGGCGACCCGTCTTCACTAATTGAAGTCCAAAGTAACGGTACCCTCTCCTTGTCAATTTTTAGTAACCGCCGCCAAGCGCTTTTCATCGCTCCCAGTTTTCCACCAATGGCAAGGCTTCAAAAAATGACGTAATTTCGGTCAGGTGTTGTGGTCGTGATTTCCCATCTCAATTTCTGTTCCAAGCCGATTGATATGTATGCCTGTTTTTTTAATGATCGTCTAACTCTTTCATCTTGCTTTTTCTTGATTTCTACTTCTAGGCATTTTCTTCTTCTTTTATAGTTTGAAATTCTGCATCCCCTCGAATGTCGTTGGTGTTTCTAGGTTGATTTTGACCTTATTTTCTGTTTTGCAATATATGTAAAGTATATAAAAAAAATAAAAAGACTCATCTCCCTGCTAATGACTTTGTTCCTTTTCTTTAATACCCTTTACTTAACCTTATTACAACCCTATGGTCTTTCTACATTGTTTTCCCCCTCGTAACCCGGCTTATACAACTTACCTAAATAAAGGAAATTTACTTTTTTTTGCAACAGTAATCTGTGACATGTAATTGCACGTTGCAATGCACGCACACTCAAACACACACACACACACACACACATACACACACAAACAAAACAAAGACACAATTTTTATGAATATTTTTTGTAATAATATTATACCGACACTTAATTTTAAAAAAAAGGTAATAACAATGTGATTTAGGCAAAGCAGATAGATATAAAAATAATGTTTACTATTTATTATGGTAAAATTTGAAATAGTTGTTTTATCAGCTGTTTCTCGGACTTTAAACCAGTTTAAAGTTATATAAGGGAGATCATGGAATATATTAATAATATGTATGCTTCAAGAAAATTTAATATCTTAAAAACTTGAATAAAACTATTAGTAAGGTGTGAAGTAGGAAGAAATTATAATCTATACAAAATGTACTGTGTAGAGGATTTACAAGTACACTTGTCATCAAGGGCATAGCCAATGGGGTGGATATAGGAATATAACTCCTCTTGAAATTTCTCAAGCACAAGAAATGTGTACAGGAAAATGTGTACACAGTTCCTCATTAGTAACAAAGATGGGTGGCATGGTTAAAGTATTAATATATTTAATTGCTACTAATAATTTAAATGCTACAAATATGGAGTTAGAACGAATATGGCATTAGATGAGTTTCAGAACAGGTAAATCCACAAACAGTTGTGTTGTTTTAATTAGAGTAGTTGTTTAGTGGTTGTTAGAAAAATAAAAACTTTATACTTGTGACAACTCATTAACACTGTTCTTAACTGATATTACATAATTAGAGATTAAATAATACCAATCAGCTGTCACAAATTCGACTTATTGGTAAAAGCTGTTTCAGTCAGTGTTGAACTGTTGGTTTAAAACAATTTATATTATGAAGTTGCTTGCTACTTATTATATTTCAATGGTGGCAAACAGGTAACTGATTTTTTTTAATGTTATGAAGATAGTGACACAGAACAGCTCGTTAACTTCAAGTGAAGTTATTCTTTAATACCTGAGCTGAAATGTATGAATAGTTTGCACTATATTCATATAAATTTTGAATACGATAACAAGCAGTTTAAAACTAAATAAAACTTTTAATGAAATTTTATAAATTTAAAGGATAAAATTATCACTTCACACAATCATTTACCTGTGGGAAAAAAGTGTTCCTCAAGCACTAAATTCCATCCCTCTGTTGTCCAAGAACAATGATTTTCTTTTTCGTTCCAATCCCAACCAAACTGACATGTAGGGAAGTGTCTCCCTATCACAGAACTGTCTAAGCAAATATTAAACATTTTGAATTAATTTAAAAGGTGTTTAATTTTGACATAATATTTATTTAGAAAAAATAACAATAAATAAATCTGGGTAAAGAAATAGATATAGACAAATAATAAATAAAAATTCGTTTTTTGTGTTATTTTGAGACCTTTTAGTACTTTTTTTTATTAGATGTATGTTTTCTAATGTTGGGAAAACTTCTAATGTGGGGAATGTATGATTGTTTTTGTTGGTGTGCATGGCTAAGTTCGAACTGTAAATGTTTGGTTTAATGTATGCCTTGAGGTGCTTTTTGTATCTGTCTTTTAATTTCTTTTTTGTTTGCCCAATGTAAATTTTTTACAGTCCGGGCATTCGATTTTATATATGCCATTATTAAGTGTTGGGCATATTTTTTCCAGTTAGTTTATTTTATTGATAATGCTCCTGTATTTTTATGTTATGTTAATATTGTTATTTTTTAGTATTATAGTTATTTCTTTTATGTTGTAACCTGTGTATGTGAATGTGGCATTTTTTGTGGTTCATGTTTAGGTTGATTAATTAGGTTAATATTTTTAATTTTAATTTATCTGTTGTTTTTTATTGTATCCGTTTTTGGGTTATTAGGTATATTATTCGTTTTTATTTTTCTTCATTTTTTAGTGTTAGTTTTAGCATTCTGTATATTGTTTGGAATTGTGTTTATGTTTTGTGTAGGTTTTAAAAAAATTGTGTTCAATATTATTTGTATTTCTTGTTATTGTTAGGTCTAGATAGTTTATTTATTCTTCCATTGTGAATTTTATGTTGGGGTGTAGGTTGTTGATTTCTTTTATAATGATATTATTAATTATTAATTTATTTTTGGAGATATATAATCCATTATCAACCTATTGTATCCAATGTGTGTTAGGGTTTGTGTGATTATTTCATCAAGGTTTTGGAGGTAAATTTCTGATATTACACTTGAGAGGGGTGTTGGTTGATATGGGATATTGGGATAGACAACTTTATTGTACATGAAGGTAAAATCGGTATTTTTTATGACTATGTGAAATTTTTCTAAGATCATGGATGGCTATATGACAGAAAAGCCTAGCATGGCAGTTTATCAAAATAAAAATGAAACTTTGTAATGCAAAACTAATCCTAAGGTTTGACTCAATGAAGAGTAAAAGCCCCTAAAATATCTTTCTTCATAAGGATAGTTCTGCACCAACAATTACTTACCTACTTCCCATCCACCGTAATTAATTGGCAAGCCTTTTGCATTGGTCCTTAAGTGAACTTCGACCCTTTTTTCTGAAATCAAAGTTCAAGTGCTGGTCAATATTTCTTATGTTTGAATAATTTATAAGTGTATTTCTATAAAAATGAAAAAGATTTGATCTATTTCATTAAATGTATTATATAAATAAATATATTTATAATTGATTCCATCTTCACGTGATCTACTAATTTTCACTAAACCACTTGTAAATATTTTACAAACTTTCCTATAGTAGCAAATAAAACTAATACAAACAAGTTACAAGTAGCCTCTCTTACAAAGCTAATACAAGTAGCCTAAAACAAATAAAATCAATAGCCTCTAAACTAAATGCCCTGCCCAAACTTCACAAAACAAACATCCACATACATCAGATTACACAAGCGCCCCTTCTCATCTTTTAGCTAAATTTCTCGACAAAATCATCCAAAACCGTATAAAATTTATTAATCATTTTAGCATAAATAAAAGCCAAAGTCTAATAGACAAAATAAAAAACGTAAATATCCCACACAATTCTGCTTTAATCTGTTTCAATATATCAAATCGATATACCAATATCCCGACTCCAAAAACTATCAACATCTTCAAAAACATCCTTATAGACACAAATACACCACATACACAGATTGACAAAATCATCCACCTTACAAAATTAATCACATCTCAAAATTACTGCACCTACAATAACACTTTCTACGCCCAAAAAGATGCCCTAACTATGGGTTCTCTTAGCAGAAATAATCATACACCAAATTGAACAAAACCATATTTTACACAACAATAAATACTCAGATAACATAATTTACTGGTATAGATACATTGACAATATCATAACATTATACAAAGGTAACACATGCTGAGCACAGATATTTTTTAACATCTTGATTCCATAGACCCAAAACTAACATACACCATCAAAACAAAACAAAAAAACTATCATGCTACAATTCACATCTCTTTAAACCACCAACACCAACATAAACTAGTCGCTTACAACACCATGATATATCGCCTGCTTAAAACACCGTTAGACAAAGAAGAACACTGCCAAGAATTAAACACCATAAAACATATTACACAAACTAATGGATACAACACAACAATGATTGACAAATTATACAACTGCCTAAAAAACAAACCCAATAACCCAAATACAAACACACAACACGGGAAACCTAAAAAATAGTTAAAAATACCATACAGATCATCCAAAACCCACAATTAACCAATACACTACAAAAATACAATTACAAAATAGCTTACTTCATACACAACACTCTTGATAACCAATTCAAACCCAACAACAAAATCAACGACATTTACAATGCCGCTGAAGTTTACAAACTAACTTGCAATTCATGCCCAGTTTTTACACAGACCAGACAGGGCGGTATTTCTACTCATGCTACCAAGAACTTATAAACACACTAACAAATAATAATTACCAATCAAACTTCGCCGATCATCTCAAGTCCACAAAATATGACTACATAGACATAGCATCCAACCTACAAATTCTTCATAAATAACACAGAAATAACCAGCGTTACACAACCGAACAATACGAAATATACAAACATTTCAAACTACACCCTACACACATACTCAACACACATTACATTATAACTCACACACACTTTTTGACATCATAACTCCTAATGCTCACAAAGTACACCCATACCCCTACCATAATATCCCCCCCCCCAATTACCTAACCTATGAAAACCTGGAGATCTGGTATCATGTGAGTTGACAATGGAACACATCTCCCGAAATGGACGTCCTCAACAAATATAAGTAAGAGCTACTATAGGCAAGTTTGTAAAATATTTTCAAGTATTTTAGTAAATTTATCAATTTAAATACATTCTAAATTCTTAACAGGGTGGAACTATGATTCATATCAGAGACTTTCAAGGTTATACAACTCAAACAGCTGATATCTCTGAACTAGTGATTCCCCTTGTCCAATTTATCAATATATGCTTAAAATATTAAACAAAACTTTATTGAATCATGGCAAATGAATTATTTGCTTTACATACTTGAGTTTTAATTTATATTACCTTACTAGTAGTGATATGTGAGGCGATTTAATGAGTCACAACTAATTAGGAGTATATCAGAGTTTAAATTTTTTTTCTCCATCTTTTATGTAAAAAGCTACTTATATTACCATAGTTCCTAAACTAAAAACATCCCACAACATTTAAAGATTATAAATAATTGTATTTAAATGATTAATAACTTTTACATTAGTTTACGACTATCCAAACTTCAATTTATTTGATAAATTTGTAAAAACTTACTGAGGCAGAACGTTTTTGATCACTCCGTGGTGATCTTCATCAGTGACTAAATTTTCCACTTGGAGTTGTTGTTAGGTTAAGCAGTGACGGTTTTAAAGGCAGGTTTTCTATAGTACCTAAAGGTATGTGTGATTTGTTTTGGGTTTGTTTGTTTAATATGTTTGTATTTTGTGCTTTTGTGTGTTTGTAAATTTCATATTGTTCTATTGTATTGAGATGTGGTCCTTCTTTATTGATGTATAAGATTAATTAAGTTTCACTGAACGTAATGGACTACACAATTCAAGAATTTATATGATATCATTTATGGCAACATAGAGACAATAATTTGTAGCCTTTGGGTACCAGAGTAAATATTCATGGTGGAAATAATATACATCTTTAATATAAATATAAAAATCCAGGTTTTCCAAATCTAAAAAAAAAAAAACATCTTGGGTCCATTTACATAGAAGCTAATGTTTTAGATGAGGTTTCAAAATTTTTGCAATATCATTTTTTATAAAACTTTTAAATTTGATTTCACAAAATTTAATGATCTAAATTTATTTGTAACATGGAAGGAGGTAAGGGGGTGTAGTTGCCCCCTCCAACATTCTGGACAAGTGTATTATTATTTATAATCAAAAGCTTACAATGAACTAATTAAAATACTACGAAAATAATAATAGTACTTACAAGAATTGTACTTGGCTGTATCAGTTATTTTGATTTATGAAAGTTATTCTCTAAATAGGACTGTAAGTTCAAAGAAAAATATGAACTATGTTTAACCCTTACAAGTCATGATATTCAAATTGAAATTTTAGGAATTGTTTCATACGAAGTTTAGCATTAAACTTTATGTTTCTCATAAAAATAAAATCAGGCTTGTCAACTGACAATCTGTAAATATTCATGTCACATGTATCGGGGGAGTATTTTCTGAACTCTTCACTCTTCACTCAAGTTGTCCAAATGGTTTGATATTTGGTTTTTTAAATGGGATCCGACGAAAATTTCCTTGAAGCGTGTTTCTTTTGAGATTATCATTAATTTGGCAAAATTTGAATAACAGGGGTTTTCTGATAATTTACATCTCCAATGTTGCAATTTCTCAATAAACATCTTGATGGCATCATGATGAGTAACTATGTTTTGAATCTCCACCTTGCAATTTTAAGTTAAGGCAGTTCAATGAGTTCAAGAAGTCTGATAAATAAGCCAACATTACTTGGTTACAACATTACTTAATCATAGCTTAGCTTATTTTGCTTCTGATGTTCTATGAAAGTAATCCCTTCATCTTGGAGTTCAAATAATCTTGCCAACATGTTGCCTTTCAAAAGCCAGCGTACTTCTGTGTGAGATAACTGTGCCTTGTGATCACTTCCTAAATCTTCACATAAAGCTTTAAACAGTCGAGTATTTAATGCACTATTTTTTATGTAATTTACTATTTTAATAGATTATTAATATTTTATTAGATTTTGCCACGAGAGTTCATATTTGTCAAAAAAAAGTCTGATACGGCTTCCATCACAGCTTTTGTAACGGTCACCAATTCTGTTGAAAACAGCAGCTCGTCACCTATTCTTTTGTTTTCAATAAATTGAACATATACAATTAACTGAGAACATTTTGCTACATCTGTACTCTCATCAAGCTGAATAGCAAAAAACAGTGATTGTTTTATTGCATGTACTACTTGAATTTTTATATTTTCGGTCATATCATCAATGCAACGTTTTACAGTGTTATCTGAAAGTGGTATTTGAGATAGTTTTTGCCTACTGTTAGATCCAAGAATAATATCACCTGCCTTCAATAGGCACGGTTTGACAAGCGCCTCTCCAATAATATGGCTTTTCTTATCCTTAGCAATGATAAGTGATAGTTCATATGAAGCTTCAAGCAATTTTTCAGAAGATTGAGAGAAAGACCAAGTACTATCCAACTTCATTCGTTACAAACTTTCAGAATTTGAAACAAAAATTTCTTGGATTTGTCATTTAAAGAGGGATGTTTACTTGACAAATGTCTTTCAAGACGAGAAGGCCTCATGGCCTCATTACTTAATAATTTGTACCAAATAACACACTGAGGATGTTCCACATAGTCTTTAAGCATAAAAACAAACTCATATTTAATATATTCATTATTATACTAGCGTTTCTTTGATGAGCTCATCTTGACTAATATCTTCTTGCGCTTAAATCAATATGTTGTTGAATATAATAAATTATTAATAATAATTATTAATACATTAGTAAAATAAAAAAGTAATATTAAAAATGTTAAAAAGTAATGTTTCACTGTTTAACACTTTTTGAAAGATAATATCAAACGATTCAAATTTCACAAAACGTAACAACTCACATAAAGCAACATCTTACGCAGACTAACTGATATATCATACAGACGCCACTAAGGCTGAAAACACAAACAGCATTTTTTGACTGACCGTGTTTTTGTACCTTCGCTGCCATATCAGTATTGGCACATACATTGGTATTGCTACTTGCACAATAAGCGGAAAAATAGACGTAAAAACAAAAACTAAGTGTTTCTGGCCTAAGGAATGAGCTCAATGATGACCTTGGATACACTAGACTTCCATGTCCTGTCATAGCAGGCGATAGTAAATGTGCTGTTGTTGTATTGAACGGCATTTGTTTTGCGACACTCTTGTACTAAGTGTTTATTCCTTTCAAGCTGTCATTTTGGTTTAATTTCAAGTTTACAAAATTTGCACAACCTTTACTTATATTTTTGTTATAAATGAATACATTTCATTAAAATTTTTGTAATAGTCTCGCACCCCCTTGATTTGCCTTTGCGTCCCCCAAGGGGAGCATTCCACCCAGTTTGGGAGCCTCTGGTCTAAAAGCTTTTGCGTTCTATGTGAAACATATCTTTGAATACCAAACCATAACTTAATAATAAAAAAGTAGTTTAAAACATGGACCTTGTAAGTTTTTGGATGCTGGCTCAATGTCGACAAGTTTTTAACTGTTCTATTTTTGAGGGGAGTACCCCATTTTGACATCCCCAGGGCAATCTTGTGCCCCCCAGAACAAAAATTGTAACTCCACGCATGGTTTGCAAGTGTTTACATAAAGAAAGTAAAAACAGAACAAAATAAAAATTGTGTTCAGGATTTTTCTTAAAAAAAAACATTTTACCACAGAAAAATTCATATAATTTACTGTTTTTTATAAGCATACAAAATTTGACATTATTTCATTAAAGAAGTACCTAATGTAAAAAGCTTTATAAAGTCAATTCCTACTTAGGCCAACAAAGAAAAACTTTATTATAGTTACTTTTTATTAAATAATTACAATGAATATAAATAAGGTAACATAATCTACCCATTAAAACAGCTGTTATACCACATAAGCTATAACATAAAATCAGCTGTTTTATGAAATCATATGTTATAACTTATTTTAAGCAAAATGAGGCGAAATAAGTATACTGCATACCTTGCCCCTTTTGTGATAAATTTTCCTCCCATATAAAACTAAAATTAATTAATAAAATTTGATGTTCTAACACCAAGAAAGTGTGAATCGAACTAATAGAAGGATAAAATTAAAACCTTTCAGTTCTTCTTATACAACACACCATGTTACAAGTTATTACAGTTGTTAATGAAGTTCAAGTTATTTTAACTCACCTTTAGCAGTGTTGTTGTACATACTT
Source organism: Prosapia bicincta (assembly GCA_036971475.1). Lineage (NCBI taxonomy): Eukaryota > Metazoa > Arthropoda > Insecta > Hemiptera > Cercopidae > Prosapia > Prosapia bicincta. Next base: position 149,680,003 of record JBAIZL010000004.1, on the reverse strand, counting down.
CCAACATGATAAATAGTAGTGACATCATAAACTTCTGCAACAGAAATTGTTTTGCCAAATTAAATCTCAGTGTAATTTATAAAATACTCAAAAAGTGTACTATGAATGTTACACATTTGTTTAATGTAAAATTTGTTGTTTATCTAATAAACATAAAATATTTTATTTAATAATTCGTTTTCAGCTTGGGTTGAAATTTACAAACAAAAACAAAGCATTTACAAAACCTACTTTTACAAATAGTATATGTGCTTTTAATTCTTTTTATTTGTATTGTTATACATCTTATTATGTTACATTAAAAGTTTATACTCTTTCTGTTAAATTTTATATACAGTAAACTCCCGATTATCCGTGGAATAGAGTGGCCCCGCAACGCCGAATAACGAATTCCCCGGATACTCCGCTATGAACAAAGAATACGCAAAACGATCGATAATCAATTATTATACCATAAGTTACACAAATAATGACCCCGGTTAATGCAATTCACAAATAATCTTCAGAGGACAAAATAAATACAGAAAATAATTTTAAAAAATAAAATTTGGTAAAATATAAATATGGTAAAATTTTATTTCTACCATATACAGTTTTATTTGGGACATTAAAACAGTGTATTAGACATTAAAATGTTGTTTTATTTATCGGTTTACAACAAAAAAAAGGAAATTTACATAAAATATCAACTAATACAAATTATAAAATACTGCATGACAAAAAATATAATTCAATAAAAAAGACAGAGAAATCAAAATAACGCATAAAAATTCAAACTACCTACTACTTATTTTAGTATAATAACCACTCAACGTTCAATTCGGAATGTTTGTTTCTACTTATAGCCGAGATTAGCTGACTTTTGTTTACAATCTTATGATACACATAAGGTTTTCGGGCGTCCAAACATTTTGTCATTGTCTCTTATATACAGTAGTCTGTTCCCAACTCGAGTTTGTTCATTCAGTCTAACAGGACAGTTATCGTTTATCCTTGCGTTATTTGAGTTAGCTTAGTCTATTTTTATGATCGTTGTTTTTACCGGATATTGTGCCGCGTTGAGTGGTTAAAAAAAAACATTAACGAATCTGATTCGAATAAAAATTGGATATTTGTAAAACATTGGCAGACCCCGGATAATCCGCAAACCGGTTAATCCGCCCACGGATAATCGGGAGTTTGCTGTACTTGGAAATTTCCAGTAATTTATTAATTTAAAAAATATAATAATTTTTAAGTTAGACATTTTAAATACATTTGAGTTTATAAAAAAAATCATGTAACAGAATCCATTATTATGAAAATAAGTCATGTAAAACAATGAAGATGTAAAGTAGAATTCTATTCAACAAATTTATATGGCTTTAAAATGTGATATCAGTAAATACAACATTCTGTGCTACACTTTGTGGAAATATCAACTAAAATAGTAACTAATTAAAGATAAAGTTTAGTCCCCAAAAAAAGTAACTGATTAATGTTAAAGTTGACATATAAAAAGTAATTTTAAAAATACTTAACTAAGTGAATACATAATTGCTTACTTGCTGACGCATTTCAAAACATTCGTTCCTTTTACGAAGCTAACCCTCTATGCAAGTAAGCAATTACATATTCACTTAGTTAAGTATTTTTAAAATTAGTTTAATCAGTGAATTCAAGATGATTACATCAAGCAACGTATATAAAAAGTAACTGATTAAATTCAAAGTTGACACAGAAACAGTAACAAGGTTAAAGTTGACAGAAAAAGTAACTGATTAACTTTATAGTTGAAACATAAAAAGTAAGTAATTAAAGTTAAAGTTGACACACAAAAAGTAACTGATTAAAGTTAAAGTTGGCACAAAAAAGCAACTGATTAAAGTTACAGTTGACACACAAAAAGTAACATGGCAAAATGAATGATACTTTAATTTTCAGTTCTGTTTGAAGTACAGTCTGTGCTACATAGTGTAAAGTAGGATAAGTCCCAGTCCCAGATCTCAACAGCAATGAAAATTCATTTCATGAACAAAATGTTGGCAGAAAATGTTTTTTTGGTACAAGTCTTCCTATATTAGATTATTGTATTAACGAAGAAACACAATTCATCTATTTGAATGACTTTTTATATCACTTTGTTACATATCTTAGAAAGATGCTGAGGTATCAATTTAAATTGTTATATTAATAAAACAATTTATTGAAATTAAATTTTTTTTAAATTTAATTTTAATTTTATTCTGTTTAAAGTACGTAAGCACAAAATATTATAAGTTCCAATATCTATGTCTCTTCTTAAGAAATTAGAAAACAATTTTTTTATTTTGATATATTTTATAAACTTTAATGCCAAAAAATATACATTTAAAACAATAAATTTAGACATGGTAAAATTGTTTGAATGAGATATTAAATTATTTAAAATTTTGTTTTTCAATTTCAAAAATCTAATATCAAATATCGGAAATATATATATATATATATATATATATATATTTATATATATATATATATATATATATATATGTATTCTTGTGTATTAATAAAGAAATAAGACAAAATACAAATACAAGAACTTCAATTATTATTCTTGTATTTGTATTTTGTCCTTTTTCTTTATATATATATATATATATATATATATATATATATATATATATATATATATATATACACATATTTCACGTTTTCCATTGCACTGACTCGTAATATATTATTTTTCTATTGCACTGACTTTATGAAGTTATTATTATTACTTGTAAATAATTTTGTCCACCACTAAGTGCAATAATTTTACCTTATGTGATGAGGCACCTTTCGATCACTTGACCATTGTCGAATCACTGCTTCGACGCGCAGTGATTCGACAATGGTCAAGTGACCGAAAGGTGCCTCATCACATAAGGTAAAATTATTGCACTTAGTGGTGGACAAAATTATTTACAAGTAATAATAATAACTTCATATATATATATATATATATATATATATATATAGACAGAGATTTTTTGGACTAGGAGGCTGACAGACTTACCTTGGTAAGAGTCCACTCTTACCAACAAATCTTTACCAACAAAAACTAACCAATATATATATATATATATATATATATATATATATATATATATATATATATATATATATATATATAAATATCGCAATATTATATGAAACATAAAAAGTAAGTAATTAAAGTTAAAGTTGACACACAAAAAGTAACTGATTAAAGTTAAAGTTGGCACAAAAAAGCAACTGATTAAAGTTACAGTTGACACACAAAAAGTAACATGGCAAAATGAATATACTTTAATTTTCAGTTCCTGAAATATTAATTGTTTAATATTCCTGATGATGTTGGTACTGTTAGCCAACGAAAAGCTTTGAATTGTAAATTCAAATATAATTCTTGTATTTGTATTTTGACTTTTGTTCTTTATATATATATATATATATATTTAATAAATTTAAAATATTTCAAACACAAGAATACTTTTAATGAATATATTTATGTATATATATACACCAAAGAAACAAAAAAATTGAAAAGCAGAATTTATTAAAAATGTTTATATATTGTTTATTTTAAAAATTGTGTTACTTATTTTAATGTTGTAAAATAGGAAATAATCATAACCTTTGCATTGTTCATAAATTATTTACCTGTAGATGTTTCCCTTGGTGGATAGTACAAGTACGTTGTAGCTAATGCAATATGTAGAACAAACAAGATCCATTTTACAGCTTGTAACATCTTAGTTCCTTGGAGCACAAGGATCAATTGAACTGGCTAAATACTGCACACTGACACTGTTTATACAAGACCTCTTTGCTGACTTGTCACTATTGGATCTGAAATTGATAAGGCTATCTCAGACACACATGGGGCAAAGTTTAACTAAACATTTTTTATAAGCCCAGCCTTAAAATAGACCCTGTGTTATTGAAACTATACAAAGAAGCTCTTTATGTAAAGTCTACAGAAAAATGGTCCTGTTTTCAAAATTTTATTTCCAATGAACATTAAATCTGTCTATCTTGAGGGTTTTAAACATCCAAAATCAAATATTTGAATAAACGAATTGCATGGGACTTTGTAGTCAAATGAAGTAAATAAAACAAAATTCAAATATCTTTCAAAATAAAATAAAATATTAAACCTACTGACATTCTCCATGCAATTATTTTTCCCTGGTTTCTATTTTCTACTTCAGTTTTATAATAACAGATTTCCTACATAATTAAAAAAAAAAAATTACTGTGATCTTAACTAACTTGCTATTTGGCATGAAAAAGAATTAAGTTAGTCTTCACATGCTTTTGATTGAGAAAAATAAATGAATTAAATTGAGATATTATTAAAAAATATATTTTAATATATTTTTTTTATAAAAAGTATTTAAATATTTTACATTTGTTTTTTTTAAACTATAAATTAAAATGCATATATAATTCAAAAAGTTATGTTAATATAATTAGCTCCTGTTGGGATTTTCATAGTTTTCTAGTTTAATAGGATTTTATCAAAAAAAACACACACATTGGAAACAAAAGAAAATGAGAAAAGTATTACAAAAGTTGAAAATTTTCTCATAAGTAGTTGAAAAACAATTGTTCGAATTTTAATGTTTAAAAAATTTTAATGAAATTGTTGAATATTTTCAAATGATTATTAAAGTGCTTTTTATAGAAAATTGAAACTGTAATTATTTATAGAAAAATAGGAGCATAGATTGTGACTTTGATGACAAATAAATAACAGCTTTAAATCAATAATGTATTTTTTCCAAATATTTCAATGAAAGTCCTCATAAGTTGAAACAAGATGGCTTATATTGTTCTTATCAATTTACTTAGCAAAAGTACACTAGTTAATGATACTTAACACTTAAAGCCTTGGGGAAATAATTAATTTTCTCCAAATATTTCAATAAAAGTCATCATCAGTTGAAACAAGAAGGCTTATATTGTTCTTATAAATTTACTTAGCAAAATTACACTGGTTAATGATACTTAACACTTGAAGCTTTGAGGAAATAATTTATTGTGGATTGGTTTTCCATAACATATAATTGTGTAATATAACTCCATAAAAAACATGTTTCTTACTCAAAATTTATTACTAACACCAGGTTTAGGATAAATTTGATAAAACTACTATTTGACAGGAACCACTCAAATGTTTTATCTAATATAGCATCAGTAACTTTACTTTCACACACCAGTATCTTTACTTACACAAGTATGTACAATATTCTTGGAAAATATTTATTTTTTTCATAAAACTGCTATTTACCAAGATATAATTTGTTAATGAAATTATTGTTTTGAAATGTAAGAGAAATAAGCTACTAGAATTTTTCCTTTAATTGGAAAGCAATTTTTAATAATATATTATTAGTATAATCAAGATAAAAACTTTAATATTAGACTATTTTAAACTTTATATAAACAAAGTAAAAATTTATTTTGCATTAAACTTTCATTTAGAAATTGGAGAAAATGAATATAGCCTCGCTCAAAGAGTCAATAAAATGTTGTAAATATCAAAGTAAGGCTAGCATATCATGAAGATGACCTTTCATTGACCCCATAGCAATGATGTTACTACTAAATAATTTCACATTTTTTATTTATCGAGCAATTATTTCAGAAATGTATATTTACTTCTAAAATTTAATTTAAAAACCTCTAAATAGTTGCAACAAGATTAAAATAAATTTATTTTTGAAAAAACTGTCACAAAAATCTGTGACAATGTGAAACTTATTTTATCCATTAAAAATTTACAACAATCTAATTAAGTTTAAATATTAAGATATTCACCACAGAAATGGTCCTGAGACCTTCCTAAACAGTTGAGCAAAATGCAACTTAGGTCTGAAAACCGTAGCTACATACAATATTGTTTACTGACAGAATATTTTAGTTATATGTGTTCTGAAGCATGTGTAAGACGAGTTAATGTTTTGTTTGATTATTTTAATGATAAGTAACAAATGTTTTGACATTGAATCTGAATTAAATAACTATTTTGTTCATATTCTGTCTTGTATTAAATTTGTGTATTAGTTCTTAGGTTTGCTTTGGATGGAAACCATGTCAAAATCTAATAAAATAGGCTTAGGTGAAACCTTTACCTAGCATAAAATGTAATAGTGATGTGAAGGGAGTTGATTGATAAGACCAGATGATGCCCCAATCCCCAGAATTACTACTATCCCCTAGAACGCAAAACGTTGATGTGGTTCAAAACCATGTTAACCCATATCCATCAAATGATTATAATTAATAGTTCTTGTTCAATGAAGCATTTATTATAAACAGATGAAGAAAATCAACTGTATGAACTTACTAGTGCTACAGTAGATTCTATTATTCCTGACCTATCTCCTACAGCTCGATGTATGATGCCTTGCCTAACACATGCCCCGTCAAAAATAAACACTAAAGCAATTGTAATAAAGTCCAACAAAACAAATGTCATCAAATGTAAAATGAAATATACAAACTTTGGATGACATGTTTGTCCAGAGACCAGGACATGGCGCAGTTATGAATTTTGTCTTGTATCATAGGAATTCAAAAACTACATATTAAAGTGAAATAGGTTGATGAATACATTTTTAGATACACTTTTTAGCCTTTTTTTATATTTTATGCTTAGTAGAGTTTAGGTTTTTCACATTTTGTCTGCTAATGCACACCGATTTCTTTTCTCTGTTCCTTACTAATGTGTCACTCTCAATGGACTGGGTTCCAGGACATCTAAAATAAGTGAGAAATATTATCATAAAACGAATGATAAGTTCAGTTTATTATAAATGTATCATTTAAATAATTCAATCTCTTGAAAAATATTTCTTGTTTTACAAATTTTATCATAAGGGTGGTTTTTAAGGATTAACAAATTTCAGTAATGAAGCAAGAAATAATAATAACAAATAATAAGTGTAGTAATAACATAAAAAAGTTAGCCATCATTAAAAATGCATGAATGAAAATTTTGAAAATGGTGTTAACTAAATTTGTGTAATTTAGACAAAAGGGTTGGCTTTCTGGAGTTGACAAATTGCAATTGAACATAAAATGGTGTGTGCATGTTATTTCACATAAATTCATTCTAAAAAATGATTTATTTGATTAAATGTCTTTATTTTTCTCAATTTTCGTGTGACAAGAGATAGCTTTCCCCTACCCCTAAAAACAAATCTCACAAAAAACACATAATTTTGAAGATAAGGATGAGACATACTTACTTGAAAATTTGTATAAAAGTGAAATAAGTGGTTGTAAATATGTTTTTTCGATGCCCTTTTTAAACTTGTTTTTATAGTTTATGCTTTATAGAGTCTAGGTTTTTTCACAATATGTCTGCTTATAAGTGCTGATTTCTTTTTTCTGTTTCTTACTGTGTTGTTGTCAATGGGCTAGTCAATCCAAAGCAATTTAATTAATTTAAAAATTCAAAGATTTAAAAAAATGTTCTAAGATTTTGTCGTAAAGGGTGGTTTTTGAGGGTTGAATGTTACGAAAATCAGAAATAATATCATAAATCGTATCTTGACATCAAGTTATTACAAATGTATCATTTAAATATTTCAAGCGGTTAAGAAAAATGTCTTGTTTTATAAATTTTGTCATAAAGGCAGTTTCTAAAGATTAAAGAATTTCATTAATGAAACAAGTAATAATAATAATATATATAGATAACAATTAATAATAACGAATATAATAATACCATAAAAAAACAATAAAACATAAACAACATAAGCATTCATCCCGAATAACAAAAATCACACTTTAGAAACATATAACTACCTACTGAAGAGGGTAAGATATGATTTCTTTCAAATTTTGTAGCAAAATCTGTGACGTGTTGAAGATTCTGAGGCAATATAGTATTTTTACCATCAAACAATAGACTGTTTGAGGGAATGGTTTGTTGCAATATTAACTCATCTGAATACTGAGTCATGAAACTCTTTGTATTACAGCTTTCAGTATTTATATACCTTTTTATTACAAATTGAACAAAGCATTTCTACTTCTTATTAAAACAGACATAGGATTTTCTAATCTTTAAATAAAATTCTATTTTCGAGGATGTTCAAATACTCCCTGTTGAGACCAGTATGGCTATGTGGGAACAGTAACTATTATATGGAAAGTAAATAAATGCTAAGGCTTCAAAACCATGACTAGTCATAATAGGATCATGAACAGGATTTTGGCCTATTTATTTTATAAGAAACCATGCTTGTACGCTTAATGTTTTTAGTTAGACACATATTTTATTCTACTACAATTTTATTCTTTGTTTCATACATACATTCAACCAAATTAAGTGGATTTGTCATGCTCCACTTTCCTAAAATATATTTCAAATTATTACAGTTATTTATACCATTTGGATGTGTTCAAGTGTACTTAAAAGTATATACAAATATTTGAAATATTACTTAATAGCATTTTATTCTTCTTACATTACTTTAAATGTAGATCAAGGTTAATTTATTACTTTATATATTATAATATTACTTATCCTAATGGACCAATACAAGTAAAAAGTGTAAAACTATAATGAATTCTGATAGTAATTTTCTTACTGTTTTAAACACCGTTTAGTTGGTACAGTTAAATAATACATTTAGAATTTACCTCCTTAGTGAAAGTTTTAGAAACAAACCCACACAGTTTATTGCTCAGTAGATATAAAACTAAATGCTTAAAAGAAATAGTTAGAATATTTACTTTTGTTGAGGGAAATATAAAGTCTGAAGTTATATAATCTTTAAGTAATTTCTAGTGAAATTACTAGAAATATACTATGGAAAAACACTTTTTTGTTAAAACAAAGTGGTATTGGACTAATATTCAGTAAAAATATAGTTATTGTAACTTGGAGAAACCATTTAATACTATTTACACAAAACTTTATTACTGATTCTTCTAATTTTTTTTATTTACAGCCACTGGTCTTTGCCAATTATAAATACATGAACTTGACATATTGCCAGATGTATTTTATCAAATATTTAAATTTTTATACTAAATAAAAAAATAAATTCATAGTAAAATGTTTTAAAAATAATTATCAGTATTTTATTTCAGTTTTTTGATGTAATCATCTTGAATTCACTGATTAAACTAATTTTAAACTACTTAACTAAGTGAATACGTAATTGCTTACTTGCTGACGCGTTTCATAACAGTCATTCCTTTTACGAAGCTAACACTCTACAGACTGTTTTGAAACACGTCAGCAAGTAAGCAATTACGTATTCACTTAGTTAAGTAGTTTAAAATTAGAGTAATTTTATTTCAATTAGCTTTAACTAAGCATGAAACATTCATTGAATCCATGATCAGCAAAATCAATGAAAATAAAAGTGTTTATTGTCTTAGTCAAACACAGGTCAAATAGAACTACAAACAATTGATATGTGTTACAATTTAAAATACTCAATGACCATCATGTGTTTATATGAATGTTTAGATTCATGTTAACTGGTTGTTTTTTTTGTACAGTTTTAGTTTCCATTTCAAGTCATATACTACAACAATGGACTACGTTTTTGCCAAAGCTTTTAATTAATTATTTTCAATTATGTTTAATTTTGTTTAACTTCGAAGTTCAGATGAAAATTTGTTCTTACAATCTCACCAATATGCATGATTTTGGTGAGGTCATATTGTATAGCACAGGTGAGAAAAACTAGCATATGCATTTATTTTGTATGCAATGTATACAGAGGTTAGGAAAGGAATGTAGAGAAGGAAAAATGTTTGAAGTTCAGGCTCTTGTTTCTGGGTTATAATAGCAAGAAGAAGATAATATCTGTTCCAATTTCACAGCAGGATGTATTCACTAATATGCACTTTACAAATACAGGGTGACACACAGGAGACAGACGGTTTTTAATGAAATAATACTCAGCCAACTTTAAAATTAATGCATGTTTATTTACAGAAAATCAAAGCTCATTATTTGCCATTTTAGTTAACAAAGTTATTTGTGAAAAATAATGTCATCAAGGTGATGTCCATCATTTCGAATGCAGGACTCAAGTCTCTTCTCAAAATCCTCCATCACATGGACTAACATCTCTGCAGGGACGGCAGCAATTTCTTGAATGATTGCATTCTTCAACTCGTCCAAATTTCATTGTTTGTGGTTATAAACACAGTTCTTAAGGTACCCCCACAGAAAAAAGTCCCATACTGACAAGTTGGAAACCTGGGAGGCCAAGGAACATTGCCAAAACGTGAGATAATCCGGCCAGGAAACATGCGTCTAAGAACTTTCATTGAAGTGTCTTGGGCCAGGATGCTTCTTAGCTAGTATGCTTCCAGTTAATCTGAAGTTTTCCACCCATCTGAGGACGGCTTGGAACAGCTCCATGTCTACTGACATTAAACCACACACGAAAAAATCGCTGCTTAGCAATAATAGACTCACCACTTTTCACGAAACTGTCGTAGACAAACACTCGACGTTGCAAGTCCCACTGTTCCATACTGACTGAGAAATAAAATGGCGTCTTGTGTGGATCAGAACTATCCCTACCACGACCACCTCCCACCACCGCGCCCTCAGTACTACGCAGTTCAAAACCGTCCGTCTCCCATGTGTCACCCTGTATAAAGGGTTATTAAAAAGGATAGGACCAGTTTTTTAAAAATTAGAAATTTCAAAATAATTAAACAACCAATTAATCAAAATAATCAAACAAGTACCAATGCCACTGAAAACAAACACAAAGAAATCAGTAAAATTAAATACTTAGAAAACAGAAATTAATATAGTAACATAATAATTGATAATCAATGGCAAAAAAATATTTCACAAAAAACAATACCTTAGCATATAAAACCAAATATCCCTTACACTGATATGCTATTTTATATTTTGGAATTATTTCAGCACATATTTTTGTATATAGGTTGTCCTGTGAAGAAATGGGGAAACTTTCAGAGCTTGATACTCAGGAGAAAATAATGAAAAAGTTTATATAGACATACTGGGGTAGGGTGAAAAGTTCTTGGCCTGACAATGAAAGATCTTGATTTTAAGTTTAAAAAAGATTCTATTTTTATACATAATCTCCCTTGAGATCGACACACTTGGTCCAGCGTTTCTCCAACAACAGTATTCCTTTCCAAAAGTGAGAGTTTGGAAGGCTGTTAAGACAATCATTTAAAGCTCTCTCAACGTCTTCATTGAACACTAAGCTTTCCAGAAACATATTTCTTTAGGTTTGGAAAGAGGTGAAAGTCCAAAGGTGCCAAATCAGGAGAGTAGCGAAGATGGCCGAGTAAATTATACCCCAAATCTCACAATTTTCCCATTTTCAAGACACTTTTGTTAGCAGGTGCGTTTTCTTGATGAAAAATGACTTTTTTCTCCTTCAAGCCAAGCCTCATCTTGCGAGATTTGTCATCTAGCTGGTCAAGAAAGTTGGCATAATATTCTCTCATAATTGTTCTCCCTTTTTCAAGGTAATCAATTAACTAGATCTCTTTGGCATCCCAAAACCCACTGGCCATGAGCTTTCTATCAAATCTGATTGACTTCGCTTTCTTTGATAATTTACCCACTGATTCGACTGGTGTTTAGTTTCGGGAGTGTAGGTGGACCCATGTCTCATCCATAGTGACAAATCGCCATAAAAAATCAGTCGGATCCTTCTTGACTCGGACCAAACATTCCTGTGAATGTCGTTTGCAAATTTATTTTTGATCCGCATTCGGCAAATGCGACACCCACCTTGCACAGAGCTTTTGCATCAATAATTCTCCATGCAATATGTTTTGCAGCCTTTCTTCTGATACCCCCACATCCTCAACTACCTCATGCACTTTTACTCTACTATTGTCCAACACGATATCATTCACGCTTTCGATGGTTTTCGGTGTGGTTGCAGTTTTTGGCCATCCTAGATATGAGTCATCTTCCAGCCACATGCGACCACATTTAAATTCAGCTGCCCACTCTTTAACTGTTGACATTGAAGTAGCAGAGTTCCTGTACACTTTTTTCAACTTCAAGTGAATTTTATTAGGGGTTAATCCAAACAAAACGAAAAATTTTATTACCAAACTATATTCAAGTTTATCCATTTCAACGAAAAATATGCAAGATTAAAAAAACCTGTACACAAACTACTTGAGCGAACAAGTTAAAGCTTATCATACAAACTAATGACATGTGCACACGGCAGGATAGATAAATTTTCACTGATTGCCATGCCCTCTCTGGGTCAGGCCAAGAACCTTTCACCCTACCCTTGTAGGTTTCTAAATGCTACATTAATGAGTTACAGGTGAGAGATTTTGCCTGGATTTATGTTTTCCCATTGCAATGGTAATACTAAAAGTTGTAGGGCATTATGTTAGGTGTAAAATGTTCCTGATTTAATGCTGATTTAAATTAACTAAAAAATTTAATAAAACAGGTTCCAGAGCTGTAAATTAGTAATCTTTAAATACATACAAAATACCTCGGTACAAAAATATGCCATGTTTAGGTTCGAAGTAAATTAATTCTGTTAACACATTCAGCACAGAGGTGATATTGAAGATCTTATCAAACTACTGTCTTTTTTTCGTTAACTTCTACATATGACGGCAATGGAATCATTGAAATGGTATGCGGGTTGAATAGCTAGTCATTGCATCTAACTATCGTGCCTGTTGTTTTCAATCATTTTATTTCTACCATATACAGGTTTATTGGGGACATCAAAACTGTGTATTAGACATTAAAATATTGTTTTATTTATCGGGTCAAAAGTTTTATAAAAAAATACAAATGATAAAATACCATATGGCAAACAATAAAACTCAATAAAAAAGACAACAAAAAAAAGATAATTTACATAAAAATCTAAAGTACCTACTACTAAAATATACTATACTAAAATTAACCACTCAATGTTTAACTTGGAATATTTGTTTTGGTTTTTTGTCATGTGTTTCACAGAGCAATAGAGATCGATAATGTAAACGCATACATAGATAATGCATATGTCACGTCCGAGACTATTTATAGCCGAGATTAGCTGACATTTATTTACTACAATTTCATGATGACACATTAGGTTTTCGGGCCTCCAAGTATTTTGTCAATGACTCATATTTACAGTAGTCTGTTCCCACCTCGAGTAGGTTCATTCACTCTAATAGGACAGTTATCTTTTATTCTTCAGTAAGCTTAGTTTATTTTGATGATCGTTGTTTTTACCGGATATTTTGCTGCATTTAGTGGTTAAAACAAAAAAAATATTAAAGTATTAAAGTTAAACCAAAATAAATATGTTCATAATACTACCTGAAACATTGTTTCAGTTGAAGCATCAAAAAGTTGGGATTGTCGGATTTAAAAACAACTCAGGCACAATGCTCTCCAAACTATTCTGAAGCACTGACATGAAAATCAAATTTTTTTACAAACACTTATTGACACTAGAGAAGTTTTAATTAGATTAGGAGTGAGCATGCCGGTACGCTCGCCGTCTCTCAAAAGGGAAGCGGAGACACACCGGCATGCTCTCAGTGCCTCATAAGGGAAACCAGAGCATGCCGGTACGCGAGCCATGCTAAACGTGTTAAATATGTTTAATATGTAAAGAAAACTTATACAGGATTTAATTCTTAAGATAATGATGTAAAATAGGCCATTAATAGACACAAAGAAACTTTTAAAAATTAGTGCACCATTAGCATACCAGTATAATACACAAGTCCTCTTATACATGTGCATGGCCTATGTTGAGTATACTGAACTAATTGATGTTCTTTTTTGGACATGATGATTTGGTTGGTTTTAACAAAAAAAACAAATGATTTGGAAATGACTCATTTATATGTATTCACTGATATACTGAAAAAAATGTTTTTTCTGTGTACATCAAAAGTTTGTTATCACTGTTTACAAATGAATTAGTCATTTTTAATATTCACTTTTGTTTGACGCCGACAAAATCGTCATATTCAAATGTTTCAGTATATTGAACAACCCAGGCGCAAGTAAGAGGCAAATTGGGAGGGCGTTAATTTTATAAATGTATGTGTCTTTTATTGGCTTATCTTACATAATTCTCTTCAGAATTAAATTCCCTATAACTATTGTTAACAAATTGTACTTCTACCATGGTTTACAAATTTTCCCAGATATCTTGAACATTACTATAATAATGTTCTAGGACCTGTTTTATTAAATTTGTCCCGTTATTTTAAAATATAATCAATTAAAGTTTACTTCTCAATTAAAGCACAACAAATTTTAGTATAGATCTATTGTAATAGAAAAACTGAAATCTAGACAAAATCTTTTGCCAGCTGAAACCCTTTAACAAAGCATTTTCAGAATTATGTTTATATGAACTTTTTAAATTATTTTCACTTGAACGTTTCTCAGTTTCTTCCTGAACACCCTGCATAAAAAAAGTAAAATATCTTAACTAGTTTAGAAAAACAAGGTATACAATAGCATTTAAAATTAACAAGGAAATACAGTAAAAAATAACACAATACAAACAAACAACAATGGTGAAAAATATACTCCAAGCACTATGTGCCTATAAATTAAAATATAAAGACTGTATCAAATTCTACATTGGTCAAATAGGTCGCATATTTCAACAAAAATTGAAAGATCAAAGATTACATGCTTTCTGTTAAATATAACACCTACTCTTCTTTCGATAACCAAATAACAGAAGCAGGTCACATTTACACTGACAACAACCACAAGCTATAAATATCCTACATCAATAAAAACCGACCAAACATTAATACACTTGAGCAATATGAAATTTAGAAACATAACAAAACAAAAACATTTTAAATGAACAAATCCTAAACACTTCTAGACCATATTATAAAACTCCACCCTTTCAAACTACTGCTGCTTAGCCCAACAATGCTTGCAAGTGCAAACCTAGACACTGATGAAAACTTAACACATTGTGTGCTGATGTAGACCAATGCATTTGCATTTTAGCACCAGGAGCTTATGTACAAGGGCTGTTTTTTTTTCAACTTCCGACTGTTCCGCTAGATGGCAGGGCGAGAGGCATCGGCCAGTAATGTGCGGCAATCGACTGCGCACCTCTCCCACTACAACCTCACTCGTTTTCGGGCGTCCGACGCCATTACCAGTTTATCCAGTTGACACATAAACATGGCTACCTTGATCTAATCTCCCGCCAAGTGTGAGTTGCGAAGTGTCATTCGTTTCTTGCAAGCTGAAGGGTTATCCGCAGCAGAAATTCACCGTAGAATGAAACGAGTATACGGTGAAAGCTTTATGAGTGACAGTGCAGTGTGTGATTGGTGTAGGAAATTTAAAGATGGACGAGTTGACATTCATGATGAAGGGGGCCAAGGACGAAAGTCGATTGCAAACGAAGACCTCGTTGAACGAGTTGACCATAGTGTAAGAAGCAATCGGAGGTTTACGATTACGGAGCTATCCAATCAGTTTCCTGATATTTCAAGGTCAGCTCTATACACTATCGTAACTGATAAGTTAGGCTACAAAATCTTTGTGCTTGATGGGTGCCGAAGATGTTGACTGATGACCACAAAGCTCGGCGAATGGCGTCAGCAAGGTCTTTTCTGAATCATTACGAAGCTGATGGTGATGATTTTTTGAACAAAATCGTGATAGGAGACATGGGTTCTGTACGACACCCCAGAAACGAAACAGCAGTCCCAACAATGGATGCATTCAAACTCTCCAAACAAACCCAAAAAATTCAAAAAAACGTTCAACAACAGAAAGATTATGGTCACCGTGTTTTGGGATCAAAAAGGTGTTTTGCTTGTGGAGTTTTTAGAGCCAGGGACCACAATCAATGCGGAAGTATACTGTGGTACGTTACAACGTTTGCGGAGAGCTATCCAGAACAAAAGTAGAGGAATGCTCACATCAGGAGTTGTGCTCATTCATGACAACGCCCGTCCTCACAGTGCTGCTTTGACGAAACGTCTTCTTGAAGGGTTTAAATGGGACGTTTTTGACCATCCAGCGTATAGCCCTGATTTAGCGCTGAGCGACTATCACCTTTTCCCGGAACTGAAGATGATGCTAGGAGGGCAGAGCTTCCGAACTGACGACGCGCTGCAAGTCGCCGTGAAAACCCATCTCAAATCACTGGCGGCAAACTTCTGTGAAAGAGGTATTAAGAAGCTTGTACACAGATATGAAAAATGCCTCAATTTAAAAGGCGATTATGTTGAAAAGTAACTAATAATGTACCTAACTCTTGATAATAAATTTATTTAATTACTCTCACTAGTTTTATTTTTATACCACATCGGAAGTTGATAAAAAAACAGCCCTCGTATCAGTCCTGATCCATAGTACAATGACCAACATAACCTTCTTTTACATTCCTAATGTCAGGGTTTTGTATTTATTGTAAGTCTGTAGTACTATATTTCTGAATGATGTAAGTCTTTGTCATTCTGTGCTGTTGTGATTACAAATTCTGAGTTTTTATCTTTGTTTATTATTTTACTAGTGTCTTTTTTATTTTGTTTATGTTTTGTCTTCTGTGTACAAAAGTTAAACAATGCTAAACATAATCAGGCGTTTAGCTTGCCCTATAATAAGCTGACTGTTGTGAAGTGTTTTGACTCTTACCACAAAGAATGTAAACTTGTCCCAAGTGCATGAATGATAGGAGAGTTAGAAACATGCTGTGTATAGAACTAAAATATAGTAACTATTTTGTAAAATTTATAGAACTGTATATGTTATATCTGATACAAAAGTATTTATTTATACTGTAGATATCCCAGTGACTGTAAATCTGATTTTCCCAATGTAGTAACGCCTCAGTTATAACAAACAATACACGCGCAACAAGTGCCATAGCGGCATAGTTGTTGATGCCTCAGATCCTATACAAGATTTATTACTTTATAATGCAGCCATTGCAGATCGAAGTTTACCTTATTCTTCATTATTTGAATTATTGTGGATAACACTAATCAAATTTTTAAATATTATAATTTAGCTACTGGTGGTGGAACACATCCATGTGACTGACTCCTGTCCAGCAATCCTGTTATCAACATAATTGGAGTGATGCATTATCCTTATATCATTCTTATCCTGTTTTACTTTACTGAAGCACGTCTTGTAGATCTCATAAAATGTACAGTATGTTGTTTGCTCATCTAGTTGTTCATATGTCATTTGTTCACGCAACTGCACAGTTTATTTCTTCATTTTCATATAAGTTTATGGTTTCAGTGTGATTATAAGTAATTTAATTTTGGAAAATCTTTTTTTCATTTATTTGGTGTCACTTGAAGTTTCAAAGTATAGCAAGGAGTTTGAATTTCAAATGAAATGAGGTGATTTAAGTCTTAAAAAATACCTTGACATTCTAGATCGATACAGTTAAAAACGCGTCAAAGAATCGCTGCTCTCAACTTGGCTTTTAGCAAACTCTCTTATGTAAAATTTTGAAGAACAAGGATTACACCTTGTCATTATCAAAGTGTAATAAAAATGTTGACAGTAAAAGAACTCGCTCTTGTTGAATCAGCTTTGAAATTATTGTTTAAAAATGTTTGAGAAATAGATGCTCCAGTTGATGGCTTATTAACCCCTCAAAAAAATTGAATTTTGTAAAAAAAATAATGAATATGAACAATTTATCAACAATATTTTACTGGAAGATTACAGAAAATCTCATATCGAGGGATTCTTTGTGATAAAGTAAATACATTTGGTAGTGTAAATGAGATCAAAGTGTTGTATGAAGCTTTTACACGGTTTAATAATTTTTCTAAAAACTATGCTAGATTCAATAAGTGTTTTAAAAAATCTATAATGGAATAAAACAATCTGATGTGAAGTATACCCAAAAAATATAACAAGTAGAAGACCTAGATAAAAAATTGTATTACACTAAATAAAACTGAAGTTGCAAAGTTTGTTAAGTAATCACTCATGATTTCCTTGTGCCTGAATTAAATTGTAGTTGTATTGATTTAGAATTAAAATGACATATAGTAATTCTAGGCCTACATATCGTTCAGTAAACACTTTTGATCGTAATACAGTGAGTTCAATGCAGCACTTCCATACATCGTGATTACAAGGTCGGTTATTTTTATCAAATATGCTTCTAATATATATGATTACAATTAGCAACAGCTAATGTATTATAAATTTCATTGCGTTATACAATAAAAGAACTAATATGGATTTGGAGAACAGTATATGTTAAAAAGTAGGTTAAAATCAGAAATGATATTGTATTAGAATAAATAAACAAAAGTAAAAATGTTTGACACTAACCGAGATGAAGAAAAGATATTGGCAAGGTCATTATTTTAAAAGAAACTGCTTCAGTTTAACAAAATGAAAGGGATGGAAAATAGAAGGCTCAAAGAGTTGAAAATTTTGGATAAATAAGTTAATGTCAATAGGTAAATAAAATTAACAAATATGATGTAATTCCTTTTGCAACAGGAAAGGGTATGACTTTGGGTGAAAGTAGAAACAAACAATAAATGAATGACTATTACAAGAGAAAAGAAATGAAATGGTGTTCTTTATTTTTTTTTACAATTTAATAAAAAGCGCTTGAACATTAAAAAAACTAAGAAAAGTACATATACTACAAACTATAATATAATACTAAAATATTAATCTGAGATTCATAGACATGAAAAACAGTATATTTAATTTACAGTGCAGTAAATGTTGAAGAGTAAACAACATCGATGTTGAATATCCCACAATATTCAGAAATCTGAACTGCAGCCAATTGATAGGTCTGTCCAAATATAAAATCTGGGTTGGTGAGTGTACCCCACTCAGTTTGGCTGCTTTCAAAATTACCTATGAAGACTATATCACCCTACACAAAATAGAAACTTTGTATTAGTTGATACAAATTAAACAAAAATTTTCCAGTAAAATCAATTTCTATCTGCAATGTCACTAGAAGCCAGTAGCAATATTTTTAAACTCCATTTTTTAGAGAGATTAATAAACAAACTTATCAACAATTATGTTAGCATTATTCAATTTCTACTATTAGTCTTAACTCTCCCTATAGGCCTAAATATTTATATACCTTGTACAAATTTTCAATAAATACAATACTTTATATTCATCCACTCAAGTACAAATCAATTTTTTTAAACTTTTAGTCGATGACACTTGGTGTTAATATAGTTTTTTCCAAGTATTAATTTATTAATTAAACTACTGAATTACTTTTAGTTTTATATTGGAGAAAAACTTTTCACAAAAGGAGCAAAGTATCCAATATAGTTGTTATGTCCCATTTGGCTTAAAGTAAGTGATAACTTATGGTTTCATAAAACAGCTGATTTTATGTTAAAGGTTATGTATTAGAACAACTGTTTCAATGCATAGGTTATGTTAATTAGTTTTTATTAGTTATAATTATAACAAATCGTAATAAAATCGTATCAAAATGTTTGTCAGTGTCATATTTGATTTTAACAAGGAGAATAAACTAGAACCAGGAATTGGGCATTTATTAGCATTTATCAACAAAGCACCCTTAGTTTTAGCAATGAATGTACTTCATAACTATTAAGTAACCTGTTGAAGAACACTGTTTCGCCCACCTTAACACTATTGATATCCATTTCAACGCCACTAGTCAAAATAGTTACTCTACAGCGCTCTGCATAAATTTCTGAGTAATAGTGTTTTTAGCCCATAAAACGGATATAAACACACCTTGATAGACAACATAATGCGTAAAAAAACAGCACACACATAACACATCAACAAAAAATAATACACAAACAAAAAATTTATTACACATATTAAACAACATATCACAAAAAATAGCTTCTACGTTCCGCAAACTTAAATACAAAGTAGCATTCACAACAGCCAACACAATTAAAAAACACCTACACAGATCAAAAACACACCAGGATATATACGGCAGGGCAGGTGTATACAAGATTACATGCAACAACTGTCCCAGCTTTTACATAGGACAAACAGGGAGGACATTTACCACAAGATACGAAGAACATGTAAAACAGATAAGAAAGACACAACCCATATCAAATTTTGCCATACACATACAAAACACACTACACTCACAGACTGGCATGGACACCAATCTAAAAATCCTACATTACATCATTAAAAGCAAAAAACTAGACACAGTAGAAAACTATGAGATATATAAACACCATAAATACTATTCACAACACATTCTAAATGACAAAACACACTCCCAATCAAACACAATATTTGAGCACATAATTAACAACTACTCTATGAACAATAACACACCACCGAACAAAAATACACCACAGACTCACCCAAACACAACACACCTGAGCAACAGTCTTGTGAGTAATTCACAGCATTGAAAAGCACTGACCTACCTTGAAAGGCGTCTGCTGAATTAATCAGTAAGTAGTGGTTTTTTGACAAGATAATACAAACAAGTGTAATTCGTATAAAAACCTCAAGATGTACAATACAAAAACTGCAAATTCATTTTTATTTATCAATTTACTTGGCAAAAAACCACTATTTGCTGATATTTCTCCACTCATTTTGTACTTGTTCATTGCATTATTTAATGCTGTGAGTGATGTAATTATAAGTTAGTAAGTACCAATAAGTAAGAAAGATATCCATTATGTCAGTAAATAGTGTAGTTAATAATAGTGTAGTTACAATGTGAGCAATGTATTTCAAAAAGTAAATGAATTTATAATTAGATGTGAATAATCATTGTTAAAAAATCAGAAGGAATGAGAAAAAGAATTAATGAAAGTTAAAGTTGCTTCATGTAATCATCTTGAGCTCCCTGATTAAACTGTAAGTAGTATTGCAACTTCAAAAGTATTCCCTTAGTTAAGCAATAATATTTATAATTAATGAATTTCGTACAATTTAATAATCAAGCATTTTAAAAATAGAGAGTTAATTTCAAAGGCATATATAATTTTATTTTGGTAAAATCTTTGTCCTCACCTTAGAGTACTCAGCAACAAAGTAAAAATCTGTTTTGATATACTTTTTCAACTCCGTATTCAGTTGCTCATGTTCAATCCCTGACAGGAAATTATCACTTGTTGAATTCTGCACAACAAGTAGAATACTGCCCCTGATAACAGTGTTATTAAATTATTCTTATTTACACAGTGAGACAATTATAATCAATGGTCATTTGAACGATTTAAGTGAATGAAGCTCAAACCTGTAAACGATTTTTGGTCAGTAATACATTATATCATTTTATTTTAATTAATTGTGAAAAAACTATTGAAAAAAAAAATTTATGAGACTAGAAATACAAAAAGAGCAAGAGAAATAAGAATAAAAGAAATTGTTTGTAGATAATTAAAGCCAAGAAACCAGACAGTGTAAAATGCAGCATATAGTTATATCTCATTCATTCTGTTTGTTTCTTATGATTTTCCTTCACTGTAAAGCTATGAATAAAAGTTTCCTCTTCTCTGTCTTCTACTTTATTTTAGTTTAAAAACAATTTATTTTAAAGTAATCTGTTATCAGATATTTCGTTTTATTCTGAATCCTTCCTTTTAACCTTCATCAAACAAGGGCAACATTATTTACTTTACAAAGCTCGAGAATTTGTTTCTCTAGGCAAACATTTTTATTATTTTCTGATATTCAGGGTCTTTTCTAATACAACAAATGCTTGAAGCAGTATTTCTTAGCTTCATCACAATAGGCCAGTTCAACAATGTTGTAATAATCCACACAAGTATTTAACTACATTTGCAGTTTTGTTGTACATTTCGAGATTTTTTAAAATTACTACTTTTGGTATCAAGACACATAGCGAGTATTGCTTGTGACTCACAGCATTGAACAATGCAATGATCTAGTGTGAAACGCATCAGTAAATATCAGTAACTAGTGTTTTTTTACTAAGTGATACCAATAGTAGTAACTTAAAAAACCTCAAGATGCACAACATAAAAACTGCAAGATATAACTTTAGGTCTTTAATTTTTGGGAAATGATTTGAAGATAAATTCTCTGTGTATGTTTGAGTGTATGTGCATTTATTTAAACTGTTAACACCTATAATAAGTCTAATATACAATATTTTCTTTAATAACAAAATATTGTATAGTTGCTGTTTTGGTGGGGATATGATTTTTTAATGGTAATAAAGCAAAACACTTGATTATGAACTTATCAACCACTTAAATTACTAAACCGAGTTAACTCGGAAAATGGGTTTATTCTTTAAATTTCAAGTTAGCTCGAAATTTTTTTTCTCCTTTTATGATGTGTTTTACAACAAGATAGAGATTGATAATATAAATGCAGGCATCGGTAATTTAAGTGGTTAAGTCTTTGCATTGTTATTTAGCACCAGTGAATTTTAGACAGGAATATCCGTGTACTTGTTGAACTTTAGGCACACTGTGACAGCTGTTGAAATGTTTCATATATACCTGCTGAACCAAATATTTAAATTGAATTCTTTGTGTCACTATTTATAAGCTTTATCAATTGACCTTCTCCTACATAAGTTTAAAAATGTCTGATTAAAATCGGTTAATAACTCAACTGAAAAAATAAGGAATAGCTGAAATATCTATTTGATTAACAAAAAGTATTTGGAGTGCTTACTTTATCAATGATTGATATATCTTGCTGTTGTTAACATTTTCTAACAAAATATGAGGCAGCCACTCCCATTCCTCTAGTGTCGTCATGGTCACATTTGGCAGATATTGTAAAGGCATTGGTGGCGGACGAGTGTACAAAGTTAAAGTGACCGAGGGTCCAAAAGATATGGTTTTTGCTGAAAGGCTCACAGTGTAAGTTGATGCAGGATGTAACCCTGAAACCTGAAGGAAAAAAGTTTTGTAACCAACAAAAAAAAAAAAATCTTAACCTTGTTATATTGAGAGCTGGTATCACAAAGCAAACATAAATAAAACCTTGTTTGGTATTTCTAAAGTCTAGACTGATAATTTCGAGTGTCTTGAGAATGTAAAAAAAAAATCTTACAAGATGAGGACAATTATAAAAGGATGATGTCATGAACTCATTTCAATGTGAAGAACCAAAATTGGAACACAATTATTTTTTAAAATAAAAACGTTTCTTCAATACTTTAGCTGCTGGCCACAATACCGGCGTTTTTCCAGAGAATTGCCAAAATATTGTAGGCCTATTTTTAAATAATGTGTACTTATTTTTTGTTCCCCTATCATATCTAAGTACGAAAATATGTTTCTTATCATAATATCTATAAAAACCTATAGTTTTTTTTTAGCGTAAATCATCCCTAAATAAACTCCTTCGGGCCAATCGGCCCGATATTGTTTTTGCGGTATTTGTATTTCCTTATCTCTGCAACATTCTCTTATTATTTTTTGGGTTTTGTGTGTAAACAATAGACATAAAAACCACAATTTCATGTTCCGGTTACCCACATAATAAGCTGACTGGCGAAAAAAGTGCTTATCACGATGATATGTAAACGTGTCACATGCAATTGATTTGTGAGTTTATACAAATATTGTTTATAGAAAGGAAGATTAAACATATTCTCTGTCTGATATATAATCCTTTCGGTCCAATAAATACTACACAAGATTTATAACAAGTAAAAGTTTTGAAACTTAGCCATTTACTTTTTAAGGAATTTACGATATAATTTACTTCCTAGTAAGAATGAGTTTATCTAACTAGACCAATATTTGTACTTGACTTCAACCAAGTCCGTATTGTAAGAATTATTTTACAACTAAATATTTAGTCAATATTTCTTACTTATTTTTTAAGTTTTGTGAAATTTTGAAAACAATAGTAAAAATCAATATAATACATCATTAAAAACGATATATTTTAATCTAAAAGTATATAAAGCTAAACTTCTTTCAATGAACCAATTTTTTTGGTTGGAATAATTAACTCAACTTCACAAGAATTGGTAACAAATAAGTGTCGGGCCTTAAATCTCCTGACAAAAAGCTCCTAAAATAACATCATGTTTATAATTCCGTAGTTAATTAGCTATCAAACAAAAACTATCATAATTATATTTGTAAGTGGTGTGAAGCTTTTTGTTTAATACTGTGCATTAATTTTTCTGAAAGTAGCAGTACTGTGACAAATGGGTTTTCTAGTGATAACATGTGTTAACAAACACTTTTATAAGGTTGTCATACAAACTGAAATGAATTTTACTTCAACATTATTTGTGCTATAAACAGACTAGACATTGTGTTTATTCATACCATTTAGTTTCCAAATGAGCCTATATGATTTTGCTTTATCCTTATTTGTAGTTCTTTTATAAGGTTGTCATACAAACTGAAATGTATTTTATTTCAACATTATTTATGTTATAATCAGTCCAGACATTGTGTTTATTCATACCATTTAGTTTCCAAATGAGCCTATATGATTATGTGTTATACTTATTTGTAACTCTTCTATAAGTTCTTGAATTTTGTAGTCCATTATCCATCGGTGAATCTTAATTATTCGCTTAAATAATAGTTTATGGCCTACCCATGGGAAGTCCTATCAGGAAGAGTCTATATGATTATGGATTATACTTATTTGTAAATCTTTTATAATGCTGTCATACAAAGTAAAATGTATTTTACTTCAACATTATTTGAGTTATAATCAGTCCAGACATTGTGTTTATTCATAGCAGTTAGTTTCCAAATGAGAATGTATGATTTTTCTTTATCTTTATTTGATCACCATATCAAGAAAGAAACTTTTTCCTAGACTAAATGGATTCTGACAAATGGTTTCTTTTGATTTTAGTTTTAAGTATCTACATTTATTTGTTTGGTATAGGGTTTTTAAAAGAAGTTATATAGCTTCACATTAAATGACATGATAAATATTTTGTTTTCTTTACCTTTACAACGAAATTAAATTTTGCCTCATTAAACTAACCTCAGCAGTATAGTTTGGAAGTTCTTCTTCTACTGCAGTCTCCATTAAGGGGAATATTTGGCAACACTTCTCAGTTTCATATTGTTCTACTTCTTCAATGCTTATTACAAATGATCGTATTACGCCATTTGCCAATGAAGGATACTTCCATGACACTGCAAAGCTTGTTGATGTTGCATTGACCACAGTGACATTTTCAGGTGCTCCTGCAGCTGTACCATTAGAGGGATTAGTAAATCAATAGTAAAAGTTTCTTAGAAACATTTATGAGAAACTTATTTAAAAACTTCACTTCTTTAACCCTCAAGGACGTGAGCTGTTGTAAAAAGTACAACAGTTTTAATATTTTGATTCTTGTTGAAACCTGTTGGTAGTTATTTGTTCAAATCACCGTTCTATTCTTCTATTGGTCCCCCCACTACTCTTATCAGTTGTCATCAATGTCTTTATTCTATCAACATAGCCTCAGTGTGCGATTAGTTCTGGTCAGTCATCACTGTTGTACAAAATACAACAAGGCGCCTTCTGACGTTTTTATGTTTTCGGTGCAGTTTTTTTTTCTCCACGATGGAACTTAAGTTTTTTATATACATTTTTTTAAAGAATTATGTAATTATTTGTTTTGTTCAACATTTTTATAAATTTTCATGTCTTTTGGAGTGAATTTGGAAGACATTCCAACAATTTTACAGGATCTTTCTGATGAAGAAATTGATAATGCTGATTTTATTGAAAGTGACGATGATCTGAGCGACAGTGAAGCTGAAAAAAGTGATCATAACTCAGAAAGTAAATTGAAAGGTTATTGGCACTCTACGTAAGAACAAACGGGAAATTCCACCAGAATTTCTGCCTAATAAAACCAATCAGCCAGGTACTTCCTTGTTTGGGTTCCAGAATGATCGAACCATGGTCTCATATACGACAAAAAAAAAAAAATATAGCTGTAATATTGATTTCGACTATGCACGACTCAGATGATGTTGACGAACAAACAAATAAGCCAGAAATTATATTGCAGTACAACAGAACGAAAGGTGGAGTTGATAGTAATGACCAGCTTTGTGCTACATATAGCGTTGCCGGGAGGACAAGAAGATGGCCAGTTGCATTATTTTTTGCTCTGATAAACATTGCTGGGGTCAACTCACAAGTAATTTTTTCATTGGTAAGACCAAACTTTTAATAACTCGATTGAAAGTTAAGGAAAATGTAGAAAACCGAGATGTTGTATAAAATACAACAACCTACTTACGTAGGTAAAAAGGCGCGCATGCATGAGGGTTAATAAAACATTTTAATATTAAAATAGTAAAGAAAACTCAAGATATATAAACAAATCTTTTAGTCTCTCCCTACTCTCATATACTTTTCAGATTCCCCAGATTTAAGTATTCCTCTAATGGCTAGTGCTTTATGTGATCAGTGTACAGTTGGATGCTCCACAGGTTTTATGTGTATTAGCTACAACTGTTTTCATAAGAGTGACTACCTCTGTGGAACAAATAGGTGGGTGATCAAGTTAGTTTTGTATAAGTCTCTGGGGCGTAGAAATGGGGTTAAGCAGTATATTTTATGATTTTTCAATTAATACAGGCAAGTGTAAATAATGTGTATATTATAATTATCAGTTGTTTATACTTAATTTTTAATCTTTAGATTCAAACAATTAAAATGTTTAAAGAAGTTTTCTTTAACAATGAACAAATAATCAAGGAGATGTAATAATTTGACATGAATTTTAGACGTATGGGATGAATTGTAATCAGATGATGAAGGAGAGGGTGACCAAAATTATGAGCCTGAGCAAGAATTAGATTTTGATTTAGATGACTTCGGTGAAGTTATGAGCCAGCTGATGATACTGTGGATGACAATGATCTACACAATGGATGAGATTATTCAAGATGTTGAGGTCAGGAATGAAAATATTTTTATAATACGCTGAAAGTTGCCTACATCAATTCATTTGTGGTATATATACACAACAATTACAAAAAAAAACACAAATACAACCCCAAATCAGAGAGAAAACCTGTTCAACCATATCAATTTCTTATTAAAGTTGAGCAAACAGCTGATGGTTGGATGGAGGAAAAAACGTCTGACATCTGAAAACAATCCAAAGGATCTGAAACAATGCATTTCAAGGTGTTCCTTCAGCAAATAAATATTTATAAAGGGATGCTAGTGCTAAACCTACTGTTGAGACTGCTGCTTTACTTTCAGTGAGTGATCAAATACCAAAAAAAACTGCAGCTTTTGAAATTATGAAAAAGAAGAATGACAAAAATGAGACGCAACTCTTGCAATACCAGTATTTGTGAGGAGCATTAAAAAAAAATTATGTACAGAGTGTTGTATACAATTATTGTAAAAATATATATACAGTATTTCTATCTTGTAATAAAGTTTTTGTAAATTACTTATTCTATTTTTCTTACCTCTAAAATAGCTACATAGGCTTAAAACACCGTTTTGACATAATAACATAAGAAAACATTTGTTTTAAACCATCGTTTGTTAATTATCTTTATGTGTATGCCCCTGTGAGGTATAGGTGGGTTATACATCTAAATACGGAGGGTAGGCTATGAGGGTTAATGTAGATGTAAATCTTAAAATATTTAGATTGTAAGGCTATTGAAATTATTCGTTGGGAAATATTCATTGGTCATGTCTTACATCTAGGTCTATTGCATGGAAAGAAGCCATGAGGAATTTTGTATGGTATTTAAGTATTAGATGTAAGATGTACTAAAATGGTTTTTCAAGTTGAAGGTTGCTTGATCACACTTGCGGAGGATCAGCAAAAAGACTTTTTGTGTTGGTCGAACCTTGGAAATTTTTGAAACCTTCTCTCAATATTATCTTTAGCTTATGTATATTCAGGTGGTAATCTTTAATTAAGGACAGTTTACTATTTTTGTTATCACTTGGCAAAAAAACCACAACTTACTGATATTTTTCACCAGACACATTTTACACTAGGTCAGTGCATTGTTCAATGCTGTGAGTCACGGAAAAGACTTTAAGTGTTTTATTTTTGCCCAAATGATACCAATAGTATTAAATTAAAAAAACGTCAAGATGTTCAACAAAAAGATGCAAGTCTTGATTATAAATGTCCTATAAATTAGTTCACAACACCAGGCAGTCATAATAGAATCTTAAATAGTAACTTATAATATTACAAGTAGGGTTTTCAAAATGATGAACCTATTTGTGAGACAACCCCGATTTCTTAAGCAGAATTTAGCAAGTATATGCACTCTGACATTCTTCTTTCCTATGCGGTATTTCCCTATAACATTATCCTCTTGACCTTTACCCAATTTACATTTTAAATCATCTCTAGTGATTGTTAGATCATGTTTCTTTATACTTCCTAGAACCCTTTCCCAATATTCTCACCTTAATGATCTTAGGTTAGCAAATATATCTCCCTTACGTTTATATTTAATACTGTTAACATAGGCATTTGGATATACAATATCAAGAGCACAGTGGTACAATATATTGCAATAAAACTATTGGCAAAACCCAATGTCACAAAAATAATCAAATATAACTTATAATACAAGTTACCTAAAATTAGATGTTTCCTTAATGTTTTTGATTCACCTCTATATTTTTTAATTTAATAGTTTTATTTTAAATACAATGGATAATTTAAATAATTTTGATTTTATTTATCATTATTAGGTGTAGTTTATATTACATATACATTATTATTATAATTTAGTCTTTTCTGACATGGCCTGTATTGCTCAAGATGGTCAACCGTTGTTTGTTGTTGAAGGTTTGTATATAGCGACAGCAGAGAATGGTTTGGCATAAGTCTAATTTGTAAATTTGTGTAATCTAGATTGTAATTCTTTAATAAGACTCTGATGATAATGACATGGTCATCAAAATGTACATAAGGGTTTAATCTTAGGTAATTTGTATTATTAGATAAAACTGGGGTTTTTGTCAATATTTTTATTGTAATAGTAGTTTGGAGTTGAATAATTATTATTCTGTCGGAGTATGGAACTGCATTTATGAATGTTCTCCACACACAATAACTTCTACTACATACAGTAATAATAAAAGTTTCATTTTTAAATATCATAGAAATGGTAGGCTTACTCCCTTCTCTAGTAATTTCTGTTACTGAGGTTGGAATTCCATCTTCAGTCACTTCTGTATTTCTTGCTGCTACCTAAATAATAAAACAAAAATATTATATTAGGATGCAATTTATAGGTGTGTTCGATGCATTAAACAGATTTAAAATGAAAATCTAGTCCCCCATGAGAATGTAGTTAAAAAAATGCCTACAACTACCAGTTTACGAATTCTCGATGAAGTGATAGGAATTAATTTAAATTCTTCTGTACAAAAGCTTATTAAAGCTCTATTAAACTGCTTATTAGCAGTTAATATTAATATAAACCTTTTATTAAACTATCTAAAATATGCTCAAATTTACTTTATAATGCTAGAGGTTGTTCTGAGCAAGAAGGATTTTTTCTGACCAATGCAGTTAAACGATCTTTCAACTTTGAACGGTCATTTAATGTTTCTTTCACCACCAGTATAAGTTCTTTGAGTCTTATTTTTTTCCTTATAAATGTAATCTCCATACCTTAATATTTACAATGTTAGATTTTGGGAACATTTTTGTGCTTCAAATGATTAACAGCACTAAAATTTTGAGAATGGATAAGGTTTTGAATCTATCATTTACCAGTAAAATACAATTCACCTTAACCCTATAACTGGTCAGAAGATGTTTTATAGGCTTGAAAAATCGTTTCACAGTAGCCAAGACATATTTTAGCATTTCCCAACATGGACATCTATAGAACAAAAATATATATTAACATTTTTTAATTGCTACATAATGATATAGTAATGGAAAGCTGAAGTTTCACGCTTTCATTTTTATGCATATTATGTTTATTTAGAAAATTGTATTGCAATTTGAGAATTTCAAATGCAAAATATTGATGTTCTCTGAGAATCATGAAATTGCTCTCACAACTGGAAAGAGACATAATTCAATATCTCTTTAGTTTTAATTCTTTCAGTACATATGTTTCATATAAAACTTTATATTTTATTAATACAACATAAATTCACTAAAATACTTATATTTTGGAATATTCATGAACTTATTTTTAGAACAAATATGTAACGCTGAATATATAGTCTACATAACATTTTAACCCATTGAAGAATAGATTATTCATGATCTGAGCGATCTAGCAATATTTCAATTTTTTATTTATAGTGCAATTTTTTATTAATTATTTTGTAAATTAGTTAGTTTATTATAATTGTTATTGAATTTTTATTTGTAATGATAATTAGTAAAAAAACAAATTAATGAAGATCGTGTTAGATTCTAGGGCCCCTGGAAATTATTATTGTTCAATTTGGATATTCAGAAAAATACACTAATTTAAAAAAATATTTATATATATTTAAATCAAGTAATTTTTAAATTTAGAGCTTTAGTAAAGCTGAGTTATACTGGGTTTCTGACATACAGGGATCCTGCCCTGCCTCGGAGTACGGCGCCTAGGGTGTTGCTCTGATGGTTGAAGCTGAAATGCATACGAGGTCTGTTCAAAAAATACGCGGACTGTTTGAATTTCGCGGCTCAAGTTAGTTTCAGGAGAATCTGCTTGGTGTCTCCTTCAAAATACTCTCCTCCCCAAAGCATACTACTTATCCCAACGGTGTTTCCACTTGTTAAAACAGTCCTGGTACGCTTCTTTTGTGATGGCGTTCAGCTCCTTCCTCGCATTTGCCTTAATCTCCGAAATCGTTTCAAATCTCTTCCTTTGAGGGTCTTTTTAAGTTTTGGGAATAAGAAAAAGTCACAAGGAGCAAGGTCAGGTGAGTAAGGGGGGTGGGAAAGAACAGCCAAAAACTCACGAGTTCTGAGTGCTGAGTGAGCTGGAGCGTTGTCGTGATGGAAAAACCCGTTATCATTTCTCCACAGTTCTGGCCTTTTGCAATGGACGACGTTCCTCAGATGTTTCAGTACTTGAATGTAGGTAATCTGGTTGACTGTAGAGCCTTCAGGGAGGTACTCGTAGTGATCAACACCTTTAGCATAAAAAAAAACTGTCAGCATCACCTTCACATTCGACCGAACTTGGCAAGCTTTTTTGGGTCTTGGGGACATTTGACTCACCCATTAGGATGATTGGACCTTCGTTTCAATGTCGTAACCATACACCCATGATTTATCACCGGTTATAATTCTTGACAAAAAGTTCTCATCTTCATTTGAACGATCAAGTAGTTCCCCACAAACCCGGACGCGATTGGCTTTTTGGTCGTCGGTCATCAGGCGTGGCACAAATTTCGCAGCGACGCGGTGCATCTTCAATTTTTCGGTCAAAATCTCGTAACAAGATCCAACTGATATCCGACACTCTTCGGAATGCTCCCTAATGGTCAGACGTCGATTTTCGCACACCAGGGTGTTGATTTTGTCAATGTGTGGGTCGTCAGGTGGGGTCAACGACGTTGAAGGATGTCCATCGTCATCAATCGACTGTCGGCCACCCTTGAAACGTTCATACCACTTGAAACATGCAGTACGCTTCATGGCAACATCGCCGTAGGCCGTATTAAGCATGGCAAATGTTTCTGTTGCAGATTTCCCTAGTTCTTCACAAAATTTCAGAGCAATTCGTTGCTCCTTCAGGCTGTCCATTTTACATTCCAACAAACGAAAAAAACACTATTTACTAAACTGTGTTTAACTCATCAACAAATGAGGATATCTGCAACTGAAATACCGCGTTTTAATCAGCTGATTTATACGAACCTAGCGACACCAAGCGGATTCTCCTGAAACTAACTTGACCCGCGAAATTCAAACAGTCCGCGTATTTTTTTAACAGGCCTCGTATTGCTAATGCCAATTTATACCTGGCAGTGGAGTACAAATGTTACGAATGTAAGTATTAAGAGAAACTTATTACAATAAGCATAGGACAGATTTACTCCTCATTACTTTTTGTAATACAAAATTAATATATAATTTACTGTTTGTTTTGCTAATTGTGTAACACTAACCGGGTAACCATCCAAATATTATGTTACTAATTATAAACGACATAACTAAATGCATGAATAATTTTCATACCATGAGTAGTTTCTTTATCCTCATAAAGTTATTTAAATTTAAAGGTATGTGAAATAATAGGTAAAACAAATAAAGAACAATATTTTTTGATGATGTATAAAAACATCAGATATTATACACAAAATATTAGTAACTCTACTTACAGAAACACTGTATTTCTTGATTGGACTCAGATTTTCAAGAGTGTGGCAGTAAAAGTGAGGCCAGATTATGCATGGAACTGGAGGAACTGTTACAACTTTGCTATTGTTTCCATAGCCATAAGAAATAATAAATGATTTCAATGTTCCATATAGCTTTTTAGGCTGTTTCCAGCGTAAACCAAGTATATTTCTTCCTCGTTTATAAATTGACAAATTTTCAACAGCTTCAGGAACTGAAAACAAAAATATTGAAATAAAAGAAATTTAGATATAAGAGAAATTAAAAGTTACAGGAAATTTTGTAGATGCAGCAACGAATTATTTTAAACCAAATATTTATGACCCTGATTGATATGAATAGTCATTTGAAGTTTGTATATGAATTGAATTAACCCCTGTCATTCCCCTTGTGCTACATAAAAACATTCCTTGATATTGCAGAAATAGGGAGAGGGGCCTCAATAAAGTGCCCAGTTTATGTCAATAAAAATCTCATCAACATAGTTTTTTACGGAAAGTGATTTGCTTTTTAACCAAAACCAATTAAAAAATAGCAAAATGCATAAACACACATACACAGGGTGATTCAAGAAACAATGTAAATGCTTTGGGAGATGAATCTCTATCTAAAAGCAAGAAAAAAATATAGGTCTGGAAATTTTTCATTCTGTAAGTTATGGACAGTGAGAGTTCTACCCAGGATTTCAACTCTTCCCATGAAATAAGATCTTACTGAAACTTTTGAGGTATAAATTAAATTAAGGTTGTATACATTTTTGACCTGAGAAAGCAAATGAAACAGGTTCTAGAAACATATATATGTCAAGCATTTTTTAACACTTTCAAGCCTAGCCACCTTAGTAGGCACCCGTTTCTATCTGCCTGGAATTTTTAGGTAAAACATAAAAAATTGCTAGCTTATATACCATATTTACAACAAATTATACAATGTTGTAAAGGAAATGAAGCAAGATTTCAGAAAATATATACATATGTATTTATTACTTACATTTAAATAGAATTATGCTCCTTTGAAAAATTTATAAGAAAGTAAAAAAAAAATTATATAGCAACTCTATACATCCCTGCATTTTACTACACATATTTTACATTGAAATGAAAAAATATATGTTATATATCATTTTAAAGCTCAAATAAAATGTTATTTAGAAATATTTCTTTTAAAATTTAGAAAACTCTGTAAAATAGGGTAATTTACATTTCCATTCAGATCATGAATGAAAGATATGTCGATTGTACCTCGCCCTAGATTGGTTCCATTGTCACTGTCACTGTCCACATATCTCGTATGGAATCACTGTCCAAAGTGTCTTTAGCCATTATATCTATGAGGTAATATCTCTAACAATCAAAACAAAACCAGGCCTAAACAAAAATCACACAAACTACAAATTAAATAAACGAAATAACTGATAGATAAGATTTAGAATAAACAACAACAAACTTGCAACGTAAACAACACGCACTAATAACACACTCATTATCTGACGAAACCAACATCAGTCAAACAAATGTCTGATAGCTCTCGGTCGCCACACATAACCAAATACGTTTTTGTTCATATAATATACTCTGAATGGCCTAAAGGTAAAGACATGTAAAGTAGAATAACCAATAAAGAACAATATCGACGAACTGAGAATACGCGGGAATTACGTTGCTGTGGAAATAAATACAGGAACCTGAGCTATATGCAGATGTAGGCAATTAGCGTTAACTAAATGGCCCGATCTATAGACGGGCGTAGGTTTGAAAGTTTTGAGGTATTGAGGATAAAACGAAAGAAAATAAATTGCATTAAAAATTCCTGTTTTTACGTCTGATATACAATACCGATAAACAAAAAATTCCTACCATTTTCCTACCAGAAGCATATATTTTTTGAAACTTTTTAAAAATAGGTTTTTGTTAAAATAATATCTTTGCAAAGTTTGAATTATTTCACCTTAGCCATTTTCAAAGCACATTGTTTTGTAAGAATCACAAGCAGCAGACAGGCAAAAAACTAGGTAAAATATGACACTTTTTTTATTTTCAGTTGAGGAACCATCTGTTGGAATTAATGACCCTGGTTGAGTAATTTGTTAACATCCTGTATAACTGGCTACATTTATGATGGAATCTTTTGGTAACATCATATTAAAAGCAAAAATTTGTAAATGATGAATTTTCTATCAGTTTACAACCTGAATTTTAAAAATTATTTGTGTTTTACAATGGATGAATATAAATTGTTCATTTTACCTGTTTTTTTGTATTACAAATTATAAAAATTAAAAACTTTCCAAAAGTTTTCTGAGAGATGAGTTGAAATGTTTAAAATTTAGAGTACGAATTCAAGTAGTTAACACAAGAAATTTTCAGTTTCTGTTACATATTTCTTTTCTTACCAATAAATTTATTTGTAACTATTAAACTGTTTTTTTCTTTTTACCTGTAAAAATTAAATATTAAAAAAATGTATAAGTACCTAGATCAATAAAGATGACACTTTATAAAGACTTCGTTATCAATGGTAATATTAATAATGATTTTATCTAAAGCACTTGTAAATATTTTACACCTTGCCTACAGCAGCACTTACTTATATTTGTTGAGGTCGGCCATTTATATCAACAACTTACATTGGAACTGCACTATATCGAAGTAAGCTGTTGGTACAAACAGCAGTCCTCAACAAATATAAGTAAGTGCTGCTATAGGGAAGTTGTAAAATATTTACAAGTGTTTTAGTGAAAACTAGTTGCTCATGCAAAGATGGAACCAACAAATCATAATTTTGTTTGAATAGTTCTGTTTCTATATCTTTAATGAAAAGCTTGGTAGTAAAAATCTTTGCAAAGAGTAAACAATTTATTTCAGAAAGGTTATGCCTGTATGTGTCAAAAACTTTATAGGGAAAGAAAGATAATTTTATTATTTGTTTCCATCTTTAACTTAATATACTAATTTTCACTTAAACACATGAACATATAGTAATAACGAATATGCAAATACATATAGTAACACTTTCATAGCATACAACTTTTTGTATTCGTAGTATAGTATACAAAACGTAGATGATACTATAGACAAATGTGTCCATAAAATAAATGTTAAAATGAATAAATAGGTTTTCTCTTACATGAAGCTTTTGAAATTACATACTGAAATCTTGTTGCTGTTCACGATGAGCTGGTTGTTAATCACTTATTACACTTTGATATTACTTCCTACCAGACTTTTTGTTAACTAAAGGTTGTTAAATTGTTTACTTACACTTGGAGGAAACGTTTTCATCTTAAGACTTCTTCAGCCTCGTATTTTTGCCTTAAGGATTGCTGCAGTTGTGCTTCTTTAGTACCAATTTTTTAAAATTAGAAGTGATGTGATCGAAGAGTATGTGTGATCTGTGTCGTGTTTGTTCATTCAGGATGTCTTTCGGCAAACCTTACGCCAAAAGATATAAACAACACAAAAGCACACTGCATACTACTATTGAATCCACCTTCGCAAATCACCTCATGGACACTAAACACTCAATAGTATGGAAAATAACATGACCATCCTCCCCATATGCAAAAAAGGTCATAAATTAAACACACTAGAAAAATATGAAATATACAGACATAGCAAGACACATAAAAATGACATCCTAAATGAACAAACACGACACAGATCTCACATATTCTTCGATCACATCACTTCTAACTTTAAAAAATTGGTACTAAAGAAGTACAACTGCAGCAATCCTAGCGGCAAAAATACGAGGTTGGAGAAGTCGTGAGACGAAAACGTTTTCTTCAAGTATAAGTTAACAAATTAACAACCTTTAGTTAACAAAATGTCTGGTTGCAAGTAATATCAAAGTGTAATAATTAATTAATAACCAGCTCATCATGAAAAGTAACAAGATTTTGATATTCAATGAAGCCCGGCAGGCAGAAGTTCAATAATTTCAGATCCCAATTTTGAAGGTATCAATTCAACAAAATATGTCTTAAAAATAACGTCACACCTAAATACGCTAAAATTAACATAAAACAGATAAACAAAACAGACATAAAAAAAACTCAATTAATAGAAACCATGTACATCAAACAATCAGTGAAAGAACTTTATGTAAAGAAAGATAAACTTGGCCTAAAATTGTTACAGATCAGAAAATAAATAAACTTTTAAATGAGAAAAATAATAATCCAGAAATAAAAAACCAAAACACTCTTTTAATGAAAAAACATTAAACAACACTAACATCACATTACCACTGAAGAAATAGAATTACTAAATAAAGGCCTAAAACATAATATACACTACAAAGATAACAATAAAACAAGAACAGTAATTATAATTGACACAGAAACCAATATACAACAGACAGAAATACAAGATTAAGAACACTTAAGACATTTAATTAGTAACACAATAGGAACGCACAAGACCCAAAAGAGCATAACACACACACACACACACACACACACACACTAATGAAATACACAGCCAGATCATTAAAACAAAAAGCCAGAGAACACAATTTAAAATACGAAAAACCTGATAAAGGCAATACTACAGTTATTATGCATACATAGGATTTAAACAATAAAATTAATGAATTCATTACGGCAAGTAACATCTCAGAAACAAATAAAGACCCAACAAACAAATATCATAACACAGTGAAACACATAATTAATTCAACTAAACACGTAATATCTAAAACACAGAAAAAATACCTTAAAGCAATAAGACCTATGGCACCTAACCTACAAGCACGTCCTAAGTTACTTAAACAAGGAACACCAATAAGACCAATAATCAACAGCCAACAATCACCCGCACACAAACTAGCACACCATATGAATAGAACTATTAGAAAATACATAAAACTAGACACACACACAAATATAAAAGACACAATAGATCTAGTAAACAAAATATAGAACATTAAAATCCCTCATAACTCAACCCTAGCATCGTTTGACATCACAAAACTATATAGAGGTCGTGTGGAACGAGGTGAGCCCTGAGTAGGGGAGAAGGTAGGATTAGGTGGGAGTGATCGCCGGCGTAGGGGAAGCGCCGGGGCGGCGTGCCGGCAAAGCGGCGATGTACTACCCTGAGTTTAAATATTGCCTATAAATAAATAAATACTGCACGTGTAATATACCGTTTATAAACCAGTAAAAACAAAAAGTACCGCTGATAAATTTAAATGAAATAAAATTATATAAACAAATACTGCCAGCCTATTTGAAAATTCTTATTCATGCAATTTATTTAGTAAATAGACACATATGGCGTTACTTAATTATTACATTAGGCCTTGTTAATGAAGTTCTTCCACGCCACTCATTTCCCCGTCACTTTCTTCTCCGTGGCTAGACTGCTCACTGTCACTATTGTCGTCATCACTACTGTCCCCACCAACTTTGATGATGAATCTGTCTGTGATGTCATCAAGTGATATTTCGTTTCCCATATACTTCTGTTCAACGTCTCGAGCGTGCTGCCATCTCTTTGCCCATTCCTCTGGTGTAATGTCTCGAACCTTTTCTTGTACAAGTTGGATGCAGTCATTTACATTGAAACTCACATTCTTTAGGGCAACGTGGTTTTTTATGAGGGACCATATCATTTCTATCGGGTTCAGGTCGGGATGGTAAGGAGGAAGGCGCAAGACAGAGTGGCCGTGTTCAGCAAGAAGACCATCGATTTCGATGGTTTTGTGAGGGTTCTTGTTAAATTTTACAAGTTGGTACAGTTCTGTTTTTAACATGCTGTCGTGGAAGGGGATGTTGTGATTTACTAACCACTGCACTATGTCTGCTTTTTTGGAATTGCTAGTTGGGGCCGGATTTACTTGCTTGTTGTGATATGATGCATTATCTATAACGATCACTGATTTTGGAGGTAAGTTTGGGATGAGTTTTTCTCTTAGCCACGTTTTGTAGTTTTTATAATTCATGGAGTCGTGGTAATCACCTGACTTTTGACCAGACTTGAAAATAAGCAAAGCATTATTTATAAACCCATTCTCATTTCCTGCATGGACTATTATTGCATACTGACCCTTAGAAATTGGAGTTAAAAGGCCTTTGTTACCACCGTCTGACCACGATTGGGGTTTAGTATGGGAAGCATGCACGTATGTCTCATCTGTGTAAATAATGGGTCGACCTTCCTCTCTATAGCGTTTTATTTGCCTAAGAAAATGGACCCTCTGTTCTCTTATTTCATGTTTTTCCGTCAGCAGCTTTCTGTTATCTGCAGATTTCCTCCATTTGAAGTTTAGTTCCTTAAGAACTTGTCTCAGAGCCCATATGCCTCCCCTAAACCCAATTTTTTCTTTCAATACAGGAAGCAACGTTTTTAGCGTAGGGCGTTGTCCATCCATCTTGAGGAACTCATGTACAGTCCGCCTACTAACAGTCTTGTCGAAGTCGTCATAAGATGTTTTTTTATTTTTTTTATTCCATGTTTTCCTTGGCGTTGAAAAGCGAGGTCCTGTTGCCGGCGCGGTTCTATGTTCACTCAAAATTCGTTTCACAGTTGTCTTGGACACTCCCACAGCATTCGCAACACGTTGTTGAACTTGTTTCAACAATATTGGCCCTTTTTCAGCTTCTCTTTTCATAAAATTGTGCAAATTAAAAATTATTTCTCTTGCTTGGCTATGTAGAATTTTACCACCGACCTTATTGTTTGGCTACACTACACTAAAAATTATACTTAACACTAACTAATCAAAACAAGTAAGACTAGATGTTTAGCTAGACGCGTATTTACGATGTGAAACCGGCGGGTGAGAGCAGCAGACTGACGACCTGCCGCCCCACCACTCCAAAACCAGTTGTATAACTGCTTTCTCGTTCAAGGTCAGAGCTCGCCTCGTTTCACACGTCCTCTACCAATATCCTAGTTATAGAAACACTAAACGTATTATGAGACAATCTAAGACTTAAAAACACTCCAGAAAAGATCAGAAAAGAAATCATACACATTTTTAACACCATTACACAACAGAACTACTTCACTCACAACAAGAAATATTACACACAAAAACAAGGCCTATTAACGGGCTCACCGATTTCAAGCACTCTTGCATAAATATTCCTACAACCCATAGAATAGAATAAAATCATAAATAACAACAACGACGCAGATAAGATAATGTATTGGCACAGATATATAGACGACGTTATAATACTATACCGAGGAAACATAAGACAGTGCCAACAACTCCAAACACATATAAACAAAATACACAAAAATATTCAGTTCAGTACAGAGTTTGAAAACAACAAAAGATTGAATTTCTTAGACATCACCATAACAAAAAATCAAAACAAACATGAATTCAACATATACCGCAAGTCAACCATGACAGACCCACTGATACACAATACATGGAACCACCAAAAACAACATAAATACGTAGCATTCAAACATTTACTACACACACTAAATAAGATATGTATGTCCACAATTAACTACACTAGAGGAACTAAATACAATCAAATATTAGCTCACAAAAATAGATAAGACAATTATTTAATACACAAACTAGACAGAAAAATACTCAACAAGAACAGTAACAACAACACAAACAACAAAAACAGGAACGCAAACAAATTCATCACCCTCACATACATAAACAAATTCACAAATAATAACATAGCACACCAATTCAAAAAAGCAGGATAAAATGTAGCTTATAGAACAACAAATAAAAGCCAAACTGCTATCAGACACAGCATTAATAACAATACCAACACATACAATAACCCAGGAATATACAAAGTACAATGGAACAACTGCAATAAGTTCTATATTGGACAAACAGGCAGATCTTTCGCCAAAAGATATAAAGAACACAAAAGCACACTGCATACTACTATTGAATCCCTCTTCCTAAATCACTTCATGGATTCTAAACAATCATGCAATAGTATGGAAAATAACATGAGCATCCTCCACACATGCAACAAAGGCCATAAATTAAACACACTAGAACAATATGAAATATACAGACATAGCAACACACATAAAAATGACATCCTAAATTAAGAAATACGACACAGATAACACATACTCTTCGATCACATAACTTCTAACTTTAAAAAATTGGTATCAAAGAAGCACAACTGCAGCAATTGTAGCAGCAAAAATACAAGGCTGACGAAGTTATAAGATGAAAACATTTCCTCCAAGTGTAATTTAACAAACTTTAGTTAACAAAAAGTCTGGTCGCAAGTAATATGAAAATGTAATAAGTAAATTTCATATGTTATTCCTTTAGAGATAAATGGTTTTGATTCCTAAATTTAAGAACACTTAACATCAAGTTGATGTAATAATTACGCTATTGATTGTGAAAACATTCTATGAGTAAAAAGCTGCTAATTTATTAATAACACACTCATTGTAAAAATTTATAAACATAAAAGAAGACTATAATCGTAACGTCTAAATTTTATACGTCTATATTTTATATTACCTGTAACAGAAGTAGATAGGTTTAAGAGAAGATATTTATCTTTATCTATGCCAGCACCAGTTTTAATAAAAATTTTAACTAGATAGTCTGTGTTTGGTGATAAATCATCCACTGTAAAACGAGTTTCTTGTGTAAACCCTGTTGCTATGGTTCTCAAATCATCAGCCTTGAAAACATAAATTAAAAACAAAAAATATGAATTGGAAATAAACAAAAATAATTCAGTGTGATGTATTAAATAATCTACCATTTTCTTTTGGTATTACTTGTATAGGTAAAAGTTATGTGTTTTACGTGGTAGAAGTGACATTGCTGCATGAAAAATTAGTACCTGCTTTTTCTGTGGCTGCTACTTGTATACTGTTCCAAAATGGCTGACAACATTGTTCAAATAGCACATAAAGATTGATGTTTTTAGTTAAATCAAGTTTTGTGTTTTCACAATCACAGTTCTAAGCACATCTTAATTAACAATTTGATATTATAGGTTCATGACTGAGAGTACACATGATCAGCATCCCACTGTTCACACTCTGAAAAATGTTAAAGCTTTTAGGGAATTATAGGGTCAACAGGAAAAACAGCAGCAGAACTTTGGGTTGCTAGATGATCTGTGCAGAGATTATTGAAAACTGATTTGCATTTGTAAATCAACGAAATGAAGTGCTACGAAACCGAAGACATTCAGTGAATAATTGTTGAACAATGTTTGATTCTCAGATAAAGCACAAATCTATCTCAGGTTTGATAAAAAAATGTGTGGTTTTAGGCTGCAGAAAAGTCAACGCATGAAAAAGCGCATCATGATTCCATAATATAGGTATAGGCTACTATTTTAAGTTGTTGGTCAATAGGATCATATTTTTGTTAACAGACTGTTAAAAGTAAATGATATTCAACACACACTGATTAAATTCTTTCCCTCAGCTTTTTTATAAATAGTTTAAATTAGATAATGCGTGGTTCAAACAGGATATAGCTAATGTCCTTCTAGACTTTCTGCTAGAAACTTTCAAAGTATTTTAAACTCCTTTCTTAAAACAATTTCATATAGGGACAAAATCGGTCCATGAACAGTCCTTATTTGAATTTGTATAATTATTTTCTTTAGGGATTCCAAAAAGAGAAGATTTTCTTCAAATATCCTCACTCATTGATGGAGATATGAAGATTGATCATTGAGACATTGAATGAGATATCTCCAGATGTACATCATTGATTCGTCAGCAGGATAGACATTTATGTTAAAGGTTATAAGGCAATATGGAAGACTCACTGAAAGACGTGTTGAGTAGATAATAATCCCCAAGCCATAGATCAAAAATGTTTTATTCGCTTTAATGGACTACAAATGAAAGAAATGTATAACATTTATACTAAAAATTTAATTTTTAAGATTATTCCAATGAACCTAAAATATTACTACTACCTTATCCAGTTGATAAACGTATCCTTTAAAGTAACCAGAACAAACTTCAACAGCTTCCCAAAACACTGTCACAGAGTGGTTTGTTCTTACTGGTGGCAGTAAACTCGGTTTTACTATTTCTGTTGGGGCTGGAATAAAATTATAATAATGAATATATAAAATTATGAAGTAGATTATTGTTTTTATAAGGTTCATTAAACATAACTCTAATGAAATTATAAATTTTTCAAATCCAATATAATATCTTAAATAACTTAATTTATTAAATTTTCTGAGGGAGAATGTTTTTTAATACGTTAACTTAGTACTCGAATGTGGGGCGAGCCTTGCTTGGCGTATATTTCCATTTACTTGTATGTCAGCACCCACTACGATTTTCAAATGAGTGGTGACACCTGGGCCTTGTCAGTGATCTACAGCATTGAGTAATGCGCTGACCTAGTGTGAAACGCGTCTGCTGATTAAATCAGTAAGTAGTGGTTTTTTGCCAAGTTAATACAAAAAAAGTATAATTTATACAAAAACCTCAAGATGCACAACACAAAAACTGCAAATTATAAGTAATTATTGTATAATTGAGTGAATACTCTTGAAATTAATTGCTGACAGGTTTCGAAATAATCCTTTTATTGACTAAGCTGACCCGAGGTCAGTTTCGTCAATTAAACAATTGTTTGAAACTTGTCAGCAAGAAATTTCAAAAGTATGCACATAGTTATGCAATAATTTCTTATAATACTTTTATTTTAAATAAATATTAGCATATCTTTTTCGTAAAGAGTTTATCATCGTTACTCTATTGAATTTCATATGACTGGAAAACCTTTCCTAGATATCCATTTGTATTGTGTATATTTTTCGTTTTCAGCAACTTTCATTTTTTTTTTAATGGTGGATTTTTTGTTTCATGTTGTTTATCTTAGGAAACTAAATTTAATTGTTTCATAGAAATTTCTGTTTATAAAAAATATTTCCTTACTTGACTAATTTGT
This sequence comes from Prosapia bicincta, assembly GCA_036971475.1. Classification (NCBI taxonomy): domain Eukaryota; kingdom Metazoa; phylum Arthropoda; class Insecta; order Hemiptera; family Cercopidae; genus Prosapia; species Prosapia bicincta. Next base: position 149,636,855 of record JBAIZL010000004.1, on the reverse strand, counting down.
GATTGTGAAAACAAATGTTTAAATTTATCTATACCTCAAATTTCAGCTCAACTTCATTATCCAGATTTGTTATTTGTTCATTGTTTCTAATTATACGGGTTTTCAAGAATTAATTGCAATATCTGCCAATTTATATTTCTTCTTAAGTTCTTATAACATGTAAATATGAAAATGGAAACTTTTTGAAAACACATAATATGCAGAACAAAGTGCTTACTTAAAATTAAATAATATCGATAAAAAAATAAAAGAAACGTATTTGAATTTGTTTCAACTAATTGTCTCAATTTTTATCAAATTAATTTAAATATGTTTAACCATATTCTTTTGTGTAATACAAGGCAGAAATTATAAGGATAACATCTATTGCTAATCATTTACCTGACATCTCTGTCCCTATTAAAATTGATGTAGATGGCCCTCCATTGGCAGAAATTTTGAATAAATATTGTGTGAAAGGTAAAAGTGAGTAAACCTTTGCAGTTGTACTAGTTACTCGGAGATCAAAACTATCACTGTCATTACATCCGGAAGTACAGCCAATCCTTCTACGACACTGCAAAAATTATTCTTCAATTGTAAAATACAACAATACAAATTATATTACAAGTTATTAAAATTATAATAATTATCTCTTGTATTACAATTTCTTTTTATAAACAGTTTGTAACCCTAGAAGACTTCGCAGGATATTTTGTCTCCTAGGGACTTTTCAACAAAAATAACACCAAAGTTCCAGTTCCTGACATCCCTCTCTATATCTTCTAATAAACTTGTCCACTACCCAATTCTGCTTCAACATCATTTAGTTTGTCAGTTGCTGTTCACTTATACGAGTTTAAATTTATTATTATAAAAACCAAAAGAATTTTTAGCCTAAGGAATTTTTACTTACTTTAGTGTATATTCTTATTATGGTAAGACAATACTGATTTTATAAATCAGACAAATGTTGTTACGGTAGACATTCTCTAATAATTCATCCTTGTTAACCATATTCATTGTACAGAAACTAATAAACACTACAATAACACACTTCAAGTAAAACTAATATGATAGCACAGTCCCTTATCCGATAGTAAAGGTGGAACAAAAAACAAAATGTACCGAAATGTTCCCAAAGACTGGCACAATAACCGACAAGCGATTCAATGTATTCCAGCAACAACCAACATTCCAGAGTGAGGCATACATGAAAGCCTAACGCCTCGGGCACCAGTTGAGCAAGGGCATTCATGCACGCCAGCCGGACTCAATGTGTTAGTAGCTTTCTTTATAGAAATGAACTAACCAGAAATCAATGTACAAAGGGAAAAAATCACACAGCTAGGCAAAAAAACTAACAACTGACAGCTGTTAATGAATGATTGTTGTATGCAAACAATAATTATAAAAGTAATATTTTTAATGTATTCTTCTTAAAAAAACAGAAATAAAATAAAATAAATATTTTTTTACTTAGAATTGGTTATGAATGATTAACTAAACTTTTATATAGTTCAAGTATATAAATATTTGGTTTGAAGTTAGCCATTATATATATATATGGCAGTTGTTTTTATTGTACAAAGACTCATGACCTTCATATAAATTGGTCCTCAACATAAGAAACATATTTGGAGACCAATTGGTGAAACATTAGTTTCAGAAAAAGGTTGCCTTTATGCCTTTTCTGCTATAAAACTTAACAATCGGCCTTCAGGTGAAGTTTTACAAGAAGAAGTCTTACAGAAACATCAATCAGTACTTGGTTCTGATTAATGACATTACTCAATTCATATTATGAGAATATGAAAGAAATACAATAAAAAACATTACTTTACCCAATAGCAAGTATTTCTTTTTTTATAGCAGTACGATGTCAATGACACATGTTTTGACTTTATCATACCACTATCTAAAATGGCATTTATATTGTTTATAGTTCAAAACATATCTTAATCTTATGTAATTCTTGTGTCGCTGAGTGAAAACTTTCAACTTACTTACTGACATGTTTCATTGAGGAGCCAACCAGGACTTATATCTCAATGATATTACTCATCTTTATATTTTAAAAAAAGATAGTAGTTTTTCTATTTCAGTTGGACCTATTCAGTAAAACTGTAAAACTTATGTAGCAATGAGGTTACTTTTAAATCAACCAAAGTAGAAATATAAAGTTTCTTTTCAATTTCATATTGCAAAAATTTATTTAATTGCACTAGTTTTGTAACAAATTTTATATTATTTTATAAAAAATGCTAATATTATATCTTCAAAAAGTAGTTTCCCCATAAAATAAGTTAACAGTATCCTTAGAACGGTTAATAAATGTATCTAAAATGTTTGTAAAACACTTCCATGTGAACAATCCCATTTGACAATTGCAACAAATTAAAGAAGAAATTACAAAAAATATACTTTTTATGGTTTATATTCATTACAGTATTGCTGTAACAGATGATGAAATTTTTAACAATTTTATAAAGTGATTCGTAGTCTCAATATTTTGTTATAAAATTATTCTTCGTGAAAATAAAAATATCACATTTTCCATGTAGCCACCAAAAATAACAACAAATTTAGTTAACTAAATTTGGTGATTTTTGTCAAATTTTAAACCTTACAATCCAATTCACGAGCAAATGGCAGAGGTGGTGGTGTCATAACTTTGATACATAAATCTATAGTTGTTAGAAGTCATCAATCTATCACCACCACAAATATGGAAGCACTTAGCTGTGACATAACTATTAACCAAGATGTTAATATAAGAGTAGTCAACGTGTATATTCCTAATCAATTAGTAACTGATGAGGAACTTCAAAAATTACTGATTTCAGATAAATGTCTCCTTATCATGGGTGATTTTAATGCTAGACATGGCTCTTGGAATAAAGGAAATGACAACAGGAATGGCCTAATAGTTTACGAATGGATTGTGAACTCCAATTTGGTACTTGTAAACGAAAACAAGGAACCAACATACCAGTCACCAAGTACAGGATCATTGAGTACATTGGACCTTACCCTGTCTTCTCCAGATCTGTTAGACATAATCAGTAATTGGTATGTGGGTAAAGATCTAATTAGTGACCACTTCCCAGTATATTTTAATATCGACAGTAAAGAGGGAAATGTTAATGCACATAGAGTTATTACTACGCAACATAAAATAAAAGATGCAAATTGGCCCCTATTTAGACATCTTACTAATAACACAGTAAACTGCACAGAAAGTAATACAGAAAACATTGTACAGAAACTAACGATTGCTGCCTCGGAAAGTATCCCTAGCATTAAGGTAAATAAAAATAAACAAAAGCCTAGTAACATTTGGTGGAATAAGAGAATATCCCTCCTTAGATTAGAAAGACAAAAAGCCAGAAAAATGTGGAAGAAATTTAGAACACCCGAAAATAGAAGCAAATACAACCAGGCATCGGCTAAATGTAAGAGAGCTATAAAAGAGGCTAAAAGGACCTCTTGGCATGACTTCATAGGTAGCATCAACTCAAACACACCTTGCTCAGCTGTATGGAAAAGATTTAAAGCAATTCAGGGAAAACCTGATAATAAAATCTATCAGATCACAAATCCGGATGGGATCATAACTACTAATGATAATGACATTGCTAATGTATTCAACAAATTATATGTCAAAAAGTCAGGTATTGAGGAAAATTGGCCGACTCATCTGAAGAATGAGAAAAAGAGCTTTCTTACAACTTTGAATGAAGCAATTTCCCAAACAGATATCTGTGATAAACCTTTCACAGAAACTGAAATGAAGGCTGCAGTATCACAATTGAAGTCATCTACGCCAGGAGAAGATAACATTCATAATTTAATGTTACAGCATTGTTCTGAGTCATTTATGGAAGAAATAAGATGCAATTTTACACAAATCTGGGAGACAGGTAACATACCACAAAAATGGAAACAGGCTATAATTATTCCACTTGTAAAACCAGGAAAATCTCCTGAACTTGCTTCTTCTTACAGGCCTATAGCCTTCATGCCATCATGTCTCGGTAAACTTTTGGAGAGACTGGTTAATAACCGCTTAACTTGGAGGCTTGAAAATTATAATCTGCTGGGTTCATGTCTTTTCGGGTTCAGACCTAAACGAAGCACCTGTGATGCTTTACTAAACTTTACAGAAAGTATATATACCGGATTCTCAAACAAAATGTGTGCATCAGCGGTGTTCATCGATTTCGAAGCAGCCTTTGATAAGGTATCACGCATATCTATTATTTCGCAGTGTATGGAAATCAGTTTAAAAGGGAGGATATTGAAATACATTGTAGACTTCCTTAAGGATAGGAAAATTAAAACTAAGATCAATGATACATATTCTGAAGAAGAATGTACTCTAAACGGAATACCACAGGGGTCAGTCATTAGTCCTACTCTTTTTAACATAATGATGCAAAATTTAGGGAATATAGACCTTCCAGGCATCGGCATGGCTATTTTTGCAGATGATGTCACTATCTGGGCCACTGATAAAGACCCAACTGCTTCTACTCACCAACTGGAAAAGGCACTTAACAAAATCTCTGAGTGGTCTGAAAAATGGGGACTAACCATTTCAATGTCAAAAACTGAAGTATGCTTCTTCTCCAGGCGATACTTGCACACAAACTATAAACCAGTTATAAACTTAAATGGAAACGTACTGCGGCATAACCCAAATCCTGTACTTCTGGGTATTAAACTGGATCCAAAACTACTGTGGAAAGAACATGTCCATTTCATAGCGGACAAATGTGCAAATAGAATAAAAGCGTTGAAAGTTATAGCCAGCAGGGCATGGGGAGCAGATACATATATATTAAGGAATTTTTATTTGTCCTTTGTAAGATCAAAAATCATGTATTGTTGTGAAGTTTGGGGTGGAACAGCTGAAACTCATATTCGAAAATTACAAATATTACAGAACTCATCTCTGAGGATTTGTTTGGGTTGTCCAAAAACCACAAGTATACAGTCTATGGAAATTGAACTGTCAGTCATGCCCTTTGACTTATATATAAAAAACAGAATGTGGAAGAAACATTTTCAGATGAAGGCAATTTCACTTAACACTCTTTCTAACATTGCATTGGTAACTAACATCCGACAGTCACTGTTCTACCATCATAACAAACCCTGCGAATCATTAGACACAATGGAATCAGGAAAAATTCCAGTTGTTTTGGAACAACAACCCTGGCTTCGAATCCCAATAAAAACCAATCTTGAAATTCCTGGTTCACTCACAAAAGAAGATTCACCTCACCTACTAAAATCTGTCGCTATGGAATTGATAAACACCACATATAACAACTTTGTAAAAATCTACACAGATGGTTCCGTTGATAAAGAGAACCATAGGGGAGGTGCAGCTTTTCATTGTCCAGAATTAAACGAGGATTACTATGTGCCCTGCGATTCCTCTTCAAGTATGAATGCTGAACTGATGGCCTTAAATGCTGCTTTGGTTTTTAGCAATACTATGGATGCACAGAACATCTGCATTCTCACCGATTCCAGGTCGGCCCTTCAAGCCCTTCAAGTACAGCACACTACAGACTACCATTTTCGAACATCTGAAATAACTAAATTGTTAAAAAACTTAGAACAGAAAAATATTGTATTTCAATGGATCCCCAGTCATTGTGGTGTTCCTGGGAATGAGGAAGCTGACAGATCTGCCAAGGCGTCTTGCAACTTGTTTCCATCTCCTGAAAGTTGTTACTCCTTAACTAATTGCAAAGAGGCAGTTGATAAAGAATCTCACATCTGTTGGAGAAAGAAATGGAGAGAATGCAATACTGGGCGCGAATATTATTCATTACAAAAACAACCTAATGATCCAAAGATCTTCAAGTCATTATCACGTTCAGTGGCATCTTTTGCGGCACGAGCTCGTATGGGACACATTGTCACCAATACATATTTGAAAAGGTTTCATATTACTAACGACTCTATCTGTGGAGTGTGCAAGCAAGAAGAGGAAACATTAGAGCACATACTTTTGAAGTGTCCTGTAACAGCAGCAACAAGGAGTCCCTTGATAAAGCAACTAGGACGGGAATGTACCCTGGACAGAATCTTGAAAGAAAGTTGTTTCTGGCCATTGGCAGAGTGTATGTATAGGAGACATCGAGCCATCGAGGCCAACCTTGGAAGCTCGTAATAAGAAGTAAGAAGTAAGTAAACCTTACAATCATGTTAAACACTTTTTAAATTTAAAAATTTTGCCTTGAACTTATAAGTTAGCTCCCAATTATCGCAAATCATTAGTACACCAGAGAAGATATTTCTGGCTGAGCTACTGAATTTTCTTTTGTTTTTACTATAAATACGTAAATACCATTAAAAAACAGTGCCTGTTATCATTTTTTTACTCATTTTTAATCCATAAATACAAAAACTAATTAGCTTTAAACAATTTTAAAAAATAATAATAGAGGCATGTCAACCAATTAAAGCAAAAACAGATCCTTTTGCTTACGCCGGGAAAAGGGTAAAAAAAACATATGTAATAAATAATGTAGTAATAGATAATAATAATAAATATTGAAAGTGAAAATAACAGAAGAAAGCAGTGTAAGCCAAACGTTATTTCCACACTATTATTTGACTAATGGCAGTTACCTATAGATAATTGGATATTACTGTACGAAGGTTAATGCTTAACTAAAATGAAAGAGCCTACTTAAGAATTTAATGTAATATTTATACTTATCATAATAGGTAAATGTATTTTACGTCTTGGTGGAAGAGGCTTGACTCCCACTGTGAACCCAAAGTTATTAATTGGATAAATAGACCTAGCTTTTCTAATAACGTTCGATTCTTCACGGAAATAGTAAATGTTACCTCAATTATTTATAATAAAATTATAAACAATCCAGTAATTATAAATCCAGTAAATTATAATCCAGTATAATTATAATAAATTTATTATAATGTGTAAACGAAGACATTTCTATACATTGCTAAAGTTACCTGTATGTTAAGGAGGTAACCTAGGTTTTCACTTTCAAAGTTTTCTGGAGGATACCACTCAATAAGTTCATAGTTATCTTCGTGTTCAAAAGAGAGCGACTGGACTGGACCAGGATCTGAAAAAAGTAAATAAATTTATGTTGTATATGTGTATACAGATAGCCTGAGAGTCATCGTGTTCTGTAAAGGAGAAAATAGATCACCAGAAAAGTACCTATTAACAATCTCGTAAGGAAATTGTAAAAACCAGTGTTTTGTAGAGCAATTAGATGTAGCAAACTATAAAAATTACAAGAAAGTGTTTAGAGGTTTAAAGAAGTAGATCAGTATTTCATAAATAACACAAGGGTCTTTGATGAATAAACATTACATAAGTAATGTCCTGAAATGGTGTATTGGTAGTAGATAAATGCACTAACCAGAAAAGTAAATCTCATATGGTAAGTTTTTTTATTCCTTTGGTATTAAGCATCACTTCTTGTTTGCTAGATTGTAATTTTGTAATAAGACCCTCTGATGATGATGACATGGTCATCGAAATGTACATAAGGGTTTAATCTGAAGTAACTTGTTTATTTGTTATTTTTGATTATTTTTTGTGGTATTGGGGTTCTTTCCAATATTTTCATTGTAATATATTGTACCACTGTGCTCTTGATATTGTGTAAAAACATAAAATTTAAGACTTTAAATTTAGAAATGTAATAATTACTCGCTAATTACTTGGAATAATTTACTGGGATTTATTATTAATAAATAATGCACACAACGAACATCTAACCACAAATATGTTTACTCTATGCTTGTGTACATTTCTTATTGCAATTGTAAATGAAATCTACATAACACTAAAATAAAAATATCTGTGGTTAGAGGTTTATTGTGTTTATTATTTATTGTAATACATACTGCCACAGTTCATCCATCCTTTCTGTCCACCCATTATACTTCTTTTGTCCGTACTTACCGTATGGGATATTAATTTCTAGGCCTATAAAATGTTAAGAATTAGGAGTTTCTATGTATACAGGGTGAAAATCAATGTTTGTGTGAATGTTTCCTCTATACCTGAAAACAATCACCTGAAAATACATGTCATACATCAATTCACCTTACATCCCAATGATGTATTTTTCTGAATAAGCATCTAGAATTTGTCTTTTTTTTAAACTTGTTTGTGAATATGCCAAACCAACAAGTTCCCATTACTTCAAACATTACAATATATGTTTTAGCATTCATTCTTAACTGAAAATAAATATTGAGAATCTATTAGCATTCTCCCCAGACAGGTTAACCATTTATAAACTAAAATAGTTGATTGAAGTGTTGACTCTTAAAGCTGTATATTAAGACCCTTAAGGCTCAAACAAATCCTTAGGTATCTAGAAATGAATCTAATTACGTTTTTTGAAACATACTATTCTATAACTCACCTTCTAGCTTTGTTGAGATGGTTGCAGTTTCTGAATAAGGAGCAAATCCATTTGAAGTATATGCCCTGATTTTAAATTTTATTACTCCTCCAGGTAACAGATTAGACAAAGAGACTGATGTGTCTATTGTATTTTCAGAGACCCATTGCCAATTTTCCTCTCGAGATACTTCATAATGTTTACAGGGCAAAAATATTCAGTAGTATTCTTGTACTGTTACAAATATATGTTTACTAAACATGAATAATATTTGTTTATAAATTTTAATTTTAAAGTAGATTAATTTAATTTGGTTAAAGTATTACTTACATCCCAGCTGATGGTCATGAAAGTTGAGTTGCTTTTTGCAGTAATATGGTAATCTACTTCTACTGGAACTGTCAATAATACAATTAATTATTGTTATAAGAAACTTATCGGAAACTACAATTTGAAATTATAATACTGTTTTTTGCACTACAATAAAATCATTTGTTATTAAAGTTTACAAATATATAAATAAATTTATAATCTTTTCATAAACTTTTATTAATTGTTGATTAAAATATACTGTTTTTGCTTCTTTAGAAATGAAACTAAGAAACTCTTAAGCTTGAAAGAATTATTATTATTGCTATATGTACATATGTGGTTAGGCAGGTAATGGACAAAGTGGTACTTGATTTACCTCTGATGGCAGTGGAATGCTATGCGGGTTGCAGCTTGTCGTAGCATCTAATTATCGTGCTCGTTGTTTTCATCTCAATAATTTTATTTCTAACATATACAGGTTTATTGAGGACATCAAAACAGTGTATTAGACATTAAAATATTGTTTTATTAATCTGATCACAATAAAAAAAAAATATAAAATTATAAAATTTTGTATGATAAATAATAAAACACAAAAAAAAAGACAGAAAAAAGATAATTTAGATGAAAATCTAAAGTACCTACTACTAAAATATACTACATACTAAAAAACCCACTCAACTCAGAATGTTTCTGTTTGTGTCATGTGTTTCACAAAGCGATAGAGATCGATAATGTAAACGCAGACATAGAAAATGCATATGTCATGTCTGAGACTATTTATAGCCGAGATTAGCTGACATTTGTTTACTGCAATCTTATGAGGATACATTAGGTTTTCAGGCGTCCAATCATTTTGTCAATGACTCATATTTATAATAGTCTGTTCCCACTTCGAGTTGGTTCATTCACTCTAATAGGACAGTTATCGTTTATTCTTGCTTAGCTTATTTTTATAATCGTTGTTTTTACCGGATAATTTGCCGTGTTAAGTGGTTGAAACTAAAGAAAACATTAACATATAAAAGTTAAACCAATTTAAATCTATAATGATTTTCTTGAGCAACTGTGGCTTATGTTATAATATTTTAAATAATAAACCCAATAACCACAAATTAACTTTATTTATTCACCTGATGTACATTTCAGTTACAAGGTAACCATCTTCAGAAGCACTGAACAAAAAATTAATTTAATTTAAAACGTATATATATAAAACATATATTGCAAAAAAATATTGAGGTTATAAATTTAATTCTTTTTTAATAATTTTTCTCTTGTTTTTTTCCGGTAATAAATTTGAGCCATCTTTCACCAACAGTTTTCTTTTTTGTTTCCGTAATATGTTGTCAATAACTTTAATGTCAAAATGGTTCCACCTAGCAGTATCTTTCATATTTGTTAATTCATTAAAAAATCGTTTTTTAGCTAGCGGCACTTTAAGAAGTCTATTCACCATCGAATTAAAGGTTGCTAGTTTGTGTTGAAAGCAATGGTTGGAACTATTTAGTAAATATCTGTTATTATTCATTGGTTTTTTGTAGATGTCAAACTCCAATTTGTTACCTACTTTGATACAAGAAATATCCAAAAAATTTAACTTGTTACTCTCTTCCATTTCAAACATAAATTTAATTGCCGGGTTCTTACTATTTAATTGGGCTATAAATTTTTCTACTAAATATCATCCACATATCTAATCCAAATACGTGGAAAATATGGAAGGTCTCTTTTTAGTTCAAATTCAAATCTATTCATAAATAAATTAGCAATAAATGGAGATAGGCTATTCCCCATGGCTGTACCAGCTAATTGTCTATCAAATTCATTATTAAATTGAAAATAATTTTGTTTCATGCAACATTCTGTAAGTTTAATATATTCATTGATTTTCTGTTTCTCTAATTTATTACATTCTAAAAATTCTCTAAGGTATTTTATCGTCTCATCAATAGGGATACTTCGAAATAGCGAGCAGACATAAAAAGAAACCAATACTTCATTATTGTTAAATTATACTTCTTTAATCTTATTTACAAATTCTATGCTATTTTCCACCGTATAAATTTCCCTTTGGAAATCGAACTTAGAAAATTGTCCAACCAACCATTTAGATACATGATTATTAGGCGAATTTGTACCTGATACTATGGGTCTCATCATTTTTCCAGGTTTATGAATTTTTGGTAGGCAATATAATTTTGGTAAAGTAGGGTTAGAATTCGTTAATTTCCATTTCTCATTATCTGATAAAATCAATTTGCAGTTCTTAATCTCTTCTTTAGTTCTTTGTATAAACTTATTTAAAAGGATTCCTATTCAACTTTTTGTTTGGGCCTTCCTTCAACAATTCTTCTACTCTGTTAACATAATCTACTTTATCTAAAATAACAATAGTATTCCCTTTATCTGCTTTCAAATAATAACAGGGTTTCTCCTTTAATTTTTTCACTATTTGCACCTCTTTTTTAAAACTAACCTTATTGGTTCCGTTTAATCTTTTACTTTTTTCTAAATTTTCTTCTAATTTAATTTTACACGCATTTCTGATAAAATTCTTATCATTATCTTTAAAATTACTGATTTGGCTTTCAATATTAGTTACAATATCTAACATTAATTTTTTCTTAGTTTCTGGTAGCGTAAATTTTAATCCTTTTTTAAGAATATCCAATTCTTTTTTTTCAAAAACCAATGAAGAATCATTTTTAACCAATAGACTTTCCTTACTCGAATAATTAGGTTGTTCTACTACATTTCCCTTTAATTTTATTTCTAAAGATCTGACTTTTTGTTTAAAGTAGCAATTTTTTGTTCATATCTACTCTGGTTAACAGTGTACACTTTTTTACTAAACTCATCCCATTCGTCATTATCCATCTCAGCCATTAATTTTAATTGCAACTTGTAAGCTTCAATTTCCAAAAAACTAAGTTTACTAAACAAATATTTAATCTCTAAACTAACCCATTTATGTTTAGCAAACTCCAATACTCTCTTCGTACGGGGATTCATTAATTTAATCTTTATCCCATTTACAAAATTTGGGAAAATGTGTCGACTCTTACATTTTTTGAGAAAATTGATATCAGCTCTTACCAATTTAATTTTCAAATTCAATTTTTGGAAATAATTAAGCTCATCAGACCTGGTAGTCATTATCTATAATGATTTTCTTGAGCAACTGTGGCTTATGTTATAATATTTTAAATAATAAACCCAATAACCACAAATTAACTTTATTTATTCACCTGATGTACATATCAGTTACAAGGTAACCATCTTCAGAAGTACTGAACAAAAAATTCATTTAATTTAAAACGTATATATATATATATATATATATATATATATATATAAAAGATACATTGCAAAAAAATATTGAGGTTATAAATTTAATTCTTATTTTGTCTTGACAAAATAAATTTTTAAGACAAAATAAGAATTAAATTTATAACCTCAATATTTTTTTTGCAATATATGTTTTATATATATACGTTTGAAATTAAATTAATTTTTTGTTCAGTACTTCTGAAGATGGTTACCTTGTAACTGAAATGTACATCAGGTGAATAAATAAAGTTAATTTGTGGTTATTGGGTTTATTATTTAAAATATTATAATTTAAATCTGTTCATAAAACTCCCTGAAGCATTGTTTCAATTGAAGCATCAAAAGTTAACTTGGGATGGTCTGATTTAAAAACGACTCAGGCACAATGTTCTCCAAACTCTTTTGAAGCACTGACGATAAAATCAAACCTTTATAGAAACACATATCGATACTAGAGAAGTTTCAATTAGACTGGGAGTGAGTGTGCCGGTGCGCTCACCGTCACTCAGAAAGGAAGCGAGGAGCACACCGGCACGCTCTCAGTGCCTCGTAAAGGAACCCAGAGTGTGCCGGTATGCTAGCCGTGCTGAACGTGTTAAACACTTATGTACAGGTGTAGACATGTTAGTATTAAGTTTTTTTTCTTTAATATACCTTGATATCATGATTTTAATAAAAATAGTGTCTTATTATAATATATTCAGAAGTGTTGATAAGCCATCCCTTTAGTTTTGTGTAGTGTCTATTACATGTCACTGACTATTTGGTGGTTTATTACACAAACCAATACCCTTTAATCACTCTATAGCATTTTATTTCTTCCTAGAATACTGTTGTAAATAACTTCTTATAACTTTATTCCAAAATGTAGCTCCATACAAGGACCTGATGCTTGTCAGGTGCAAAACAACCATTGACATTGAAAAGCTTTTTACTATTATTTATTTTCGGAAAAATTCATTCTATTCAGCAGCAGACTGAATATAAAATGTTTTATTAAATTTATCCCATTATTCACTGTGATATATTTTACATATTTTTAATAAAAGTTTCCAATTATAAATGGTATTTACTACAGATTTCAATGACTATGAGTAGATTTGTAATCAATTTAATAGTGGAGATTAAGATTAAATTCAAAGTCTTTTATGGAATGCCTTTCTTACTAAGTTTATAGAGTATTCATATCATTTCAAGGATATCTTTTTCACTTTTTCTACTATATATAGCGTATGATGATGATATAATTTAAATTGAAATTTTATAATCAGTCAACATTACAAATATTCTAAGACAATCAAATGAATAATTATTTAAAACAACAAACCCACATACTACTACACAAATTACAGTAAAACCACTATATACACTAGATACTTTTTCGAATCATAGTTTTTTGAGCTGTTTGAGATTGTTAAGTTTAACTTTTATGTTGCATAATTTTGCATATTTTGGGTCTTCTTTACATATTATATGCAACTGCATATTTTGCTGGTTTTGGCATAAAAATTCCATATTTCAAGATAAATTTCTAGTTTTTTCTTTCTCTCCTTAACATTCATTAAGAATATTAGGTACTCAACGAATTAAAAAGGCTTTAATAATAGGTATAAACTTCACCCCTAGCAAAGTACCAGGTAAATGAACTCGAATGAACGTGAGGATAAACTAAACAATAGGTAAACAAACAGATTACCAGATACCATAAGTAGGTGCTCATGTATTGGAAAATGGGGAATTTCTAGTCGTTCGCCTCTTCTCTGACTGGATTACTAAGAAGAGAACTGAATTTAACCATGTCTATAAATAAGCCTACGACTCTCAACCTAGTTGAACAGTGTCTTACAATCTTACAGTTGCAGTGTCTTATTCCTTACTTATTCCATTTCACATGTCTGTCCATTTCCAGACACATGTCTGTTTCCGTGGTGAAGATGCAGTTTTGGATAGAGGATGATTATTGTTTTAAAGTCGACGGGAAAACTGTGTTCTGCCTGCTATGCAGTAAACCAGTATATAAAACTGACTTTTTTAAAATGAACTTTTTATGTATGAATACAGCTTTTACTGTTCTAAATTTGTATCATAGTAAAATTTAAATTTGTCAACAATTACTAAATATTCATAAAAATTTCCAAACATTACCAAAAAATTATTTAATTTTAGTCATTCATTATTTTAGGTACCTATACAGGAAACATTTCAAGTTGATCAGTATAAGATACAAAATAGAATTGTAACAATTGAATTCATGACATATCCCTGGTGTGCAGCGATAGATTACCAGTTTCCAATGACCACAAGAGGAGGACATGAATTCAAGAACTCCTTACTGGGCCTGAATGAACCCAGATATCCCAGAAGGTTTGTTATTCATGAAGCTCATTTTGGAAGTCTTCCTGCGGTTATCGAGGAAATGAAAACAGACTGATCTCCTAGTCTGTGCAAATGATCGAAGAGCTAAGAGAAAAAAGTGAGATCTGGCCCGGCCTTATCGGTAAAACATTTCAGACAAAACTCGAGGCAGTGCTTGCAAACAATTACAGATTCAAATAAAAGAGGTACCAGAAAAAGTTAGTTTGAATGAACATACGCCAGAAGAAATTGCACTCCTTAAATATCTACTAGGAATGAGCTGTGACGTTGAAAGAACATTATCTGGTCTCAAATTATTGCTTTGACAGAAGGAGTTTCACAACTGACAATTTTTTAAAAAATATTGTCGTTCAGGCAAACTGACATTAATAGACACTTGTAATATTGTAAATACTTTTTTTTTTTTTTTTAACTTGGGAGCAGGTTTGAATTGCCCGAAGCCCTGCTACCTTAAGGTATATTGTACTTACCTCCCTGATCTAGTCAAATAACCCCTTCCCTCTTACCAGGTTTAGGAGTTTCCTGACTAGAGTTTTACCTTCAGCATCCACCAAAGCCGTTCCATCACCAAAGAGGGAGGTTGAAGCGCCTCTCAGCAAGTACTTCACATCTGTAAATAATGTGTGTGGCAGTCTCCAGTTCCTGCCCGCATAATCTGCACACTGGTTCATCTTTGTAGATACCCATTTTATGCAAATGTTTCCTTAGTCCACAGTGTCCCGTGAGTAGACCTGTGACTATCCTCAATTCCTGCCTAGACAGATAGATGAGACTCTTCTGCAGCCCCAAGGAAGGTTTCCTAAGGGTTAGCTTACTGTGTCTCATCCCTTCGGCCCTGAGCCAGTGCTCACAGTGTCTTACCAACTTCAATAGATTTTATGACTAATTTTAAATTTTCTTCAGCCCATGTAGCTTGGCTTGACTTCAGCCATCCACATTCGCACTGTCATCTTGACCATGGATTTGGAAATACCTACCGCAGGCTCCGGTCCAATCAGGGGAGTCGAAGACCCCTCCCTGGCCAGCGCATCTGCGGCTTCATTTCCAAGTATTCCCCTATGCCCTGGCACCCAACCTAACTTGATTTGATTGTGCCTTGCCAGAGCTTGTAGGTTAATTAGGCACTCCCTGACTATGGCCGAGGTGACTACGTGTCCGTTTAGTGCCTTAATTGCTGCCTGACTGTCGGAGAAAATAGCAATCCGGGTCCCGTGTGTTTCCCTTCTCGCTATCTCTCCCAGACAGGCATTTATAGCATATACTTCGGCCTGAAAGACAGAGGTATGCCTCCCCAAGGAAAAAACTAGTTCTACCCTTGAGTTTTTACAATACACCCCCGCTCCAGTGCCGAAGTCCATATTGGAGCCATCTGTGTACCAGATCTGAGCTCCCGATATTAATGTCCCCGACCATTCCATCATAGTTTGGTGGACCTGGTCAGGTGCAAACATTCGAGTAATGTGGTCGCTGCCCATTTCCAAGACGGGTTCTTTGACCACGCACTCGATACTCATATGTCCCGAGACATCTGGGAGGTTAGCCCAGTTGCTCGAGTTGCGCAATCTCCATGCCGCCAGCCTCGCCTCTCCTCTAAGGACAAACTCAAGGGGAGGGAGGTTAAGCATTACTTCCATTGCTGCACCTGGTATAGTTGACATCGCTCCCAGTGTGCACAGACAGGCCAATCTCTGGATAGAGCTCAGTTTAGCTCTTGTCTGTGCCTGGTTGGCCTTTGTCCACCACACCAGAGCTCCATAGGTAATCATAGGTCTTATCACCCTCAGATACATCCAGTGCATCAATGATGGCTTCAGTCCCCATTTCTTACCCACCATTCTTCTCACAGTCATCAGTGCCCTTTTGGCCCTGTTAACTGTCCTCTCAAGATGTGGGTTCCAGGTGAGTTTCCTGTCCAGAGTAACTCCCAGGTACTTCACCTCCCCCACAAACTCAAGGTATTCACCAAACAAGCGGGGCATCCTGGTCGTCAGATCTTTTCGCTGTCTGGTGAAGTTAATGAGAGCAGTCTTTTTTGGATTTACCCTAAGGTTCTCCTTTTTACACCACTCTTCAATCAGTCGTAGAGGATTTCTGATTACCTCAAGGACTGTATCAGGGAATCTGCCCAGGATCAGAACAACTATGTCGTCCGCATATCCTAGACAGAAGTACCCCTGTTCATTCAGGAGTTCAATAAGGTTGTCAATCACTAGGCACCACAACAGAGGAGAGAGAACCCCCCCCCCCCTGTGCACAGCCCAGACTTGTCTCCGCCCTTCTGACCTCCCCTGCCACCTCTACAGAAATGCTTCTGTTTGTTAACATGGAACTTATCCAACCACAAGTGGTTGCATCCACTCCATGACGTCTTGCACCACTTACCATCGTCTCCACTGAGGGGTTATTGAAAGCCCCTTCAATGTCGAGGAAGGCACCTATGGCACAACCTTTCTTGGCGATCATTTGCTCAATCCTACCAACCACTTGATGGAGAGCTCCCTCGCTGGATTTCCCCTGTTGATAAGCATACTGGTTCCAATGCAGTGGTTTTATGGCCAAAGCACCCCCCCCCCCTAATATGCCTATCAACCAGTTTTTCAAGTCCCTTAAGAACAAAGGACATGAGTGTAATAGGTCTGTATCCTTTCCCTTCCGATTGGTTACCGGTGGGCTTAGGTATAAAGACCACCTTACTAAATTTCCAGGCTGCCGGCACATGCCCTAGAGCAATGCTTAGCCTGTATAATTTAGTAAGTACCAGTACCAGCAAATCCATTCCCTGCTGCAGCAGCACAGGATAGATCCCATCTGGACCTGGAGATTTGTAGGGTTTAAATGTGCCAATAGCCCATGTTACCCTTTGTGGAGTTACTATCCTCCTTGCCACTTCCCAGTCCTCCCTCTTACCACGTCTTGTGGAGAGTTTGGCAACTGGATCAGTGTCTGCTCCCCCAAGTTTCCTCAGAGTACTGGAAGGGAAATGTGTTCTGATTAATTCTTCCACAGTTTCCCCTGCAGTTTTTGTTATATTTCCCAGTGGGGTTCTTAGCATCCCCACCGGGTTAACTGGGTCCTTAGAGAGCACTTTATGCAGTCGTGCCCCTTCCCGAGTTTTGTATTCGGTTAGTGTTTTCCTATACTGGTCCCACTCCCCGTTCTTTTTTGCTCTATTAAAGAGTCTCCTGGTGGTCTTCCGAAGTTTGGCTAGCTTCTTGTTCCACCATGACGGATCCCCTACTTTTCTCCCCTGTAGGAGTCCCAGTCTGTTCTTCTTGGATCCC
This sequence comes from Prosapia bicincta, assembly GCA_036971475.1. NCBI lineage: Eukaryota > Metazoa > Arthropoda > Insecta > Hemiptera > Cercopidae > Prosapia > Prosapia bicincta. The sequence continues at coordinate 149,619,154 of JBAIZL010000004.1, read as the reverse complement.
TGGTTGGCCGAAGCATGGCTAGATTTAGAGAGATATCATACCTAATATGTCTGTGGTCAGAAGAAGATGGTTCATCCGACACATGCCAGTTTAGTATATACCTAGCCGTCTGGTTCGATGCCACCGTAATGTCCAGGACCTCCTGTCTGGCCCTAGTGACAAACGTCGGCTCTTCCCCCTGATTTAAGACTAGTAAATTCTTAGAGCTAAGATAAGCTAAAAGTTCCTCACCTCTAGTGTTGGTACCTGTACTTATCCACGAAGTGTGATGGGAGTTAGCATCCATCCCCACCAGCAGCTCCTCATCCACAGCCCCGCAGTGCTCGACCAGCCTTCTCAGCTCTTGTGTTGGTAGAGCCCCCGCGTAGTCAAAGGGGAGATATGCCGTGGCAAGGTTCAGCCTCTTCATCCTCCCCTCCGCCGGCAGCTCCACCGTCACTGCTATTAAGTCCCTGCAGCAGAAGTCCGTTAGTACAAAAGCACTCAACCCCCTCCTAACCAGGATACACGTCCTGGGAACACCGGAGTCCTTATCGTACAACAACTTACCTCCAGATGTCGCCAGCCCGCATATTCGTCCTCCAGAAATCCATGGCTCCTGGATGAGAACCAAGTCCTGTCCAGCATCCTACACACGACAGCACTCGCCGCCCTGCTATACTGTAGGTTCACTTGGAGGATCTTGATCATTGTTCTGCTTAATTTGCAGTCACTTCACCGGTTTCTGCAGTCGGCAGCTTGACAGCCGCCCCCGCACCCTCAGTGATGGTTGCCATTGACACATCTGCTACAGACTCACGGTTTGCCGTCTCATTGGCTCCCGCTGTCTGTGCAGTCTCGAAATCAATTCTTTTACTTACTTGGTCCATTAACGTCCCACGAGTATGGGGGAAATAACGGTCGACCAGAGCAGAGCCCCCACTGCCCTGGCAAGACAACATACAATGAGGTTTTGTCTGGTTCCTCAAGGGGATCGTGTGCAACTGCATTTTATACCCTGCAGCCATTCATCCTTCGGGACGATGCCTTCCACCTTGGATTGGGTATTCAGTCACTGACCTTGAAGCACACCCCAAGTTCAGGACATTATTAACTGTTACTCATGGAGCTAACAGCCTGCTTTACTCTCTTTTTTACAACTGTGTCGTTAGGGTAGTTTCCCGCCCATACTTCACTGTCGCATTGCCCTTGGTTCACCTGGGAGGTGAGAGTAGCATTGTGAGGACTTAATTCCCAACTACCCCAGTCTCCCCAGTCAGAGCAGTTATTTCTACCACCCCCAACCGGTTGACTGACGAGGAGGGATAATTCCTCACCTTTGAACCATAGCCTTGGTCCAGGCCTGCATATTCAGAAACCTTCCGGAATCCTTATTCACAGGTAACCTACATTTCTGTAGGCCGTCCCACTATCCGCCACCTGTGGACCCGCCCGGTTGCTCAGGCCAGCTTGCCGGGTTGTAAATACTACTTTAATTAATATTGTAAATTCTCATTTTGAATTTCTGACCCCAGTCCTTTACAAATATTTTGTAATTTTCCTCATATTTTAATGAAAATTTGTCAAGTTTTTAAACAGAATTGGTATTTTTATTGTTGTAACCCTTCTTTTGTAACTACTTCTTTTGCAAATACATATCAATAAAATTTTAAATTGTATACAGTTGTATATGCAAAAGCATATTTTGCTGTTTTTCATTACTTGTTTTGGCTAATTTTTTTGCATATCGATCCTATGTCTAGCTATAATTATATAACATTGAATATATAATTTGTATTGAATTTTGAAACAATATAACAACAGATCATATAATAAATAATGAAATATATCAATAAAAGATCATATTCTGAGACAACATTAAAAAATGAGGGAATTTGAGGAAAGTTGTTCATAAAATAAGTTAATCATATATTGAATGTCTAATATTAAAAAAGAAACTTCAGATGTTGGTTTATAATTTATTGAGATTATACTACACTAAATGACGTCATACATCTGGTTCCAAAGGTCAATTCATAAATGAATGATAAATAAAATGAATTATATTAAAATTTATAACTTTCCTGGGTAAATGTTTTACACTTTTGTGTTGTCCTAATACTGAAGATACTATCATATTTTTTGTTAAGTTTTTCAACAGAAAATCATGCAATAACTCTTCATGATGAATCATTTTAATTATAGATGGATAAGGCCTATAATGATATAGTATTTCAATATAATCACAATTTGTTACAATTTCAATGTGAGGAAAGGGTGTGTTATGGAAAAATCTGCTCCAAGTTGGCTCTAGGAATAGAGAAACTTACAATATTAAAGATATGCATTTGCAAGCATTCTAAATATGATTGTAAAGGAAAATGACAATTTCATTCATCTTAAAATTTTAAAAAAATTTATATTTAGTGAAAATGGTAGAAACTTTATATAAGTCATGCATTTGGTTTAATTCTTACTTGAGCAAAGTGAAAGAAAAGTTGTGATTGGTACATTTTCCCCTTGGTAACTGTTAAAATTGTTATCGAAAAGAACTGTCCTGACATCATAGAACTTTCCGTAATCTAAGTCTTTTATTGTGATTGTGATGTTATTTGTTTTAACAGCAATTTCATCATAATCAAATGAATTATCAGTATAGTAAGGGCCGCCTTGGGCAATCCATTTGTCCATCCCAGTTTCCTGAAAATTCGTCATTGATATTAAAAACTGAGAAACATAACCTACAAGAACAAGATTTATAAACTTACCATACTAAGCGTAGAGGATTTTCTGAAAATTATAGAGAGATAAAACAAATAATATAAACAAAATTAATCACTTAAACAATATTTTATGACTATCCGAACTTTAAAAGTTCAGATAGTCATAAAATATTATTTAAGTAATTAATAAGATTCACGGAACGTAATGGACTATAAAATTCAAGAATAAACAAAATGTTTTAAAAATAAACTCCTATTTAGGTCAACGTAGAAAAATTTTATTTTAGTTACTTTTTATTAAATAATTACAATTCATATAAATAAAGTAAAATAACCTATGCTTTAAAACACATATTCTGTCACATAACCTACAACATAAAATCATTCAGCTATTTTACGATATCATATGTTATCACTCATGGGACATGAGCTTACTCATGGTAAGCTAAATGGGACGAAATAACTATATGGAATGTCTTGTCCTTTTTGTGAAATGGTTTTCTCCCATGTAAAACTAAAATTAATGAATTCAATTTATTTAATTAATTATTATTTGAAAAAATCTGTATTAACATCAAGTATCATCAAGGTTAATAAAATTTATTTGAACTTGAGGGGAAGTGTGAGATACGAGATCATAAGATAGGCCTTTGTTTTGTGTAGAATTTATTGTTACATGTGTTTTGGTATGTGACGAGTTCTGTTGGTGTTATTATTTCTTTGATAGTGTTGGTTGGTGTATTGTTATCTACTAACACTTTTTAGAATGTTTGGTGTTTCTTTAATTGGTATGTTGTGGTTATGTCAAAGAAGGCTAGTATAGAATTGTGTGGTACATTCATATTTTTTATATTTTATGTTAGATCTAGGTTGATTTTAGGCTGTCATTGATCTATACCTACGATAAATTAATTGGTGATCTTATTAATTCAGTGACTTTATCAATTTATAGGTAATATCTAAAATCTCTTGTTCACAATCTCTTGTATGTTGCAGATCTTCAGGCAACTCACAGATCTGCTCTTTTAATTGTATCTATGTGGTATTCCAGAATATTTTAAATTAACTTAACTTTTCTATTTACACCTATTGGGTGCTTGCCACTCTATTGGTTACAGCTCCAGAAAAACTCAAAAACAATTTTGCACTTGAAAATATAGGATCAAAAACATTGTTTATAAAATAATTTTGACCATTAATACTAACCTTATATTGTATCTGATACATAGATGGGATACCTGTGCCGTTATATTCTGTTAACCTTGGTGTTACTTTAACTTGGCCATATGAAGAAATGAAAACTTCAGGTGGACTTTTAACAACAGGATATGCTAAAAAAACATTACAAAGTTAAATTAAAAATTACTAGACAAAAGCTTTAAACCTGAATAGAGCTAAATGTATGAAGGGAAACCCTATGTAATTATAACTATAAAATAAAATTATTTTGAAAAAATGGACATCATTTTGTACAGTTAACATCTATTGTAATATGTTAATTTAACTTTAAATAACTAAAAATATCAATAACTAAATTCAAGACTCTAAAAATATATTTAAATTAGAAACATTTCTATAAAATAGTATGGGATTTTTGGTGTTTTGGGGCTGATGCAATGGGTGCATGAGTTCCTTGAAGCATGAAAGTAATTCAAAATATAACAACCTGCACCTTTTAAGCTTACCCTTGAAAAAAAAAGTCGTACAAACAATGCCTAAGGATGCAGAGACTGCCATTAATAAATGGTCTTTATTAATTCTGTTCCTGTTGGGAGGAGTTTTGAAATGACATTAGTCCAGTTAATTACTAACTAACTAGTTAAGAATGAGAACTCCTATGAAGGATTTACAGATCATCATAGGACATTCATCCATCTCCAAACAATGCACAGGGGCGTAGAACAAGACAATTGTTAACAAGTAATATAGAAAAAAAATGAAAGTCAATTCCTGTTGAAGTTAAGAAAGAAAAATTTTATTTCAGTTAATTTTTAATTTATAACTACAATTTATATACATATAATAGAATCACAATATTAAGCGCCAAAATAGAACGCAAGGTTCCTTGAAATTTTCCATTACCCTCTCTATAATACAGTAGTGTTTTTATATTGAGGTTAGTGTTTTTTTTACTTATTTAGTTAAAATTAGTCCATAGATCTCAAGAAACGTATTAATTATAAAAACTCAGTTATTTTTAATTATTTCTGTGATATTCTTTTTATTTTTCTTACAATAAAATGTAAATTTCTTCAATGCATAGTGACTATAAATGAAAATTAATCAAGATTTTCAACATATGACAAAAATGTGCTAATACTGTTATAAACGCAGCAAAGTAAGATGAAAGTTCTGAAATCACTGCCGGCACATCTATTTTTGGTATATCAAGTTTCATGTAAGTCATAAATAAATAAATGCTTATTTATGCACTATTATCTCTTCCGGGGTCATAGACTGAATGATATGTTTGTTTATGGTGCTTAACTTAGGTATTTATGAAATATATTTGTCATCATATAAATTCCTATACAACTTATTATGACACATAAATATTTGACCAAACTTTTACCATATATTATCCATCTAGAAATTATTGGTAGTTGACTGTAGTGCTAAAAATATAAATTTAAAAGATAAAACTTGAAAAATACTCACTTTCTTTGCAGAAAGGAGGTAAATAACCACTGTCACAGATCACACAGTATCCTGTGTAGATGTCACAAGCCCTTTGGTTTTCACAGTTACCACATACTTGTTTACAGTCATTCCCATAATTTCCTTCATGGCATCCTGCAAATAACCATTAAGAAATATCTGACAAATAGTTCAATCTATGTTTAACAATGTAATAAAAAGATAAATACTTTATTAATGTTCTTGTTTTCCTTACATAAAAAGAAAATATTTTATAATTTTATTGTTGAGTTTATCCATAAGTTTGTTATCTTGGAACTGAACAGAATTAAAATGTGAGAGTAAAAACTATAACAATGTTGAGCTATTGTTCATGTAGTGGTCACATAATATAGGTATGTAGTAGGGTTGGACCAATTCCTAAAATTTTTGATTCCGATTAAAATTTTTTTTTTTTATTCTCGATTTCTAAGTTGATTCTCAATTCTTTCAAGTTATATAGGGCTACATGATATTCTCTTACAATCAATTTAGTTAACACTTTAGTTATATGCTAAAAAGACTTTTAAAAATTCTGTTTTAATGTAATAGGCTATACAAGACGTTCATCCTTGATTTATAAATAGGAATTTCTGAAAGCATGACAAACATATCGAATAAAAGTAATGATTTATTAAAAATTGTAAATGTGAACTTTGTTTACACTATTTTATAAAAGTTGAAAAAAATACCTGATTATATTTTCAGTGTCTGTCAATTAAAAATAAGTGAAAAATTCATACAAATAGGCTCATTTTTAATGTACTGTAGTTTAGAAGTCTGGCAAGTAATGCAAGTTTCTGTTAAAAAATACAAGCATCTGAACACGATGTGGGTCAAGCCGGTTTTCCCGTTTGTCGTATATAATAATATAAAAGTGAAAAGTCGTTTTTAAAATAAATATATAGAAGATTAAATTAACACTTGACTGGTAACTGACAACAACATAACCTTGAAACAGTTGTAACAACACCAAACTCAAGGTCCTTAAAACGGATGGCTGAACTACGAAACAAAACCACAACACGATGAAATCGTAGGCAAGGCACCACTTTTTTATTGTGCAGTTGATTTGGTATCAAACTATCAAAAAGTATCAACATCAATATCATATCGAGCTAGAAGACAGATTTTTCTCTGTTGATTTCGTAATTATTCTATACTAAATGTGAAATACGTGTGTTTTACAGAATTAATTAACGAAAAAATAGAGAAAGCACGATATAAGGTTTTATGTATTTGTAACAATCACCCTATCTGTTGATGCAAAATATATTGAAACCTTGCAATTTCCACTGATGTTATATTCATTTTAAAATAATAATAATGTCAATAATATGGCACAAAGGGAAGACAATGTATGCATCATTTACCACTAGGAATGACAACTTATTTATATAACATGTATCCTCATTCACAAATCAGATACTGCGGTTAACGAGATAATATTTTAATTCTTTAACCCATTCCTGATCTAATTACATGCACGCCACAGACACTAATCGGCACTTTTCATTTTTTTAAAAATTTTTTTATTTATTATTTTGTACTTTAGTTAGTTTATTATTTATTTGATTAATATGTGTAATCATAATCAATAAAAACAAATTAAAAGTTACTTATGGATTGAAGTAAGTTTGCTTTAGGCTCTAGGCTCCTACTATTATTGTTCATTTCGTATGTGTACAAGAATACACTAATTACAAAAACTATTTCCATATATTTCTCCACTATCAGCTACTGATCCGATACCGAGTAAAAGCTATAATGAGCTTCTCACTCCAGTTGACATAAAAAAAGCTGAAACTTTCTATTATGTTTAGATGTCTGACAGAGAGTCATTGAGCCATTAATATCCTTCTTTATTTATGCTGTAAGTTGCAAGAGACAATAAATATCTCTTAGAAAGCACAGATGTCTAGTCTTGTGCATAGCACATCAAAAAAAAAAAAAACTCTCCAGGAGCAAACAAATCAATCAAACAATGATAACATTCATGACTTGCTGGGCTTTATACATTTTTGTGACTAGCTGAACTAGTTCATAAACCGCAGTGAGTTTACACAGTTATTCTCTATAGAGTTTATGTTATAGTAATGCTATAGATTTTATTACATAAACTTTTTGGCTGATATGTTTATGTATAAGGATTTGTGTTGGAAGATTATCATGGATGGTTTCCTAGCTGAATTATTCCTGGCTATAAAGTAATAATTTAAGCTTAACCATTTGTGTGATGAAATTTTATACAGAGCACAGTAGCGTAATTATGATAAATAAATAACAATAACCCTTGCTACAAATATTTAAATACCCTTGATGTACATTTCGCCAACACAGTTAGCATCATCAGAAGGTTACAAACATACTGTTTGTAATCTTCTGATGATGCCAACTGTGTTGGCGAAATGTACATCAAGGGTATTTAAATATTTGTAGCAAGGGTTATTGTTATTTATTTATCATTTGTGTGATAGCAATAAGTTTTCAAGTGTATATATTTCTTACTATGCATCAAAGCTTGAAAACATTTTGGCAATAAATTTCCAGATCTTCCATCGCTTTTTCTCAAAAACGACTGCATATTTGGTTCTGGGATAAGTTTGATACAATTTTTCAGTTGATAAGGCATAAGAAACCAGCGTTTATTCAATAAAGAATGTCGCTTAATTTATGCTCCAAAGAAATCAGTACAAGTTATTTCACAGGAGTTGAAATCTGGACAAAACATTTTGCCAGCTTTAACTCACTAAAGAAATTAGTTTCTAGACCAATGATTATAAAACGTTTTTTTGTTCCAGAATCATTTTTTCCGAAGTATGAACTACCCTCTGTAACATTCAGAATCAAAGTCCCTATAGTGTAACCCTCTCTATAGTGGAATCTCTCTAGTAGAATTTAGTGTACTGTTGGACCTAAACAAATCGTCCCAGCATAAGTACAAGATATAAGGAGAAGGGGATTTGTTACATTAAGATAGAAAATTTCAGAATTAGTTACATTAATGTAGCTCATTGCTGATAAAAATTTAAATCACTACTATCTCTGTCAAATATGTCACCTATTTAAAATACTAATTAATTCTTGTATATAATATTTTATTTCCAATGAGAAGTATGTATTTAGAAAAATTGTAAAATAATGTATAGCTTGTATTATTATAACAACCTACTATCTTCACAATTAGCTCCAGAATATCCTGGAGCACATTGACAGCCTATGGCAGGAGTGCAAAGAAGTAGGCCTTGGCATTCATATGAGTATATTGAACAAACTCCTTTACAATCTCCTCCAAATCTGTTACGACCACAAGCTGTAAAAACAAAAATCTTTTGTAATAAAATAATCAGTCACTACAAAAATATTTAGAATTTTACATAAAAGAGATTAAAAGCAAAACATAAATAATAGAATAAATATGCTAAGACTCACAATTATAAAAACTTTATTATCATATACGTTTCAATGACAACATGTTGTCATGATCGGTGATGTTACACAATTTAAACTTAATTGAAAAAAACTAAACAACCTATAATGTTTTAACAAAAGTAAGAATCAGATCTGGGCATTGTCTAAACATGTTGAGTTTTTTTACTTCATTCAGCTGGTAAATTTATTTTAAGCACTCTATTAGCTAACATTTCTTAAAATTTGAACATAACCTTACAAATTGTTACTTCTTTTAGTTCAAAAACTATCAATAACTATAGTAATGGACCTTCTCAAATCCTCTACACCCAGTAAATATGCTGCATTGTAACTTAAGCGGAAGCATAACAGATGTTTTTTGTTTGGTGTTTCTCACAGGTAGAACATGACAAGACTGTCACCATAAAATAGATTAAGTGCTACACTATAGATTATCTGCTATGTAGCTAACCCAACACACACACACACACACCAACATACACACTAATTTAAATGTTCTACATACATTAAAACAAAGTAAAAAACTAATAACTTTAGAAAAATATGAAATATAAAAACACTACACAACAGATAAAGAAATCATACTAAATGATCACACACATTTTTAAGCCAACAGCCTTTTCTATTATATAACACACAACCAAAACAACCAACCCCATTCCACAGTTATATATCCATTCCCGTTAGAGCCTTTACACCTAACCGATAATAGAGGGTTAGCTTCATAAAACGAACGATCGTTTTGAAACGCGTCAGCAAGTAAGCAATTACGTATTCACTTAGTTAAGTAGTTTAAATTAGTTTATTGTTAAGGTTCTTTCATTAACTGTTGAATTTTGTTTCACCACCATTCTAGATTAATTAATTTAGAACTAGTATAATACGTATAAACAACATGCCCTGATGAAAAAACTTTAAAAATATAATAAACTGATGGAAAAAATCATTATCGTTCCATCCAATCTCATTATGTGCTGTTTTGAACCATCCATGTATAATATGTAAGATGCAAGTTCTGAAGTAAAATAGCTCAGGATAGTCATCTGAATTGTTTAAATGATCATTTAAATACGTCATATTAAATTTTCATTAACAATAGGAAACATTTTGATCATAACATTTTTATTAACATTTGCATCATCTCTTGAAACCTTAATCATATTTCTTAACTGAATATCACGATCTTTAAAAGCACTAGTGAAATATTGAAACAGGTCAGAAGCTTTTGCTTGACCTAAGAAAGGTGAAGATAAGTATCTTTTCTGAACTAAGTCATTCTCCCAAAAGCGAACTATTATATCTAATTGACTTTTTTGTGTGATTTTATTTAAACATTCATCGAATGAAATAGCAAAAAGATCATAATTATGAATAATTGTTACCAATTCATTCTCAAATTATAGTCGTAATCCGTATGATATGACATACCCTACCTTACATTTACGCAAGTGTAATTTTTTCTCTATTGTAGTATCAGGAAACATGAATCAAAATAAATCCATTGACGACTTGCTGAACGAGAAGATTCTTGTGAATAAACCTTATTCAATGACCATGGAATTTCAGCTCTTGTTACGTCACCTTTATCGCAGTAATCAATAATTGTTCTTTTAACTGCATCTGCATTTTTATTTAGACCAGATGGACCTGTTGAAGTATCATCATTCACGATATTATTAACAAAGCCAGGAGGTTGTAACTTTGACTGGTTAGTCTCTAGAGTATTAGTACTAACCAATCCTTTTTCAGTTACACTTGTTTTAAGAGTCTTTAAATGTAATATATTATTTTTGCTTATACTTATGAGGGTTTGACGTTTCCCACATTTAGCGTGTGAGGTTAAATCACTAGCACCCATATTAGAAATATCTAATGTTTTTTTTTACAGAGAGTACATATAGCAAACTTATTACTGCTACGTTTTTTTAACCCAAAAAAAGACCTGAATCTATCTCGCCATTTAGCCCCTCTTCTTTAATGTGCAAGCTTTTGACATTATTTTATATACTAATATTTGAACCTGTATAGTAATTTCCTGATTCAAATAAACGAAGTATATAGGTTATTCTAGGAAGACAGTTACTTACTTCTAAGAAATTTTCTGTTTATATTCAAAATGAAATTTTTCTGGTTTTAACTTTATACTGCATTGGAAAGGTTAACAACAAATGTAGAAACGTTGAAGTTCAAGATTCCAAACTACGCTCATTTACCACTGTAATTACACTGCTATTGATTACAAATTTTCAATAAAAAAATAAACAATATACTACTGTTAGTGTAAATACCTATAGGTGAATAATAAAACAATCTATCAACATGAATTAATTGTAATTAAATTTACCAATAGTCACTATAGTAAGAATGTAACACTTGTGAGTCACAAACATATGATACAACGTTTTTAAACGTGATTTTCAACATGTCTTGATTGCCAAGTGTAGCATGAAAAAAAGCTATTGAAGTGGTAACAGTTTGGTGAAGAAGTACATTACTATGGGAGAGTTTGTTGCCAAGCTTACTGTAAATGTGTCATAACCATTTACACCTGCTTAATCAATAGTACGACAGAGATATAAAAACATCATGCTTAGCTTATGCTATCTCTCTCGCAATAATAATAACGGGGGGGGGGGGAACACTTATACTACATCTACAATAAACTTGACAACAAACTCTCCTGTAGTCAGAGTGACTATTAATGGCCAGAATAAGTCATTTAACACAACTGGCATGGGTAAAATATAATAGGGATATACAGTCGGCGCCACTTATTGTGATCACGGTTAATGTTATTATTCGGTTATTGTTTCATTGAAAAACAAACACGGACGTATATTAATACATTGTAATTAGGCCGCTTATTGTAATCATCTATTTGCTTATTATTATCATTTAATTTGCCATTCAAAATCATATGCGTCAACGTATACTAGCATAGACCAAGTAAAAATGTCTACAAAGTAGTGTAAACAGCACGTGCAACACACAATGACGCCCAATTCATAGAATGTTTATTTTTAGAATAACAGAAATACTTTATAATGGTTTCAGCACTTAGCACAGTTCTCAGAATGTCTCCCTTACTCTTTGTTTACTCACTCACCCTAGCCTCGCTTGAGTCGACTTTAGTTGCTTGTAACAAGTAGTTGATGTTACTACTGAACCATTTACAGTACAGTCCAACTGTATTTTTTAACAGTGAATTTTTATGAACGTTTATTACAGTATTTAAGTGTGATTTTACATAACTTAATTTTTAAAGATCTTTTTCGTTTGTTTTGTAGAGTTTAGTGTCACTTGAAATTTCAAAGGACAGTATAGCAAGATGTCCGAATCTCAAAAAAAACGACGCGATTCAAGTCTTAAACAAAAGCTTGATATTCTAGATAGGTACAGTAAATTACCAAAAATGAGTCAAAGAAACGCTGCTTCTCAACTTGGCGTTTCTCAACCTCTCTTATGTAAAATATTGAACAACAAAGAAAAAATCTTGTCATTATCAAAGTGTAATGCAAATGTTGACAACAAAAGATATCGTTCTGGGAAGGATCCGCAAGTGGAATCAGCTTTGAAATTGTGGTTTAAAAATGTTCGCGAAAAAGATGCTTGAGTTGACGGCCCACTAATGCGTCTAAAAGCTGAGGATCTTGCCAAAAAAATAGGAAAACAGGATTTTAAAGCCACAGATGGATGGTTCAATCGATGGAAGAAAAGGGAAAACATTGTTTACAAGAAAACGTGTGGTGAACAAAAAATGCTGATTTTGTTGGAGCTGAGGACTGGTTACAATACGAATGGCCAAAGATTTCTAAGGCAGTTTGTTCAACAAAAAGCAGAAAATTTCAACAAACATTATGAATATGAACAATTTATAAACAATATTTTACGAGAAGACTACAGACAGTCACATATAGAGGAATTCTTCGAGAAAAAGTAAATGTAAATTTGAAGTGTAAATAAGATTGAAGTGTTTTATAATGAAGTTTTATGTGTTAAAATGTTTTGATCAAGTGTTTTACGTAGTTCTATATACTGTATTTTTTTTTCAATTATGCTAGATTCAGTGTTAAAAAAAATCTACAGTGGAATAAAATAAACTGACATGAAATATGCCCAGTAATTTTAACAAGTAGAAAACTAAATTACAGAAATTCTACTACTGTATATAAAACTGTCCGGAATAGCATCAAAATTTGGTAAGTACAGTTTAATTATAGTGTTACTGAATTAGAATTACTTGATGTAATGATAGGCTTACATATCGTTCAGAACAAACAGTTGTGGCAATAATACAGTGAATTCAATGCAGTACGGCTGTAGACTACATCGTGATTAAGCGTTCGGTTATTGTTATCGTTCGGTTATTGTTATCGTTCGGTTATTGTTATCGTTCGGTTATTGTTATCAAATATGCTTCTGACAAATATGATCACAATAAGCGGCGCCGACTGTATAAGACATTGTCATAGATTTTTTTCCTAATTCCTTAAATTTGTGCTGCAGTTATATGGATTTATGATGTTCATACATATGTTACCAACTTTTTTTTTTAAACTGAAATTTAAGTAAACAGAATTAAAGTTTTAAAAAACTCCAGGGGTTTTCAAGGGTTTCCAGGATTTAAGGGTTGCTAGACACCCTGTTTTAGAAACATATTCATGAACAATTACTATTTTGGAACAAACTATGGTACATTTAGAATAAATAAATTAAAACACGCTCTAAATACAATATTTTTGTAATAACCTATACATTGCAGTTGCACAGCAACAACTCCCCAGACAAAAAAAAAAAAAATCATTTTGATAAAACTATAGTATACACAAGATTAAAAAAATTATTGTGGCTAGAGAGTCTTTTGTATTATTTATTTATTAGCAACCTAAAGATAATATTTTTCCATTTCAACCATATTTACAATTTATCAAATTATATCAATGTTTTTCTACAGTTTAATCACCAAAATCTATTGCCTCCGATACTTTATGCCTCCGTTATAAGAGTATTTATTACAGTAGTATACAAACAACAAATGTACCATCTTATTATTAAAGTTTGTTTTTATAAAACAGTACATTAATCTAGAAAAAGTTTTAATTTGAAAAGTGCTATTTATTAACCCTTTACTTAGTATTCACGTACCATAGCGAGAGCATTCCCATTTATGAATATTCTAACATTTCTGTAATATGTGTATTGTACTGCACTCTAGGTTCAATATTTGATATTATCAGGACAATAAATACTACACATAGTACATAGTCACCACTTTTTTGTGTGCAAAGTCTATGGTTTGTATCATGTGTTTATAAATTGCTGCGTTATTTTGATACAAATAAATCAGGTATTTCTAACAAAGTTGTTTTCCCACCAGAACCTAAAGAATTAGACTTTTTCAAAATATTTTTATAGAGATTTCGTCAACAATATTGATACGGAAACCAATGAATATTACGACTTTGTGTGTGAAAATACTACCGTGTCTGACCATTCACAACTGAAAATATGGACTGTTAATAATGACAAGAAAATCTATACGTTCTTAAATATTAAATATTTGTATAATAAATATTAAAAACTAGCCACCCTAGGTGGCTTTGTTCCCAAATTTGTTAAAATTTTCTCTTTATATGTTAATTTAATAAATTTAAAAACAACTAATAATTGATAATGATTATGGAATGAGAATACAGAGTTATAATAGCGTATTATTTAACCAAATATATATGTAATTGTATACAGATGATTAAAGCAAACCTGTATAATATTGCAATTTTTGAAATTTTGCAACTTTTAGGCTTTAAAATCAACATTTTGCAAAATGCTTTTTTAGTATACGTTCATGTCATGAACGGAAAGTACCCTGGAAAATTGAAGTCTCTACCTTTTATAGCTTTGACTCTACCTTGATTCTCAGTCATTCACTCAGGACAATGATTCTATATTTATAGATAGTACAATAATTAAAAAGATTACAAAAAAATTAGAAAAAAAAATTTAAAAATCTTTCAAAAGTATGTTGCTCTCAGGGGATTTATCAGGGATACACATGTTGCTAATCAAAGGGTAAGTGATATACATAAATGATTACCATTAAACAAACAAGTAATTAATATGTAAATAATATACTACTAAAGCACCATTTTTACCTCTTTTGCATTCTGAACCAGTGTAACCAGGCGGACAAGCAAACCTGGTGTTTATTTGATATCCTCCATTGAAGGTGTTTGTAATATTGGGATGTATCTTAGCTGATACATATTTAGACGGCCAATGTTCATCTGTAAATACAAAACAAGCTAAATATGTTGAAAAAATTTTAAGAATATAGATAAGCATTAATTGTATTATTAATTCATTACCAAATGTATATATTAAATATATTATTTGAATATGAAGACATTTTCCCCAACAATGTTCAGAGAGGTTAACAGATTAAGCTAAATTTGTATGTTACACATAATAAGCAGGCACTTAAAAAAATAGATTTTATACTGCCACAGGCAGGCTAGATGTAACTGAGAGTTGATCGGCAAATGTATTGAATATAAATTATTCCATATCAATCTTCCTTGTCGTGAAACCCTATAATAACTGTAATGATAAAATATTAGTTCTTTATTAAAATTGGATTATTTTATGATTTATTGTTTGTTATAAATGATTATATAAAGTAGATGCAATATAAAATTGGATTTGTTTTAGAAAACACCAGTTAAAATCCTACAGATTTGCAAATTTTTAAAGGCAATGTTTTAACCAAAACAAAAATGTATAAAGCACCATTTGTGAAATATCACTAGATGTTTTATAATAAAAAAAGCTTTTTATTCAATTAACCCATTGCTAATTTAATTACATACATGCCGCAAACACTAGTGGGTATGAATTAATTTCTCCCCTCAATTAAGTTATATCTTGCTACAAAAATATTCTCAGTTAAAAAACACTAAATATTATATTTTTTATATGGGTGAACCTTTTTATTCATTATTTTGTACCTTAGTTACTCCATTATTTTTCAATTAATTATGTGTAACCATAATATATAGAAACAAATTAAAAGTTACTTAAGGTTTGAAGTTTACTCTAGATTCTACACTTCCACTATTATTGTTTGTATGTACACTAGAATACATTAATTACAAGGAACTACCAACAAACATCAGCTACTGACTGACACTGAGTAAAACCTATACTGAGCTTCTCACTCCAGTTGACAAAAAACTGCTGAAGTGTTCTATTATGTTAAGATGTCTGTCAGAAGGGCAATGGTTCATGGTTCATAAATATTTCTATTTGTGCTGTTAGTTTTGAAAGTTAATAAATATCCCTTAGAAAGCACAGACATCTAGTCTTTTGCGTGATATATCAGGAAATAAACTCTCTTGAAGCAAACAAATCAATCAAATGATACTGACATTCATGACTAGCTCGGCTAGCCTTTATACCTGCTACTAATAAATTATTGTGACTAGCTGATGGGTTAAACTCTGATTTACACTTTAATTTTTTATTGTATTTATTATCCTCAGGAGACAACAAGCGTAGTGGACTAAGATGTTATAGGTAGCGTGTTCCACCCCACAATATTTATTATGTTAGTAAAATGGTTAAAAAATCGTAAACTGATTAAAATTTTTTCAAGTAAAACATTTATAATTTAAATTTAAGTTGTAGAATTTACCTGGAGAAAAATTTACAAGAAATTTAATTCCTTAGACAATTCTATTTTTTTGATACTTTATGTACATCCTCTAATATAAACCAGAACTACCCCTGTCTAACACTATCTTATTTGTTCTGCCAGTCACCGGAGATGCTACCCTGTCAACATATTCCTGTACAAAACACCTGATGCTTGTAATACAGACATATAATATACACATATTTAGTCCTTCATTTTTTTAAATGTCAAAAAATGTTTGTATAAAAAGACAATGAATAAATAAATATAATATTATTATTACTTATAAATAATTTTTTCCACCACTAAGTGCAATAATTTTACCTTATGTGTTGAGGCACTTTTTGGTCACTTGACCATTGTCGAATTACTGAATTAATTTTCTCTATTTTTCTGGTATAGATGTTCCCGTTATGTTGATATTTGTTGATGCCATACATGTTTCTTCTTGAGCCACGTGTATAATGTTTTTGAATAGTACGTCGTCTGCATATGTTGTTTGTAGGTTCATTAAATTGTTGTGTATGTTTTTATAAATGTGGTATTTTTCTAGTGAGTTTAGTTCTATTGGGTTATTATTTATTTCAAGTATGGTTAGGTTATTTTCGTAATTTGCTATTTCATGTGTATGTGATATTAGGTGTGCTGCAACATTTGATACTTTTGAATTTTTGTTTTTGAATGCTGTATAATGTTCTTCTGCTCGATAAAATTACTTACAATAGTGATATATTAACTTCATATATATATATATATATATATATATATATATATATATTATATATATATATATATAAAGTTTATTATATCTCTATTTACTTATGAAATTGATAAATTAATATTTCATTACTTTTTTAATTAACAAGTATTCTTACCAACACTGTTGCTACGAGTGTTCACATCATATGCTACTTTTGAAACATCTTCTTTAAAATCTAACACAGCAATGTCGCTTCTTTCTGTAATTTAAGTAAATTAATTTTTTTTTATCAGAGAAACTCATTTATAATAATCTAATACAAATTACAATTACCAATTTACAAGAGAAACATGAAGTTGATTGTTATAGTAAATGGATAAAAGTATTGTAGAAGTTACTGAAAAACTAAACATAGGTGTAGGAAGAAACATCAGAGGTAGGATATTTATTGAAGATGTTAGGAATCAAAACTAAATAACAAAAGAAACAAAATATTGATGTGTATTCTGAAGAAGTAATGGCTGTAGTATAATATAAGATTGGAAATTAATAATACATGTTTTGAAAAATAAGGTAGTAGAAAAGTGCAATTGGTTGTAACCCAATATATGGTTTAGGAAAAGAAAATGGTTTAGGATAAATTTTTGTCTTTTTTTATCATCTTTTTATTGGTAATATCAATGCTATTACAGTCTACAAAAATATGGTGAAGTTTGTTAGTGTGGTACAATTATGCTCAATTGAAAAGTTAAGGTTAAAATGGGTTTTTTTAAAAAGAAATAAAGATGGGGATTTATAGAAGATGGGAAAGGCATGTGGCATTCAATTTTTGTAAAAATAATATATCCATTATCATGTTCAGCACAAATGCAGCTGCACTACAAATGCTGCTATTATTATCAAATGATGATGACCACAATGTAATATTTAAAACTAATTAAAAAGTAAATATATATTTTATGTTTACCTTCCCCATTGCAGCTAGAAATTCTTTGAATGGTAATGGGAGACATATCATCATGAACTGACAAAATTAGGCGAATTCTATCTTCCTTCAAATGTTTAGGTAATAAAGTTTTTAAATGAAATACACTTCCAGGCTGAAACAAATATTAATGTTTTTATATTTCTCAACAAATTATATACAGACAAAATGTATGTGTTATTCATAAATTTAATAAATTTAATAAATTTCAAAAAACACACTGGCTGTTGTGTTTGACTTATTTGGTAGCACACAACATTGTCAACTTTAGATAAAATAACTGTACTATACCATTTGCTAAAGCATTATAACATACACCATAAAAAACTGATATTGTAGACTTTCATGTTATTGTATAATTCATTTATTTAGGAGCTTCTATTTCTCTACAAAATGTCATGTAAAATAGAGTATTGATGTTCAGTGAATCTGTATGAATTGTACATTGCATCTAGTTTCAAAATTATAAACTACAAAATTCAAGAGTTTAACATTTTATAGCTAAAAGAAAATGTAATTTAGAATATTTCTTTTAAAATTTAGAAAACTCAATAAGCAGGTTATTTACATTTCCATTCAGATCATCAATAAAAGATATATTGATTGTACCTCGGCCTAGATAAGTTTCACTGTCTAAAATCAACATATCTCGTATTGAATCGCTTCTTAGCACATTGATTGGGTGTGCATAAACGCCCTTGCCCTACTGGCACCCATTGCGATAGGTGTTCATGTACGCCCCATGTCCACTCGCAATTCATTGGTTTAGTGTGAGGTTAGCCAATGCCAGGAAACATTATATCCCTTATCGGTTATTATGCCAGTATCTGTGAATATTTCGGTGCGTTTGGTTTTTTGTTCCACCCTTGCTGTCGGATTGGGGACTGTGTTATCATATTAGTGTTACTTGAAGTGTGTTATAGTTGTGTTTATTATATTTTGTACAATGAATATGGATAATGAGGTTGAATTATTAGAGAATGTCTACTCTGACAATGAAAATGGCATCGAGGACAGGTCTGACAGCTCCGACGATGACGACGAGGAGTCTACAACATAGCCACAATATCGCCATTTTTTTGGAGAACTGCCAAAATATTTGAAGCTTATTTTTAAATAATGTATACTTATTTTTTGTTCCCTTATCATATCTAAGTAGAAAAATAAGTTTCTTATCATTATATATACATATAAACACGTGTCGAACCAATTGTCCCTACACAGTTTTTTTATAGCGTAAATGACACCTAAATAAACTCCGTCAAGCCAATTGGCCCAACATTGTTTTTGAGGTATTTATAATATTTTTTATTCTCTGAAACACACTTAATATATTTTTGTTTTGTGTGTAAATAATAAGCAACAAAACCACATTTTGATGTTCCATTTAACCACATAATAAGCTGACTGGTGAATAAAATGTTTTGGCGCTTATTACGAAGGGACGTTAACATGTCACTTGCGATTGATTTGTGAGTTTATAATTATTTTGTATATAATTTTGTATTACAGAAGTGTAAACATATTTTCTGTCTGATAAGTAATGCTTCAGATCCGATAAATACTACACAAGATTTCATAACAAGCAAAAGTTTTGAAACTTAGTAATTTACTTTTTAAGGAATTTACAATATAATTTACTTTATATTAAGGATGAATTTATCTAAGCTGAGTATTAAAATGGCAAGGGTGGGGTTGTACAAAGTATTTACTTTGGTATTTTTTAGAAATTATAAAAACTGTATCAGAACTATTTAGATATAAATTACATATTGACATTGTGTGTAAACTTATTTTTATCGTTGAAAAACATTGTAAATGGCGGCAGGAAGGGTTGTAGGTAGGTGAATTTTTTTGTGGTACTTTTTCTATAACTATAACTAAGTGTTGTGACTGGAAAAATGGGTTTGTCGGTATCCAGCAACAATTTGGAGAGAAACTAAACAGTTAGACAATCAACAACCATCATCTGAGATATGAGAACCAGCACCACCGGCGAAGTATATATATGAATGTACTGGAAATGACGCACCAAAACTGACGAAAATGAATGCCTAGCCAACTTCAGATGATATATTGGATCTATTAACAACATTTCCAATGCATGTAATCAATAATATTTTTCAGCAATTTTGATGCTCAACTATAAAACAATGCCGCACTCAACGTGTTGAAGTGTCTTTAGCCATTATATCTATGATGTAATATCTCTAACAATAAAAATTAAATAAACTAAATAACTGTAAGATAAATTCAAAGCAAAAAACAACAAACTCGAAGCCTAAACAAAAATTACACAAACTACAACTACAAACAAAATGGCAGACAGATAAAATTAAGAGTAAACGACAACAAACTTATTATCTAGCCAAACCAACATCTGTCAAACAAATGCCTGATAGCTTTTGGTCTGCACACTTTACCAAATAACATTTTGTTCGTAAAAAAAACTCTGAATGGCCTAAAGGTAAAGACATGTAAAGTAAAATAACCAATATAAAGAATGATATCGACAAAACTGAGAACACACAAGAATTAGTTTGCTTTGGAAATAAATACAGGAACTATAAAACTAGCGTTAACTAAATGGCCCGATCTATACTCGGTCATAAGCTTGAAAGTGTTAATAATGGATAATTAACCACAATCATAGACCAGTAAAAAAATACAAGAAATATGATTGTTGTGAGCAGTGAATTTGAGTGAACTTTAAAAAATTAATGACGGAACTGACATGAGTAATATTGAATTTCACATCAGACAGTATTGAAACTGAGTGTGAATTGGACAGAAACTGGTAGAAAGTATTATAAAAATAGAAATAAATGGGCTGGAGAAGAACTAGTGAGGAATATCTGGACTACTGTACAAAATATTGTATTACAATTACCTGTATTGCTACCAGTAGGTTCTGAAACAGGTTGTGCTGCTAATACTGAAGCTATCTGGAGCATGATTTTTAGTGATGCCATGATAAAATTGCTTTTTTACTGGACTAACAAGTTGTCGTATATCAGTTTAAAGTATAAATATTTTATATAACTGAAACGAAAGATATTGAAGGAGTAGAAATGAAAACTGTGATTGGTTTACTATTTTTAACAGACATATTTAAATCCAACCCATAGTTCAGATATTTTCCTGAACCTATTAACCCGTAACAGATATTTTCCTTTTTAGAACTACTGGTTGGTCAGGTGGGTAGTAGATACTTTTGGCAGTTCTTGGGGTCCTCCCTTGGAAAACATTTTTACATTAACCCTTTTACATTCATATCTGAGTCAAAATAATTGTTACACTTCTCTTTAAATATCTAAACCTCTCTTTAAATATAATTATGCAAGTAATAGCTTACCATTTTTCTAATTTTTGAAAACATCCTTTCAATGAGGACTAGAAAAATAACTCACTTGTTGCTAAAACCTAAACTAAGCACTTTATTTTTCATTTACATAAAAAGTTAGAAAAATGTCTTTAGAACTTGAGTAAATAAATTTTAGCGTTTTATCCAATTCATTAGTCATCTTCTGGGGTTACTGGAATATCTTTGTGAATGTATAGCAATACCAGGTTGTTAAGTGTTAACTCAGATATTGTGTTTTATAAATAGTTATTTAAATATTACAAGTAAGAATAATTTCTGCTGTTTAAGTAATTACTGTTAAAGTGGCTGAAATGTGTAATAGTTTCTTAGCAGAAGAATAGATAGCTTTATCATAAGCAGACTCACTTAGTAGTATTTGAAAGAAAGAAAAAAAACTCTGAGGTTAAGAATGCTTTCTATTATTTCATTGCAGAAGTCTTTAATGGAAGGAATAAATAAAACCTTTTACAATAAAACCATTACAATAAACATTTTACTTTGGAAAAAAAATTTTGTTTTACTTTATATTCCTGTTTGCATTGAATATTTATAGGTAAGACACGATAACATCGGTCAGGTCACCTATTATGTTCATAAATACTAAATTAGTTAAAGTTAACACAACATTCATTGACTGTTAGGCAGTACGAAATTTGCCGAGTCAGCTAGTATTATATACTCATAAATCATAAATAATACTATTATACCTAAATGAAAAAAATATAGCAACTTTTCTATTACCTCATACAACTCAATAAAATTGTCCAGTGTATATATTTCTTGTGCTATATTTTCGGCAGTAATGTTTATTTCAGCCCTTCCAATCCCATTTACAACAATAGCTAAACACAATGCATCCATATCAGCTGTGAACCAAGGACTTATTAGAGGGAAGGGGTTTGTAATGTTTGACTCCAATGCTGAAATCAAATCAATCGCATGGTTCTGCATTATTCATATGGTCCAAATGTAAAACAAAACAGTGTATCTAATCTGTATAATAAAATATTTTCTACTAACATTACAAATCGAAGGTTCTCACATTGTTAGTACAAGTATAGCAATCCTATGCTAGTTGTTAGATTTAAAACTTTTCCTACTTAGTATAATGATAGATTCTTTTTCTTACAATATTTTTCATTTAAATAAACATAATTCTAATTGTATTTGTCTAGTTATTTCTTATTTCTCCAGATTAATGTGGTTGTCCTAAGGTGAAACACAGACTCAGTATTAAATATTTTGTTACTGAATAGTAAAAATAATCATTAGAAAAGTATAAAAATACTGAACAAAACTAGTTTACAAAATTTTATGAATGAGTTTTAGTGGCTTTGATATAATCTGTCAGCACTAGGGTGGGAAAATATGTAACAAATTTGATTGAAATCAATATTTATTGTTGTAAACATGTTTGTATCTTATATAATAAGAACGAAAAAACACATTTTAAAGAAAGTCACACAGTTATTGAGTAGAAAGTTTTTGAAATTGAAATGTTCAAACAAATTGTGTAATTTATAGTGGCTGTAATTGCAGCTGGCAAAAAATGATCATAAACATGTGTTACAAATTTAAATAGAAATGGTATAAAATGTTTTCACATTCTAAGGGATAAAAAATACAACAAAAAAATATATTTTTTAAAAATTTATGTTGAAGTTTTTGGTCAGTAGATGTTTCTTTTTTATTGTGTATTTATCATTTAATCTTAATAAATGTCTAACCTACAATTTTGTAGCATAAATTGCTATACTATAAAAAATACAATTTAGCATGATAGAGTGCTACACCATTACTGCTCAACATTGCTAAATTACATTTTAATATCTAATTATTTATGTACCTTGAGTTCCAATACAATTTGCTTCTAAATTATGTGAATTGTCTCCTGAGTAAGAAATTGTAAAATATTTTGCATCAAATGGTTCATTATTCAATGGAGAAGGTTTCCAAATGTATAGATCCTCTTGGTACTCTATCTGCAATTCTCCGTTTGAAAAATACAGGTAAAAATTGTTAATAGTATTTTCGTCATCATCATCATCTATACAATTTTTAAACTCCTGAAAAAATAAATTATTACTATTAAATATTGTTAACAGCATTTCGATCTTCAGATTTACAATTCCCAAATTACTGAAAAAAACACTTATTATTTTACCTTTGCAGCGGCCAGAATGTCCGATGCAAAGAATCAGGGTAATTGTACAGAATACCAGAATCAAACCTAACCTGGTTAAATAATTGGCTAAATTTATATGTAAAAATTTTAAAGCATTATAATAATAATAATATTAAAACTAGGGTAAATAATAGTAAAATGAAGAAAATTAGAAATAACTTTAGACTTAAAAAACAAATTATAATCAATAAGAAAAATTATCACTTCAAAGTGGATAGCCTAAATTAGGTATACAAAAAAGACGGTAATTGTGTAGTATAACAAACTCGGCCTAGATGCAGGCTATTAAAATAATTGTAATTAAATATAATCAGGAATAAAGAATGTAAATTTATAAGATGTGAGGAAAGTAAATTAGGCCTAGCTAGGGAAAATAGTATTTATGTAAAAGTAAAGATTAAATGTTAAAATTTAATAGCCTAGAAATTAGGTTATAATAGAAGCAGTCATATTTGATTCCGGAAAAATCCGCCTAGGGTATTGATTATAAATCTTGTCACTACGAAACGAAAGCGCTACAGTCGAACTTTGGATTAGGAATTTTAAAAAGTAAATTAAATTAAATAAGAAGAAATAAAGTCAAATACGTTATTAAATAAAAGGTAAAAATGGAAAGGACACACCAGAATACAGAAACGCCTTTTACAAAAAGTGAAACTAATCTTAGTTCAGAATTTCCAAACAAACAAAGTCAATTGCCATGGCAACGGCTTTCTGATTGGTCAAAAGTTGAAAAATGGATACTATGAAGTGAGGCCTCAAAAAAGGGACGCTATCCAGAATGAGAATGCATTAGGCTCTCAAGGCGAGCAGACGTGTTTTTGTACCATGCTACTAGGACAAGAAAAAATGTGCTAGAAACAGAGTAAAAAGTGCTACGATGTGATCAGGGGAAGGAAGATATATATGTGAGCAAGGGCTCATATATACCCAGAACAAAATTTCGACCACCAAAATGCAAAATTAAAGAAAATAAGAAGATTAACCGAAATTATGGAGAGACGCCTAACTACCAAGACCCTTGAAGCTGTAATGGGACCGACAGATGACAACATTAATGAAGATAAAAAGATTTCTACAGTACAAGGTTATATAATCAATTTAATTATTCTTTTTAAATAACATTTTACTTCAAATTATATTAATTTAAATTCAAAATTAAATAAGATGGGAATAACCTAAGGGACTGATTAGTCAATTCTCTTAGGTTACCCAAATTTAAGTAACAAAGATTCAAAATTGACTTTCCATTCCCATCGCTGTGGGAATGTATGGATTAAGTATAAAGATGTATATCTTATATGGCTTTTTCTAAGTGAATTTCTAATGAATAATTTCTAAAGAAGTTAATTGTTCAAGGCCTAGCCTAAAGGCATTAAATAGTAATATTAAGTGTTTGAAAAAGAATCAGACTTTAAAGTATGTTAAATTTAACTGTAACAATCAAAACTATATACAAAATTAATTATGGTAACTTTGATAATTTAAATTATATATAAAATTAATGATAATAAGACAATTTAAAAACATAGAATGAGATAATAATGTATAATTCAATGGCAAGTTGTATGAAATTTTGAAAAAGTAGTTAGTCAAGAAAATCCTGTTAAATTAAATAAAAGCAATAATAATTAATTTGAACCTTGGAACAAATAAATAAAAAGGTATATTTTCCAATTAGCTGTGTTTTCATTCTAAATAAGATAAGTTCACTAGGTATCCAGGTATAGTCTTTAAATCACAAGTGTCTCTCAAAGATTCCACTACCCGAAAAGGAGCTTGAACAGGGCTTATCGGAGGCTAATTGGTTTTATCAAAAATTCAGGGGTTGGTTCCTCTGAGAGGTTTATTCCTTGAGGCACAGGTCTATGAAACTAGGCTCGTAGTCAATGGATAAACCATTACTTTCTTACTGACTTAGCAATTGATGAAGAGAAAGAAACAAAGTAAGGCAAGGAGAAAAAAAGGTCGGTAAGAAAAGTATGGCGCCCAACGTTTGAGGCTCAATGCTTACATTGTAACATCGGGTCAACATCAAATAGAGACAGATTTAAATCGACTAAGGAGCCTAGTGAAACAAAATTAATTAAATAGAATTCAGTTAAAATTGTAAATAATAATAGGAATCATAAAATGAAAACCAAAGAAGTTCTTTAAATGAAATAAGAGTTAATTAAAATAAAAATGAAATTAAAAAGAACTTAGAATAAATAATAATAATTAAAAGGAAATAATTAAGTAAAATAAAATTCAGTAGGCGTCGGTAGGGCATATTAAGTGAAAAAAAAAATAATAAAAAAAAAATAATGTTAGTTATTAATAAAAGTAAATAGAATACATAGGCGTTAGATAGACAAGGTCAAGGGAACACTGAACCGGATCACATCGAGCACAATTATAAATGAATATTTAATTAAATACTCAGTATATAGTAAAAATATAGAAGTAGGAGAAGTTAGTAAGGGAATAAAAGGATAGTTAAATACGAGACTTTAAGATGGCGACAAGACAGAGAAAAGACACAGAACCATCTGAAATGATGGAGTTTTTTAAAAAAATGATGGAGGAACAAAAACAGGAGAGAATAAAGGAACAAGAAGAATTAGTAAAAAAGATAGAGGAACAAAGAAAGAAAGAAAGAGAGGAGGAAAAAGTAGAAAGAAAGAAAGAAAGAGAGGAGGATAAACAAGAAATTAAGAATCTTTGGGAAATCATGAATAAGAGGATAGATGAAATAAATGAAGGAATTACAAGAAAGAATGAGGAAATGGGAAATAAAATCCAAGAGACTATAGAAAAGATGTATAACTTAGAGGTAACAGTCAGTGAAAATAAACAGACTGTAGAAACAGTTAAGGGAGAAGTCAAAAAAGTAGAAAGAAGGGTACAAGTAGTTGAGAATAAGATAAAGAATATGGGAGAAGGAATAAATATAGCTACCTTGTTTAAATCAAGGATGTTTGAGATGGGTGATAATGGAGACAAAAGCAAGAAGGAATTCTACGGTAGGGAAGATGAAGACCCTATTGATTTCATTAAACACCTAGAAGGTATGATGTCCGAAATTGATCCTGACATGGAGGAAGGACAAAAAAGGAAAATAATGGAGAGACATCTTAAAGGACCAGCACAAGAATGGTGGTTGGCCATGAATATGGAGGAGGAAAATTATGATGAAGTTAAGGAGAGATTCTTTAGCCACTTTTGGGGATCTCATGCACAAGAGAGAATTCGAGGAAGAATCGAAAATGGAAAATATGAATACCATCGAGGCACAAACAACATGGTAAATTATTTCTTAAAAATGGTGAACACGGCGAGACACCTAACCCCGCCATACAATCAGGCGGAGTTAATTATGAAGATTATGAAGCATTATGGGAACAGAATGTATATAGGATGTTCCGGGATGGCGGCTACCGACATAGAGGAGGCGGTAAAATACATCCGAAGGAACATGGAGCAGGAGGCTACCAGGAACCGGACTCAGCCTAGGACTGAGGAACGGGAACCTGAGAGGAGAGGGTGGACACACCAAACGAGAAACCCCGGATACAAGGGAAATTGGAGGCAAGAGCCTTACCCGGTAGAAGGGAGAGGAAACTGGAGACAGGGGCCCTACCAAAGAGAGGGACCAAGAAATATGCCGCAAAATCAGTGGCAACAACAAAGGCCAGAGTACAGGCCACAAAACCAAACGGAAGAAGGCCCACAGACAAAAGAAAAGAGACCACAAAATCCTGGGCCAAGTGGTCAATCAAAAAACTAAATGAGAGGATCCCTAATGGAAGGAAGGAAAAGAGGAGAAAACCATTAGAGATCCAACAACAAACAAAATATAGGAAATATTACCCGGAGAAACAGGGAACATTAAATAAAGGAAAGGCGGAAGACCTAAAGAACAAAAATAAAAAAACAATACAACAGGAAAATAACAATGAAGTACACCAAAATCAAGAGCTTAGAGTTGGTGGACTATCTATTGATATTCGTGCTGAATTGTTAGAAGAGGACAAGGAGATTGGCGAAGGTAACCAGAAGAAAGAGCCATGCCCTGTAATTGACTGTGAGGTAGAAGAGCTCTCTATAGAGGTAGAGATTGACACGGGTGCAGACGTGTCAGTCATTCAAGAAAAGGCTTACAACAACCTCAAGTTGCATGGGCTTAAGTTCCTGGAACTACCCATCAACAATGTGGGAGTTGTAACAGCCATTAAGACTGCACAGATAAAGGTTACCCGGCAATGCTTAATTCCCTTAACAATTAAAGGCATAAAAGTGGACTGCATCTTCATAGTGGTCTCCAAACTTCGGTCGGAGATGATTATGGGGTGCAACACACTGTATGACCTAAAGGCACGGATAAACATGGATAGACGCTTTGTGACCTTCGAGATAGAAGGGAAGATGGTGTACCAGGACTTTAAAAATAAAATACAAAAGATAGAAGAAAATAAAGAAGTCCGAAAAATATGTCAGATAACCCAGGGAAAAGAAGATGCATCAACAATAGGGCATCAAAGCAAAAAGGAGGGGTTAATGCGACAGTGCGAGAAGCAGGGGCACTGCCGAATGAATGAAGGAGGAAATGGACAAGAAACAAGTAAAGGGGAAATCTTAAATATAAAAAACGAATATCAAAGAAAAATAAAAAATGAAACAGAGGAAAAATTAAACAAAAATAAAAAATTAAATAACAAAAATGAAAATATAATAAATAAGGAAATTAATTTAAGACCTGAGGGAGTCAATACAGGAGATAAAGAAACAAAGGACATGGAAAGAAGAGCTGCAGCTGAGATTAAGAGCAAAACAAAATATAAACAAGGTAAGGCCGAAATAGTGCCAAAAAGGGGAAATAATGTGAGTGAAAAAATAATAAATAAGAAAATAGATATAAATAAAAATATAAACGTCGCGTCGAAACAAGTAAAAGGGGGGAACAACGAGGTTAAAATGAATAACCAACAAGTAGCTCGGAAGCCCATGCCTAAGACTTTAGATTCTGGAAAGATAACCCAAAGGAAAGAAATTGAAATTAAAGAAAGAAAAAAGAAAAACCCATTTACTAGATCAAGAGTTCGAAAGTCAATTAAAATGAGAACCAATCCAAATACGAGAAGAACCTTCATTTCATTACAATTCAAAAACAGAAAAATAAAAGGTAGATTTAAGGAGAATAAGGGAAAGTTAAGAAATTGGAAAAGGAGAAAGAAGAAAAAGAAAGATAAAGCTGGACGGATAATAAGAAAATATTTGAGAATAAACCATTTAGGAATCGAAGAAGAAGAAACAGAAAATAAATGTATATTAGACAAAGAACAGCAAAATCAATTAAACCAGCTAATATTGGAATATGACGATATATTTAGCGAGATACAGGGAAGATCAAATAAATATAAGCATCAATTGAAACTAATAGAGAATAAAACTTTTGTACGAAGGAATTATCCAATTCCAATTAATTACCGTAAACAGGTCCAAGAAGAGATTGAAAGAATGCTCAGATATGACATCATTGAACGCTCAAGAACTCCTTACATCAACCCAATGGTGACAGTAATAAAACCAGACAAGACCATCCGTCTGTGCCTAGACGCTAGGAAGTTGAATGAGATAACTGTGCCGGATTATGAAAGTGCACCCACTATTGACGATATACTAAGGAAAGGTCGCAACAGGCGATATTTTTCAAAAATAGATTTAACGTCAAGTTTCTGGCAAATACCGTTGACTAATGAGTCCAAAAAATATACAGGATTTTTATTTAATAATAAAGTATATAATTTCAAAGTGGTGCCTTTCGGACTCCAAAACTCCCTAGCGGCTCTAGTGAGAACGGTAGATATCACTTTGGGTAAGGAGTTAGAGGAAAATCTTTTAGTGTATGTCGATGATCTGTTGTGTCTATCTGAGACATTCGATGAGCACCTCAGTCACCTGAGGACAATTTTCACCAGATTCAGAGAGGGGAATTTAACCATCAACCCGAAGAAAACCTTGTTCTGTCAACAAGAGGTGAAGTTTTTAGGATATATCTTCAGACAAGAAGGGGTCACCCCAGACCCAGAGAAGCTACAGGCAATACAGGATTTCCCAGAACCTAGAAACAAAAAACAACTACAATCGTTTCTAGGTTTTGTAAATTACTATGCACGATTTACAAAGAAACATGCTGAAGAGACTTCACCCTTGTTGAAATTACTAAGAAAAGATCAGCCCTGGATCTGGGATGAATATATGAGTAAAGCCTTCAATAGGGTAAAAGACTTGTTTACGGAATCAGTTACTCTGATGCATCCAATCGAAGGGCAACGTACGTTCCTACAGACAGATGCATGCGATAATGCAATTGCCAGTCAGATTTTCCAGAGAGATGGACAAAGGCAAATGCAAGTAATAGGGTTCGTTAGCCGAACACTTAAGAGTTGTGAGAAGGCATACACTATATGCGAGAAAGAATTATTGGCTATAGTGCATGGCTTGAAAAAATTTCGGCCATTAATAGTGGGAACGCCACTAACTATCATAACGGATAATAAGGCATTGAAATTTATGAACACGTGCAATTTCACTAATTCACGAATCACTAGGTGGATATTGGCGATTCAGGAGTATCAACCAACAGTGATACATTGCCCAGGAAAGGAAAACATACCGTGCGACGTCGTGAGTCGGATGTATCAGAATGAGATGGATAATAAGGGAAACAGTCAGAACCGTCAGGTTATAAAAGTAGGACGGTTACAAATAGGATGTGAAGAAACACTAAAAGCAAAGTTTCAAAACATAAAAAACTTACAAAGACAACAACCAGAATTAGAAAAAATTTTTGAAAACGTGACCAAATTTAAGAAATATTCAATACAAGAAGGGATATTGTGTAAAGAAGTCAAAAATAAAATAAAGATAGTAATCCCGGAATCAATAATAAACGAGGTAATTGAGAACATACATCAGATATATGCTCACATAGGGAGAAATAAAATAACGAATATAATGAGCCAGAGCATGTATATAAAGCAAATGAAGAAACGGATATTACAAGTGATAGAAAGATGTCAGATATGTCAGTACGCAAAACCGACAAATAGATACCTCCAAGGAAGCACGAAACCAATCGTCTCAAGAGGGCCGGGCGAAATGGTGGCGATAGACCATCTAGGGCCCTTACCAACCAGCGTTGGAGGGGTAAAACATATATTGGTAGTAATAGATAGCTTCTCGAAGTATGTTAAGTTATATGCAGTACGAAGTACCACAACAAGGAGCTAAAAGTTGAAGTTACTGCATTATTTTCAAGCAGTAGGGAAACCAAGCAAGATCCTTACAGATTTTGGAACTGCATTTACATCATGGAAATGGCGTACTTGGATCAGGTGTGAAGGAATCCAACACATACTGAGCCCAGTACGGCATCCGCAGGTGAATTTAGCAGAAAGAGTAAATAGAGAACTGAGAAGGATATTGCGGACCTACTGCTATGATAACCAATCGCACTGGCGGAAGTACCTGTCATACATAGAAGGAGTAATCAATGCTTTACCGCATGAAGTAACTGGATACACACCAGAGCAGATTCAGTTCGGGGTTGATCCGGAATATGTGTGGCAAGGATTTGTACCAGACGTTTGTAAAAATGTAGTAACGGAAACACAACAGCAGCGTGTGCAGAAGGCATACGATAGAATGAGAAGGACAGGAGAGCTCAGGGCTGAGAAATTAAATAGAAAGACGAAGCAGACGGAATTGAAATGTGGGGACAAGGTACTGGTAACAAGGGTAAATAGATCTAACTTGAGCCGTCAAGAAACCGAGAAGATGCTATTAATTTACCAGGGTCCATATGTAGTGGCTAGACGATTGGGGGCAAGGTAAATAAAAAATGATCCATCAGTGATATAGGGAGTAACGGTTAAGTAATAAAAATAAAAATGTAAAATAATCCTAAGTAGTAGATTAAAGCAGTAACATAATCCAAATACATAGGACTAATAATATAAAATCAGTATTAAAAGTAAAAGAAAAAGCCATATGTTAAATGAACGGGATTCATTGAATTTATTAAAGTAAATGTTGTGTTAAACGACAATGAATGTGTAATATAAGGATTACAATATACAATATTGTATAGTTAATATAAACTTGAAATAAGATTAAATAAAAAAGAATGTGACTAAGGACAGGAGTAATAAATGAGTAAATAGAATGTGAAGTGACTAATGTGACAATGATATATATGTGAGTGAAAGGGACAGGAGAGTAAATTGTGAACTTTAGTAAAATTAATTAAGTTATGAAGATGAATAGAAATAGTAGATTAATGAAAGGAATATGAAAATTTTAATATAAACTAGTATAAATGTTAATGTTACTTTTCACAAATATGTTATTAATTATGTTTATCTGTTTCAAGGGAGAGAAGAACCAAAATTTTCATATTTTAAAAAGGGGGGAATTTTGCAGCGGCCAGAATGTCCGATGCAAAGAATCAGGGTAATTGTACAGAATACCAGAATCAAACCTAACCTGGTTAAATAATTGGCTAAATTTATATGTAAAAATTTTAAAGCATTATAATAATAATAATATTAAAACTAGGGTAAATAATAGTAAAATGAAGAAAATTAGAAATAACTTTAGACTTAAAAAACAAATTATAATCAATAAGAAAAATTATCACTTCAAAGTGGATAGCCTAAATTAGGTATACAAAAAAGACGGTAATTGTGTAGTATAACAAACTCGGCCTAGATGCAGGCTATTAAAATAATTGTAATTAAATATAATCAGGAATAAAGAATGTAAATTTATAAGATGTGAGGAAAGTAAATTAGGCCTAGCTAGGGAAAATAGTATTTATGTAAAAGTAAAGATTAAATGTTAAAATTTAATAGCCTAGAAATTAGGTTATAATAGAAGCAGTCATATTTGATTCCGGAAAAATCCGCCTAGGGTATTGATTATAAATCTTGTCACTACGAAACGAAAGCGCTACAGTCGAACTTTGGATTAGGAATTTTAAAAAGTAAATTAAATTAAATAAGAAGAAATAAAGTCAAATATGTTATTAAATAAAAGGTAAAAATGGAAAGGACACACCAGAATACAGAAACGCCTTTTACAAAAAGTGAAACTAATCTTAGTTCAGAATTTCCAAACAAACAAAGTCAATTGCCATGGCAACGGCTTTCTGATTGGTCAAAAGTTGAAAAATGGATACTATGAAGTGAGGCCTCAAAAAAGGGACGCTATCCAGAATGAGAATGCATTAGGCTCTCAAGGCGAGCAGACGTGTTTTTGTACCATGCTACTAGGACAAGAAAAAATGTGCTAGAAACAGAGTAAAAAGTGCTACGATGTGATCAGGGGAAGGAAGATATATATGTGAGCAAGGGCTCATATATACCCAGAACAAAATTTCGACCACCAAAATGCAAAATTAAAGAAAATAAGAAGATTAACCGAAATTATGGAGAGACGCCTAACTACCAAGACCCTTGAAGCTGTAATGGGACCGACAGATGACAACATTAATGAAGATAAAAATTATTCTTTTTAAATAACATTTTACTTCAAATTATATTAATTTAAATTCAAAATTAAATAAGATGGGAATAACCTAAGGGACTGATTAGTCAACTCTCTTAGGTTACCCAAATTTAAGTAACAAAGATTCAAAATTGACTTTCCATTCCCATCGCTGTGGGAATGTATGGATTAAGTATAAAGATGTATATCTTATATGACTTTTTCTAAGTGAATTTCTAATGAATAATTTCTAAAGAAGTTAATTATTCAAGGCCTAGCCTAAAGGCATTAAATAGTAATATTAAGTGTTTGAAAAAGAATCAGATTTTAAAGTATGTTAAATTTAACTGTAACAATCAAAACTATATACAAAATTAATTATGGTAACTTTGATAATTTAAATTATATATAAAATTAATGATAATAAGACAATTTAAAAACATAGAATGAGATAATAATGTATAATTCAATGGCAAGTTGTATGAAATTTTGAAAAAGTAGTTAGTCAAGAAAATCCTGTTAAATTAAATAAAAACAATAATAATTAATTTGAACCTTGAAACAAATAAATAAAAAGGTATATTTTCCAATTAGCTGTGTTTTCATTCTAAATAAGATAAGTTCACTAGGTATCCAGGTATAGTCTTTAAATCACAAGTGTCTCTCAAAGATTCCACTACCCGAAAAGGAGCTTGAACAGGGCTTATCGGAGGCTAATTGGTTTTATCAAAAATTCAGGGGTTGGTTCCTCTGAGAGGTTTATTCCTTGAGGCACAGGTCTATGAAACTAGGCTCGTAGTCAATGGATAAACCATTACTTTCTTACTGAATTAGCAATTGATGAAGAGAAAGGGCCATGGTAAGGCAGGAGAGAAAAGACGGTAAGACCTTGTAAAAATGCCAAGACAACAAATAATTTGGTATTAATCCAAAATTAGTAAATTAAATTCATAAAAAAACATTTTAATATTCTTTTCAAAATTAATAACTCTAGGCCTAGGAATTTCTTTGATAAAATTTATTAAAGGATTAATTACATAAACCAAATTTTAATTTATAACCAGAAGTGCTCAATAGATTTGTAATAATTAATACCTACCGAATAACCTGGGAGAAAAAGTCTTGTACTATTTAACTAAATAAAGAAAATAGAAAGTGTATTTTAAACAAATTTGAAACTAGAATAATCAAAAAAAACTAAATTAAACAAAGATTAATTGAATTATATAAAAGTGTTCATTATTTATTACTATAAATGGTAAGTAATAAAAAATAAAAGTAATAGAAAAAAAGCAATCTAAATTTTACTGTTAGGGTTACAATCATTTTGTAATTATAACTGGCGTGCAGCAACTTATTATTTTCTAAGGATTATTATCATTAAATTTTATTATATTGAAATTATTTAAATTATTCAAAAATATATAAAAATTATTACAATTTATATATATATATATATATATATATATATATATATATATTGATATTTTACGTTGTCCAAAAGTATTTACAATAGTAATTTATCAACTTCATATATATATATATATATATATATATATATATATATATATATAGATTTTTTGGACTAGGAGACTGACAGACTTACCTTGGTAAGAGTCCACTCTGTAGTCTTGAAATAGAAACACATAAAAGCACTTAAACAATGATATATTTCGACCACACAGTGGTCTTTGTCAATCGAAGAGAAAACACAAAAAGAAATATGAGAGAATGAAATAAAATAATTGTAATCACAGATTGTGTAGAGTAGAAATCAGATGTCACAGATGCACAGATTAAAGATATATATATATTGTTTCCATGAACATATGAGTGATTATAGTTTATATAAGTCTGTCAGGGGAAAAGAGATAAGGCTATTTGGAAAAAAAAATAATAATAATAATGAATGGATTTATCTGATGTTGAGGTTAAGGATTCTCTAGACTTGGTATACCACTGGTATGATAGTTCCCACCTTCTCAGTTCTGAGGGATTGCAATCAGGGGGGAGTGATTTAATTATTTTTGTGGTATAGCAGTCATCAAAAGTTGTGATGTTGTGACTCGCAGCATGTTGAGCTGTTGGTCTATCCATATTCATAATTTTAACATCATGTCTGTGGCCATTCATTCTGATATTCAGACCATCCGTGGTCAGGCCTATGTACTGTGCTGAGCAAAGTTTACATTGTAGCTGGTATATGACATTTTTCGATGTACAATTATGATGACCCTGTATTTTGAAGACCATTTTTGTTGCTTGGCTGTTGAAACTGTTTGCTGCGGGGTGTATTGGACACGTCTTGCATCTAGGTCTATTACATGGGAAGGAGCCATGAGGAAGTTTGTGTGGTTTCTCTGCACACAAACTTCCTCATGGCTCCTTCCCATGTAATAGACCTAGATGCAAGACATGTCCAATACACCCCTCAGCAAATAGTTTCAACAGCCAAACAACAAAAATGGTCTTCAAAATACAGGGTCATCATAATTGTACATCGAAAAATGTCATATACCAGCTACAATGTAAACTTTGCTCAGCACAGTACATAGGCCGGACCACGGATGGTCTGAATATCAGAATGAATGGCCACAGACATGATGTTAAAATTATGAATATGGATAGACCAACAGCTCAACATGCTGCGAGTCACAACATCACAACTTTTGATGACTGCTATACCACAAAAATAATTAAATCACTCCCCCCTGATTGCAATCCCTCAGAACTGAGAAGGTGGGAACTATCATACCAGTGGTATACCAAGTCTAGAGAATCCCTAACCTCAACATCAGATAAATCCATTCATTATTATTATTATTTTTTTTTTCCAAATAGCCTTATCTCTTTTCCCCTGACAGACTTATATAAACTATAATCACTCATATGTTCATGGAAACAATATATATATCTTTAATCTGTGCATCTGTGACATCTGATTTCTACTCTACACAATCTGTGATTACTATTATTTTATTTCATTCTCTCATATTTCTTTTTGTGTTTTCTCTTCGATTGACAAAGACCACTGTGCGGTTGAAATATATCATTGTTTAAGTGCTTTTATGTGTTTCTATTTCAAGACTACAGAGTGGACTCTTACCAAGGTAAGTCTGTCAGTCTCCTAGTCCAAAAAATCTAAATAATCTTTACCAACCAAAACTAACCTAAAAATATATATATATATATATATATATATATATATATATATATATATATATATATATATATATATATATATATGAGGGAGTACACAAAAACAACCAGAATGTGTTTGTTTTATCTTTAATATTTAATTTTGGACAATGTCGCTTTTATCTCTTTCAAAGTACTCCCCATTAGACACGATGCATTTATCTAGATGCTTTTCCGCTTCTGAATACAGCTCTGGAACTCTTCTAACTTAATGCCTTTCAATGCGTCTGTCACTTTTCTTTTACTTCTTCTATGGTATCAATATGTTTTCCTTAAAGCTTCCATTTCATTCAGGATAACATCAAAATCCAATGAATATCCGGGGTGGCGAAAAAGGTCTTGCTATGTTTAGTCAGATATCGTCATACTGGAATGGCAGTGTGGGCGGGCACATTGTTGTGGTGAAGTGTTCTCTTCCGACTCCTCCACAAATGAGGGTGCTTGTGCCGAACTGCATCACACAAGCGTCTCAGAACACCGAAATAAAGTTCTTAATTTATCGTTTGACCTTAAGGTACAAACTCAGAATAAACAATCCCATTACCGTTAAATAAGCAAATCAGCAATGTTTTCACGTTTGGTCACACCTGGCTTGCTTTTTTGGGTCATTGAGATGATGGCAACTTTCACTAGCTTGAGTGCTGTTTAGTTTCTATGTCGTATCCATAACACCAACTCTCATCCCCTGTTATTATTGTAGAGAAAACGTTTTGATCTTACTCTAACTGGTCTTTCAATCCCCAGCACACTTCCACTTGATGTTGTTTTTGTTTGTCAGTGAGAACGCGAGGAATGAACTTAGCCCCTATCTGATAAATTTGTAATTCTTCAACAAAAAGTTTTTTGACATAAACGCCAAGAAATGTTAAATTAAACAAGAATAAAGATATCTGGTTGTTATAAGTTATTCATAATTTTAACAGCTAGCTCACACTATGCACTCTCAATGT
Organism: Prosapia bicincta; assembly: GCA_036971475.1. Taxonomy (NCBI): domain Eukaryota; kingdom Metazoa; phylum Arthropoda; class Insecta; order Hemiptera; family Cercopidae; genus Prosapia; species Prosapia bicincta. The sequence continues at coordinate 149,581,741 of JBAIZL010000004.1, read as the reverse complement.
AAAAAATATTTCAGCTATGGATGTATATAAGGATGTTTTTCTCAAACAGTACTACCTCCATGAAACAGATCATCTATATTATTTCATTCCATCTTCACATGATCTACTAGTTTAACTAAACAAAATGTGTACATATGTCAGTATGTTACATTTACCTGTAAAGGTCAGGACGAACTTCATCAGTGTCTAAATTTTCTGCTTGGAGTTGTTTAATTGTTTTTAGCTACAAATCATTTGTTATCATAACAGTTAGCTTACTCTTCTGATATGACAATATACCCTAAAATACCCAAAATTCACAGCCAGCAGATATTTATATAGTTGCAAATTCAGCCGTTACTTGTAGTGACCCAATTAATAGCATCAGTCATTCTTGTTAAATTAATCTACCTTGTGTTAATTGTAGTAGTGTAGTAAATTAGTGTAAAATAGTGTAGTCGAACTAGATTACTTACAAACTTATGTAAAATTAGACTTACCCCAAATATAGCAACGATGTTACAATCAACATAAAATAACTCTCCATCAGTGTCTTTATAAGAGGATGAGTAAACGTACCCACTAGTCATGCAGTAATGTAAATAACTGTCACTCTGCCCGCAGTACAATTTAAATCTGTAGAATCCAGAAAGATCTCTCAGAAGTTTCTTGTTTGGAGAAAATGCAACATAGATATTAGAGCCATACTTGAAATATCCTTTTAACTCGACTTTCATCTTTCTTGGCAATTTTTCAACTTGAGAAAACTTCTCATTTAATATGAATCTTTTTATTTCAGAATCACCTGAAAAGTAAACTTAGTTATGCATGATGGAGAATAAAATTAACATACTTTTTTCATGGATTTATTAATATTTTATTTAGTTTAGTTAGATGTTATCTACTTTACAACACACAAAAAACACAGACATAATTTTTATAAATAATTTTTGTAATAATATTATACCAACACTTGAATAAAAGAAAGCGTAATAACAATGTGATTTAGACAAAGCAGATAGAATATAATAATAATGTTTATTATTTATTATGGCTAAATTTAAAATAGCTGTTTTATCAGCTTTTTCTCAGACTTTAAACCAGTTTAAGATTATATATGGGAGATCATGGAATATATTCATAAAAATTCATGCTCCATAGATGTTTATTATCTTAATAACTTGAATAAAACTATTAGTAAGGTGTGAAATAGGAAAAAATTATAATCTATATAAAATGTACTGTACACAGAATTTATAAGCACATTTGTCACCAGGGGCATAACCAAGGGGGTGGTTACAGAAATATAACCCATCCTGAAGTTTCTCAAGCACAAGAAATGTGTACAAGAAAATGTGTTCACAGTTCCGCATTAGTATTAGAGATAGGTGACATAGTTAAACTATTAATAGATTAAATTACTGCTTATAATAATTTAATTGCTCCAAATACAGACTTAATGACTGCTTTTAGAACAGCTAAGTTCAGAAACAGTCTAGTTGTTTTAATTACAGTAGTTGTTTAATTAGGGTGGTTAGAAAAAGAACTTTATACTTGTGACAAACTCATTAACACTGTTCTTAACTCATGCTACATAGTTAGAGATTCAATAAGACTAATCAGCTAATTCAGTCATTGTTGAACTGTTGGTTTAAAACTAATTATATTATGAAGCAGCTTGCCACATAACACAGTAAAAAAAGTAAGAACCAAATCCCATTTCAATAGTGGCAAACAGGTAAATGATTTTTTTAAATGTTATGAAGATAGTGACACAGAACAAAAGCTCGTTCACTTTAAGTGAAGTAATTCTTTAATATCTGAACTGAAATGTAAAATAGTTTGCACTATATTCATATAACTTAAATATAGGATAACAAGCGGTTTAAAACTAAATCAAACTGATAATGAAATTTTATAAATTTAAAGGATAAATTTATCACTTTACACAAACATTTACCTGTGGGGAAAAAGTGTTCATCAAGTATTAAATTCCATCCCTCTGTTGTCCAAGAACAATGATTTTCTATTTTGTTCCAATCCCAACCAAACTGACATGTAGGGAAGTGTCTCCCTATCACGGAATCGTCTAAGCAAATAATAACAATTTTGAATGAATTTAAAGTGTTTAATTTTGACATAATATTTATTTAGAAAAAAATAATAATAAATAAATCTGGTTGAAGAAATAAATACAGACAAATAATAAATTTTAAAAAATGATTTGTCATTTTGAGGCCTTTTTGTACTTTTTTTTATTAGATCTATGTTTTCTAAATTGGGGGAATGTATGGTTGTTTTTGATCGTGTGCATGGCTAAGTTTGAATTATAAATGTTTGGTTTGATGTATGCCTTGAGGCGCTTTTTGTATCTGTCTTTTAATTTCCCTTTTGTTCGGCCAATGTATAATTTGTTACACTCTGGGCATTCAATTTTATATATGCCATTATTAAGTGTGGGGCATATTTTTTCCGGTTGGTTTATTTTATTGATTATGCTTCCTGTATTTTTATGTTATGTTAATATTGTTATTTTTTAGTATTGTAGTTATTCCTTTTATGTTGTATCCTGTGTATATAAATGTGGCCCTTTTATATGTTTGTGGTTCATGTTTAGATTATTTTAATTAGGTTAATATTTTTATTCCTAATTTATCTATTGTTTTTATTGTATCCTTTTTTTGGCGTTATTTGATATATTATTTATTTTTATTTTTCTTCATTTTTTAGTGTAGTTTTAGCATTCTGTATAAGAGTGAGTTGTAAGCAGCGATTTTATGTTGTGGAGGATGGTTAGAGTAGTTTGGAACTGTGTTTATGTTTTGTGTAGATTTCCTAAAAATTAAGTGTTCAATATTATTTGTATTTCTTGTTATTGTTAGGTGTATATAGTTTATTCCTTATTCCACTATGAATTTTATGTTAGGGTGTAGGTTGTTGATTTATTTTATGATGATATCATTAGTTATTACTTTATGTTGTGAGAAGTATAATCCATTGTCAACATATCATATCCATGGGCGCCGACTCCATAATGCCTGGGTGGGCTCAAGCCCCCCCAAAAAAAACATTGGGTGGGCACAGCTCCCCCAAAATTTCAAAGGATTAAAGCATCTATGAAGTATCTGGAAAAGGAAAGTGTTTTAAATTACAGTAGAATATTCTTGACATCTTTAATTTATTAAGTAAAATTTTCATAAAACGTGTTTACAATTGATGGTTAGTTAGTAAAAGCATTATAAAAGAAACACCGAAACTCGTAGCTCTATTGTCGCCAATCAGCAAGATAAAAATAGATTGTCTACGTGACTTTTGTCAAGGTCACTGCGTTGAAGTCATGACTACCCGGCTGAACTAGGGGATGAGTTACCGACACCTGTTCCTAGCGCGCTCTGACAACTAACAAACTGACCTATTATTCTTGGTTTTTAGTTTTTACTTCCGCGGCAGTCGGCTCTTGCAATCAGTTCCGTTTGCACATAGTTCTCGTCACGTTTCGTTATGTTGATGTGATTTAGTGTGAGCAGTGAATAGTGAAAAGTGAATTATTGTGATACTATATGGATAAGTTTGTATTTAAAAAGGCACGTATTGATGGGATCGCAACTCCACTCCAAGCACTGGAATTACCTGTACCTGGAACATCTGCCAGTAACAACTTAGATTTGAGCAGCAACAAAAAGATCGTCGGTAAGGGAAGATCCTTTCAGAAATCATGGTTGACTAAATATTCTTGGTTAGATTATGTAGTACAAACTGATAAAGCATTTTGTAAAGTGTGCAAAGAGGCAGAAACGAAAGGACTTATAAAATTTACTTTAAAGAAAGAAGATGCGTTTACTTCTGCCGACTTTTCAAACTGGAAAAGGGCCTTGGAAAAGTTTCGCATTCATGAAACTACAAATGTACACAAGGAAGGTGTTCTTAAATTGTCAACTTTTTCAAACTCAAGCGTAGCTTCCCAGTTGAATGAGCAAATGAATAATGATATGAAAAAATCCCATTTAGCGCTAACTGCTATTTTCACAACTTTGAAATTGCTATGCCGACAAGGGCTAGCAATTAGAGGGCATGAAGATATAAACTCAAATTTTTTGCAACTATTGGAACTAAGGAAAGAAGATGTCCCAGAACTAAAAGACTGGCTAAATCGTTCGGGTTATAAATGGACATCCCACGATATTCAGAACGAAATAATTGATTTGCTAGGTCAGTCTGTTTTGCGCTCGATCTTAGCTAAAATTAAGAAATGTGAACACTTTTCAATAATGGTGGATGAAACTTGCGATGTTTCAATTCACGAACAGGTATCATTTTGTATTAGGACAGTAAATGATGATTTGAGCATCAATGAAGATTTTATCGGATTATACTAAACTACAAACACCGAATCTCAAACTCTGTTTGCTATTGTCCAAGACATCCTCTTACGTTTGGATATGTCAATGGAAAAATTGAGAGGGCAGTGCTACGATGGTGCTTCTAATATGAGCGGAAAATTCCACGGACTGCAAAAGTTAATTTCCAACGTGCAGGATAAGGCAATTTACGTTCACTGTACTGCTCACAGTCTTAATTTAGCTGTTGAAGACAGTCTTCGTTACCTTACTTATATGAGAGACATTATGAGCCTTGCAAAGGATTTAATTAATAACATTAGAGAATCCCCCAAAAGGATGGAAATATTCAGAAGTGTAAGCCGTGCCAAGAATACCAGCTTAAACGATAAAGTAGGACTTCGACCGCTTTGCCCAACACGATGGACATTGAGAGCGTCAAGAGTGCAGCAACTATTGAACAATTATGAAAATATTCTAGAGTTGTTCGAAACCATCTCTTCCTCGGATAAGAACGACGCAGGTTATAAATGTGCAGGGTGTTTGGAGTCGATGCTGACATTCAAGACTTACTTTTCTTTACAGCTTTATTGCCATGTAATGAACCCAGTGGAAGACATAAATCGCAAAGTTCAATCACCTGATTTGGGTGTAACTGATTTAGAAGATATGTTCATAAACCTAGCCTGTATTTTGGAAGAAAAGCGTGGAGGATTTGAAGACTTCTGGACTTTTTGTTTAAAAGTGAAGCCACCATCAGTAGGTGAACCGGAACTAGCACGAAAACGCCGCGTTCCTCAACGGTACGAAAATAAGGAGGCTGGCCCACCCCACATATTCAACACACCAGTTGAATTTTTCAAAATGATCTACATCGAAACTTGTGAAACTGTGAAGTCTTGTGTTACCAGCAGGTTCGACTCAACAGGACTATTGAAAGTGATTGCTGTAGAAAGGGAGTGTCTGTCCATTCTAAGCAAAGGACAAAAAAAAAGCGATATGACGCGCTCTAAAGAGTTTTTTCAAAATGATCTGGACACTGATAGATTACTCTTACATCTATCAATGTTAAGTGACATTTCGAAACAGAAGAAGCTGCAACTTGACACATTGCACGATGTTAGAGAGTTCTTTGTACTAGAACCCAGTGTAAAAAATATGTTACCGGAAATTGTAAAAGGCCTGAAGCTGCTACAAGTTGTGCCGGTAACGTCAGCAACTAACGAACGTTCGTTTAGTGCCCTACGGCGCCTCAAAACATACCTTAGAGCTACGATGGGACAGAAAAGACTTAATAATTTAGCAATTACTCTTGCCCACCAAGATATTTTGGATGAAATAGACATTCGTCCAGTCATCAACGATTTTATTAAAATCAATCCTGTCAGACGATCCTGTTTTGCACTCTTCTAAGGATAAACTTTAGTTTCCGTTAAAACCTCAAATTCTTTTATATTCTATGTTCAATTTTTCATGTGATTTTTTATTTTAAGATTTTGTTATAGACAATGAAGTTTCATGCAGTATGTAATATAATTTAGTTTTTACGTAACTGCTTATTTCAGAATGTTGTTATTTATAATTAAAATAAACGCCTTCAAACAAATTTTAAACGCTCAACAAAAAGTAGATTCTTGATTTTTTTTATTATTTGTTTTTCTTTTATCAACATCTAAACACATTTTATTGTATTTGAAGATTTAGCTCTGTGGTTTATATATATATATATATATATATATATATATATATATATATATATATATATATATATATATATGTATTATATATATATATATATATTTAGTATATATTTCTTAGTTAGTATATATTTCTAAGTCCTGTACACGAATGACATTATTTTTTTCATATTCCATTTTTGTAATGAAAAAATTAATAACGGCACGGGCGACGCTTATTTGCCGTCACGGGCCAGATATACTATGCCGTTATCGTAAGTACTCTTTTTAGGTACTTTTTTCACCAAATTATAGAATTTTTTTGTGTAGAATACGATTATCAACGTTTTGTTTCTCGAAAAAAATTCAAAAATTCATTTTTTTTGTGTATTTTAAAATTGTGGGCGTAGCACAGGCGATGCTTATTTGCCGTCACGGGCAGCTACGTGCCAGGTTTCGTAACACAAAGAGCGCCAGCGAAAAGGTTAATAATCAATGATACTTATATCAATCACTTGGCAAAAAACCACTACTTACTGTATTATTCATCAGACGAGTAGTATTGTACACAATACAGTAAGTAGTAGTTTTTTGCCAAGTGATTCAAATAAGTATCATTGTTTATAAAAACCTCAAGATAAACAAGTCAAAAACAACTAGGTTAATAATCTTTTGGCAAGTGCAAAAGATAGTCTAAAAATGGTTCTAAGAGTTCTTGAAATTTTAAAATTTTCTGAGGCCTCGGATTCCCCAGAATAATTGAGCCCCGAGCCCCCCCAAAGTTTTTTGAAAGTCGGCGCCCATGATCATATCCAATGTCCGTTGGGGTTGTGTGTTTTTATGGTTTGTGTTATTATTTCGTCAAGATTTTGGAGGTAAATTTCTGATATTATGAGAGGGGTGATATTATTAGTAAAGACAACTTTAATCTACATGAAAGTAAAATCGATAGTTTTTATGACTATGTGAAATTTTTCTGGGATCATGGATGGATATCTGACAGAAAAGCCTAGCATGGCAGCTTATTAAAATAAAAATGAAACCTTGTAATGCAAAACTATTTTTAAGGTTTGACTCCATGAAGAGTAAAAGCACCTAAAATATCTTTCTTCAAAAGGATAATATTGCACCAACAATTACTTACCTACTTTCCATCCACCATAATTAATCGGCAAGCCTTTTGCATTGGTCCTTAAGTGAACTTCAACCCTATTTTCTGAAATTAAAGTTCCAGTGCTGGTCAATATATGTTATGTTTAAATGATTCATAAGTATATTTTTATAAACATGAGAAAGAATTGACCTAATTTTATTAAATTTATTCATTTAAATACATTCTAAATTCTTGACATTCTGAAGCTGTGATTCACATAAGAGACTTTCAAGGTTACACAACTCAAACAGCAAATAGCTTTAGGCTTGTGATTCCCCTTGTCACATTTTATCAACATGGGCTTACAAAATTAAACAAAACTTTAATGAATCATGGTTAAATCAATTATTTGCTTTACATACATGAGTTATATTTTATATTACCTTATTGGTAGGGATATGTGAGGCTATTTAATAAGCCACAACTAATTAGGAGTGTATCAGAGTTTAAGTTTTGTTTTTTCCTTATTTTATCTTTAAATCAACTTATATTACCATAATCCCTAAACTAAAAACATCCCACAACATTTAAAGATTACAAATATTAGTATTTAAATGATTAATCACTTTTACATTCGTTTATGACTATCCAAACTTTGGTTTATTTTATAAATTTGTAAAAATGTTCTGAGACAGAACATTTTTGATCGCTCCATAGTGATCTTTATCAGTGTCTAAATTTTAAGATTGTTGTTGTTAGGTTAAGGGGTGGTGGTTTGAAAGGCAGGTTATGAATGGCATCAAAGAGTATGTGTGATTTGTATTGGGTTTGTTCATTTAACAATTTTGTATTTTGTGTTTTTGTGTGTTTGTAAATTTCATATTGTTCTAGTGTATTGAACTGTGGTCCTTTTTTGTTCACTTCTAAGATTAATTAAGTTTCACTGAACGTAATGGACTACAAAAATCAAGTATTTAAATGATATTATTTATGGCAACATAGAGATAATAATTTGTAGCCTTTAGGTACCAGAGTAAGTATTCATGGTGGAAATAATATACATCTTTTAATTATTAAAATACGTGGAAAATTCCCAGGATTACAAGATTTTAAACATCTTAGGTTCATTTACATAGAAGATAATGTCTTATGAGGCTAACTTACATAAGGTTTCAAAATATTTACAATACAATTTTTTAAAACTTTTCAATTTGATTTTACAAAAGTTAATGATCCAAATTTGTTTGCAACATGGGAGGAGTTAAGTAGGTAAAGTTGCCCCTCCAACATTCTGGACAGATGTATTATTTTTTATAATCAAAAGCTTACAATGAACTCATTAAAATACTAAAAAAATAATAATACTGCTGACAAGAAATATACTCAGCAGTATCAGTTGTTATTTTGATCATATGCGAGTTATTTCCTAAATATGATTGTAAGTTCAAAGAAAAATAAGAACTTTATTTTAATCTTATAAGCTATGATATTCAAAATGAAATTTTAGGAATTGCTTCAAAGTTTTGGTATTCAACGTTATATTTTTCATAGAAATTAAATCTGGCTTATTTTTTGACTTATTATTTTGCAACATTCAAAAACAAAAATTTGAATTTTGAAAATCTATAAGTCTAAAATCCCCCGCTTTTGTGTTCTATGTGAAACATATCATTGAATACCAAACCATAACCTACCAATAAAACAAGTAGTTTAAAACGTTGACCTTATAATGTAAGTTTTTGGATGCTGGCTCAATGTCGACAAGTATATAAATGTTCTCTATTTTTGGGGGATTGTACCCCCTGACCCTATTTGATACCCCCAGGGCAATCTTGTGCCAATCCAGAACAAAAATTGTAACTCTACACATGGTTTTCAAGTGTTTACATAAAGAAAAAAACCTAATTAAATAAATATTGAGATTATTTCATGAAACAAGTAATGTAATAAAAATTTTTTAATGTCAATCCCTACTTCGGTCAACAAAGAAAAACTTCATTATAGTTAATTTTTATCAAATCATTACAATTAATATAAATAAAGTATTATAATCTATGCGTTAAAACAACTGCTATACCATATAATCTTTAACATAAAATCACCTGTTTTATAAAATCATGTTATCACACATTTTAAATACCATAGATTTTTATAATTTATTAATAATTCACTACTCTAGAACAATAATTGCAAAAACTACTACTAGGCCAATAATTGCAAAAAAACCATAACTAATTCAACTTACTATGAAAGTTTTGATTAGAATGAGTAATTACTTTCATAAGATACATAAGGTTAAACATTGTCGTGAAGTTGTACTGATTTTTATAACCGTAAATCATTGGATTATTGTATTTTAATTTTTATGGCTTTGTTTTTAAAGCTTATTTTCTCCATCTGTCTCTCCATTTAAAAAGTATTATTTTCAATTGAACAAGTAATATAAACAAAATTTTTTAGCCTATTCCTACTTGGTTCAACAAAGAAAAATTGTATTTTAGTTACTTTTTATTAAATAATTAAAATGAATAAATAGAATAACATAACATATGTGTTAAAATAGCTGCTCAACCACATAACCTATAACATAAAATCAGCTATTTTATTAAATCACATGTTATCACTTATTTTAAGCAAAATGGGGAGAAATAACTATATTGCATACCTTGTCCTTTTTGTGAATTATTTTCCTCCCAAATAAAATTAAAATTAATTAATAAAATTTAATGTTCTAACACAAAGAAATTGTTAATCAAGCTAATAGAACTACAAAATTAAAACATTTCACATCTTCTTATACAACCCACCATGTTACAAGTTATTACAGTTGTTAATGAAGTTCAAGTTATTTTAACTCACCTTTAGCAGTGTTGTTATACATACTCCCAACATGATAAATAGTAGTGACATCATAAACTTCTGCAACAGAAATTGTTTTGCCAAATTAAATCTCAGTGTAATTTATAAAATACTCAAAAAGTGTACTATGAATGTTACACATTTGTTTAATGTAAATTTTGTTGTTTATCTAATAAACATAAAATATTTTATTTAATAATTCGTTTTCAGCTTGGGTTGAAATTCACAAACAAAAACAAAGCATTTACAAAACCTACTTTTATAAATAGTATATGTGCTTTTATTTATTTTTTTTTGTATTGTTATACATCTTATTATGTTACATTAAAAGTTTATACTCTTTCTGTTAAATTTTATATACTTGGAAATTTCCAGTAATTTATTAATTTAAAAAATATGATAATTTTTAAGATAGACATTTTAAATACATTTACGTTTATAAAAATAATCATGTAACAGAATCCATTATTACGAAAATAAGTAATGTAAAACAATGAAGATGTAAAGTAGAATTCTATTCAACAAATTTATATGGCTTTAAAATGTGATATCAGTAAATACAACATTCTGGGCTACACTTTGTGGAAATATCAACTAAAAAAGTAACTAATTAAAGGTAAAGTTTAGTCCCCAAAAAAAGTAACTGATTAAAGTTAAAGTTGACATATAAAAAGTAATTTTAAAAATACGTAACTAAGTGAATACGTAATTGCTTACTTGCTGACGCGTTTCAAAACATTCGTTCCTTTTACGAAGCTAACCCTCTATGCAAGTAAGCAATTACATATTCACTTAGTTAAGTATTTTTAAAATGAGTTTAATCAGTGAATTCAAGATGATTACATCAAGCAACGTATATAAAAAGTAACTGATTAAATTTAAAGTTGACACAGAAACAGTAACAAGATTAAAGTTAAAGTTGACAGAAAAAGTAACTGATTAACGTTATAGTTGAAACATAAAAAGTAAGTGATTAAAGTTAAAGTTGACACACAAAAAGTAACTGATTAAAGTTAAAGTTGGCAAAAAAAGTAACTGATTAAAGTTAAAATTGACACATAAAAAGCAACTGATTAAAGTTACAGTTGACACACAAAAAGTAACATGGCAAAATTAATGATACTTTAATTTTCAGTTCTGTTTGAAGTACAGTCTGGGCTACATAGTGTAAAGTAGGATAAGTCCCAGTCCCAGATCTCAACAGCAATGAAAATTCATTTCATGAACAAAATGTTGGCAGAAAATGTTTTTTTGGTACAAGTCTTCCTATATTAGATTATTGTATTAACGAAGAAACACTATTCATCTATTTGAATGACTTTTATAATAGTTTGTTACATATCTTAGAAAGATGCTGAAGTATCAATTTAAATTGTTATATTTATAAAACAATTTATTGAATTTAAATTTTTTAAATTTTAATTTTATTCTGTATAAAGTACGTAAGCACAAAATATTATAAGTTCCAATATCTATATCTCTTCCTAAGAAATTAGAAAACAATTTTTTTATTTTGGTATATTTTATAAACTTTAATGCCAAAAAATATACATTAAAACATTAAATTTAGACATGCTAAAATTGTTTGAATGAGATATTAAATTATTTAAAATTTTGTTTTACAATTTCACAAATCTAATATCAAATATCGGAAATATATATATATATATATATATATATATATATATATATATATATATATATATATATATATATATATATATATATATCACAATATGTATTCTTGTGTATTAATAAAGAAATAAGACAAAATACAAATACAAGAACTTCAATAATTATTCTTGTATTTGTATTTTGTCCTTTGTCTTTATATATATATATATATATATATATATATATATATATATATATATATATATATATATATATATTGTAAACATAATTTTTAAAGAGACACAATACAATATAATTATGTTTTACTATTTAATAAATTGAATTTTTTATTTAAAACAAATAAAACTACTCACTCAGGAACAATTCAAAACTTTATTATAACATTTCTTTTTCAACATTTAAAACAATAACACAATAAACAGAACAAAAATAAACTTAACAACTTTTAACAAAATATACTAACTCTTATTTTCTTTTAATTTTTTAGTTACAACATTTTAATACCCTTGGCTAGTTTAAGATCTCTTGATATCTCGGGGTTATAGCATGGGCTATATTTTTTTTTAATTCTTAGGTTAATTAAATAAATTTTGAACAAACAATATTAAATTTTGAAATAAGTTTAATAAATATTTTCCTGATGGAAAAACTTAAATTTTGAATTTGCAAAAAGGCTAAACTATTTGAACTGGATTATTTCTTATTACTTACTATTAATTAACTACAAGATATCCTAATGTACAATTATAAACTTCTCTATTATCTTAAAAGTCCACTAAAGTTTATTTTTTTATATAGCGCTAGGTACTTAACTTATCAAATAACGGCGAAAGGCTGCTTGCTCACACGTAGAATTCCGTTGTCTTTAAATTTCACTTTTTACACACTTAAATCCGTTTTAGTTCTTTCAAATTATATTTTCACTGTATTAACTCTTTCAATTTTCTTATTCCTGTTTAATCTGGCCAAGTTTACTCACAAAACTGTATAATTTAGACGAACTCTTTCCAAATAAATAGAATTTTGACTGGTCCTGGCAGGTCCGGTCTTGTAGCGTCACCCACGCTATCTCTCACTCTACTCTAACTACGCGTCCTTCGATTTTCTTTTAAAATGTTACAAATATGGCGGCCTTCTACTTAAAAAGCAAAATCAGATGGTTTATAATTTAGTTCGATTCCTTTCCACTAGACTTTCACACATGTTAATGTCAACGAACTATTTTCACCGTTTTACAGCTGATGCGTCCACAACGAGCTTGTTTAGAATGGCGTTTTAACTTGGTTAAACCTGGTTGAAACTTACTGTTTCAATTTTCTATCCTCAACAAACCTTCCAGTGTTTATTTTATTAATATTATTAGTGTGTGAAGTGTCTTTGTGTTTTACTTTTGTGACATTTCCGAATTGTGTGTGTTTTGAGCCGAATTCATAGAAACATAACCTTCCAATCTCATTGTTTACAATCGTATTTCACTTTCTCCTTCAAGTAATTACTTATGCCCTATTTTACTAATATTTACAATTTTGTTTGAATATAATTATTATTAGATTATCTAGTTTTAATTTATGTGTTAGGTTATTTGATATAACAAATTTCCTAATACATTTCCAGTTCAAAAACCTTGTTTACAATTCTATGCTTTTACCTAAATTTAGTTTTCATTTAACCTAACCAATCTTTTAATGAATTTCTTTTTTAAATTTTGAGTGAGCTATTTCTAATATATTCTTCCAATTCTTAAATAATATTATATAGCCCATTCTATAAATGTTACAATATATATATATATATATATATATATATATATATATATATATATATATATATATATACATATATATATATTTTTAAGATCAAATAATATACACAAATACAGGAATATTTAATTTATTGAATAATAAACTCAAAGCTTTTCGTTGGTTTACATTACCAACATCCTCAGGAGTTACAATACTAAGAATGATCATTCTTAGTATTGTAACTCCTGAGGATGTTGGTAATGTAAACCAACGAAAAGCTTTGAGTTTATTATTCAATAAATTAAATATTCCTGTATTTGTGTATATTATTTGATCTTAAAAATATTCTAACAGGAAAACACATTTGATATTCTATATATATATATATATTGTAATACTTGGTAATTTCTCTTTTATAATCTTAATAAAAATTTATAAGTTAAAAGAAATAATGATTCAATGCTGCTTTTGTTACAATAATTTTTTAATATCTTAATATGACATTCCTTATTTTCTTTTACAAAGTCACTTACTAATTACAAAGTCTTATTTCATCCACAAAGAATTACAAAAATTAAGCTTTATTAGCCTAAGTCTAAAATTTGTTTATGGCAGCAAGAAGTTTAGTTATAAATTTTAATATTAATTGAATTTGATTTAATTACTTCAATTTGAGCTTGAGCTCTCTTTATCTCGGGTTAATAGGTGGGTTTTCTAAATTTTGAATAATAAAATTTGAGTTGGCACTTTCAAAAAAATATCTAAGTTACAATTCTTACAAGCTAAAATTTTTTACAAGTTATTTGGTTTCTAATTAAATAATTTCCTGAATAATGTCTTCTTAATCGATCAGTTCAATGATTTGGCTTAATGTTATTCTGTAATTATGATTTGAATACGATACTGCACTTTCCCCACCAGTTAAAAAAATAAAATTTCTACAGCCAATTCTGAACACGTCTGCCTCGTTCAGATGCTCTGTTCCAACTCCTACTGACGCTACCTTTTTTAGCAATAAAATGGCCAAGTCGTGAATTTCCGCTATTTTCTCGTTTATTCCTTGTAAGTAACAGCTTTACGGATGTCATGTTCTTCTTCTTTACGGATACACTTCTTCTTCTTAACAACTGCACTTAAATTTCTTTGCAAAACAATTGCATTTAAATCTTATTTCCCAAACTGTTTTAGATTATCTCCACGAGAAATATTTAAAACGAATATCTTTTGCCGGTCATGCGCACGCAACTCTACAAATTCGTTCCCATCTTGTTTACTTCAGCACATTCCACTAGCTTGCCGTGTGAAAGTTTTAAGTGTATTTATATCGTTCTATTTAAATTGTTATCTGTCAATTACTTCTAATATATTTTCTTATAAATAGTGATTTGTGTGTTTTTTTTTCTTTTTATATAAAATCTTGTGATTAGATCTAAAATGTGGCCGTGTGCATTTTCTACACAAGTGAAATTAGGTTATGTTTACATTTCGTTCCTGGTATATTTTAGTAATTTTTTACATACTGAATTTATTTATATATATTTATCTTATTTTGTAAGTGCCTTTTATATATATACTACTTCAAAATGTTACAATATATACATATTTCACGTTGTCCATTGCACTGAATCGTAATATATTATTTTTCTATTATTGCACTGACTTTATGAAGTTATTAGTGGTGGAAAAAATTATTTACAAGTAATAATAATAGCTTCATATATATAAATTTTTTGGACTAGGAGACTGACAGACTTACCTTGGTAAGAGTCCACTCTTACCAACAAATCTTTACCAATCTTTAATCTTTACCAATAAACAAAAAAATTGAAAAGCAGAATTTAATAAAAATTTTTATATATTGTTTATTTTAAAAGTTGTGTTACTTATTTTAATGTTGTAAAATAGGAAATAATCATAACCTTTGCATTGTACATAAATTATTTACCTGTAGATGTTTCCCTTGGTGGATAGTACGAGTAAGTTGTAGCTAATGCAACATGTAGAACAAACAAGATCCATTTTACAGCTTGTAACATCTTAGTTCCTTGGAGCACAATGATCAATTGAACTGGCTAAATACTGCACACTGACACTGTTTATACAAGACCTCTTTGCTGACTAGTCACTATTGGATTTGAAATTGATAAGACTATCTCAGACACACATGGGGCAAAGTTTAACTAAACATTTTTTATAAGCCCAGCCTTAAAATAGACCCTGTGTTATTGAAACTATACAAAGAAGCTCTTTATGTAAAGTCTACAGAAAAATGGCTGTTTTCAAAACTTTATTTCCAATGAACATTAAATCTGTCTATCTTGAGGGTTTTAAACATCCAAAATCAAATATTTGAATAAATGAATTGCATGGGACTTTGTTGTCAAATGAAGTAAATAAAACCAAATTCAAATATCTTTCAAAATAAAATAAAATATTAAACCTATTGACATTCTCCATGCAATTATTTTTCCCTGGTTTCTATTTTCTACTTCGTTTTATAATAACAAATTTCCTAAATAATTTTTAATTAAAAAAAAAAAATTACTCACTTGCTATTTGGCATGAAATAGAAATAAGTTAGTCTTCACATGCTTTTGATTGAGAAAAATAAATTAATTAAATTGAGATATTATTAAAAAATATTTTAATATGTTTTTTATAAAAAGTATTTAAAATATTTTATATTTATGTATTTTTTTTAAACTATAAATTAAAATGCATATATAATTCAAAAATTTATGTTAATAGAATTAGGGCCTGTTGGGATTTTCATAGAGTTTTCTAGTTTAATAGGATTTTATCAAAAAAAAACACACACATTGGAAACAAAAAACAATGAGAAAAGTATTACAAAAGTTGAAAATTTTCTCATATGTAGTTGAAAAACAATTGTTCGAATTTTTTAAATTTTAATGTTTACAAAATTTTAATGAAATTGTTGAATATTTTCAAATGATTATTTAAATGCTTTTTATAGAAAATTGAAACTGTAATTATTTATAGAAAAATAGGAGCATAGATTGTGACTTTGATGACAAATAAATAACAGCTTTAAATCAATAATGTATTTTTCCAAATATTTCAATGAAAGTCCTCATAAGTTGAAACAAGATGGCTTATATTATTCTTATCAATTTACTTAGCAAAAGGTACACTAGTTAATGATACTTAACACTTAAAGCCTTGGGAAAATAATTAATTTTCTCCAAATATTTCAATGAAAGTCATCATCAGTTGAAACAAGAAGGCTTATATTATTCTTATCAATTTACTTAGCAAAAGTACACTAGTTAATGATACTTAACACTTAAAGCCTTGGGAAAATAATTAATTTTCTCCAAATATTTCAATGAAAGTCATCATCAGTTGAAACAAGAAGGCTTATATTATTCTTATCAATTTACTTAGCAAAAGTACACTAGTTAATGATACTTAACACTTAAAGCCTTGGGAAAATAATTAATTTTCTCCAAATATTTCAATGAAAGTCATCATCAGTTGAAACAAGAAGGCTTATATTGTTCTTATAAATTTACTTAGCAAAAGTTAGTTAATGATACTTAACACTTAAAGCCTTGGGAAAATAATTAATTTTCTCCAAATATTTCAATGAAAGTCATCATCAGTTGAAACAAGAAGGCTTATATTGTTCTTATAAATTTACTTAGCAAAAGTTAGTTAATGATACTTAACACTTAAATAAAGCCTTGGGAAAATAATTAATTTTCTCCAAATATTTCAATGAAAGTCATCATCAGTTGAAACAAGAAGGCTTATATTGTTCTTATAAATTTACTTAGCAAAATTACACTAGTAAATGATACATAACACTTGAAGCTTTGAGGAAATAATTTATTGTGGATTGGTTTTCCATAACATATAATTGTGTAATATAGCTCCATAAAAAACATGTTTCTTACTCAAAATTTATTACTAACACCAGGTTTAGGATAAATTTGATAAAACTACTATTTGACAGGAACCACTCAAATGTTTTATCCATTATAGCATCAGTAACTTTACTTACACACATCAGTAACTTTACTTACACACATCAATAGCTTTACTTACACACATCAATAGCTTTACTTACACAAGTATGTACAATATTCTTGGAAAATATTTAATTTTTTCATAAAACTGCTATTTGCTATTTGCATAAGATATAATTTGTTAATGGAATTATTGTTTTGAAATGTAAGAGAAATAAGCTACTAGATTTTTTCCTTTAGTTGGAAAGCAATTTATAATAATATATTATTAGTATAATCAATATAATTACAACAACAAACTTTAATATTAGACTATTTTAAACTTTATATAAACAAAGTAAAAATTTATTTTGCATTAAACTTTCATTTACCAATTGGAGAAAATGAATATATCCTCACTCAAAGAGTCAATAGAATGTTGTAAATATCAAAGTAAAGCTAGCATATCATGAAGATGACCTTTCATTGACCCCATAGCAATGATGTTATTACTAAAAAATTTAACATTTTTTATTTATTGAGCAATTATTTCAGAAATGTATATTTACTTCTAAAATTTAATTCAAAAACCTCTAAATAGTTGCAACAAGATTAAAATAAATTTATTTTTGAAAAAATTGTCACAAAAATCTGTGACAATGTGAAATTTATTTTTCCATTAAAAATTTACAACAAACTAATTAAGTTTAAATATTAAGATATTCACCACAGAAATGGTCTTGAGACCTTCCTAAACAGTTGAGCAAAATGCAACTTAGGTCCGAAAACCGTAGCTACATACAATATTGTTTACTGACAGCATATTTTAGTTATATGTGTTCTGAAGCATGTGTAAGACGAGTTGATGTTTTGTTTGATTATTTTAATGATAATTAACAAATGTTTTGACATTGAATCTAAATTAAATAACTATTTTGTTTATATTCTGACAAATTTGTGTATTAGTTCTTAGGTGTGCTTTGGATGAAAACCATGTCAAAATCTAATAAAAGAAGCTTAGGTAAAACCTTTACCTAGCATAAAATGTAATAGTGATGTGAAGGGAGTTGATTGATAGAACCAGATGATGCTCCAACCCCCAGAATTACTACTATCCTCTAGAACGCAAAACGTTGATGTGGTTCAAAACCATGTTTACCCATATCCATAAAATAATTACAATTCATAGTTCTTGTTCAATGAAGCATTTGTTATAATCAGATGAAAAATAATCAACTGTATGAACTTACTAGTGCTACAGTAGATTCTATTATTCCTGACCTATCTCCTACTACTTGATGTATGATGCCTTGCCTAACACATGCCCCATCAAAAATAATAATGTATGAAATGTCCCACCGAAAATGTAAAATGAAATATACAATCTTTGGGTGTCATGTTTGTCCAGAGACCATGACATGGCGCAGTTATGAATTTTGTCTTGTATCATAGGAATTCAAAAACTACATATTAAAGTAAAATAGATCGATGTATACATTTTTAGATACACTTTTTAGCCTTTTTTTATATTTTATGATTAGTAGAGTTTAGGTTTTTCACATTTTGTCTGATTATGCGCACCGATTTCTTTTCTCTGTTCTTTACTAATGTGTCACTCTCAATGGACTGGGTTCCAGGACATCTAAAATAAGTGAGAAATATTATCATAAAACGAATGATAAGTTCAGTTTATTATAAATGTATCATTTAAATAATTCAATCTCTTGAAAAATATTTCTTGTTTTACAAATTTTATCATTAGGGTGGTTTTTAAGGATTAATAAATTTCAGTAATGAAGCAAGAAATAATAATAACAAATAATAAGTGTAGTAATAACATACAAAAGTGAACCGATGTTAATTCATTAAAAATTTGAAAATTGTGTAAACTAAATTTGTGTAATTTAGACAAAAGGGTTAGCTTTCTGGAGTTGACAAATTACAATTTAACATAAAATGGTGAGTGCATGTTTATTTCACATAAATTCAATCTAAAAAATGCTTTATTTGATTAAATTTCTTTATTTTTCTCAATTTTCGTGTGACAAGAGGTAGCTTTCACCTACCCCTAAAAACCAAATCTCACAAACAACATATAATTTTGAAGATAAGGATGAGACATACTTACTTGAAAATTTGCATCAAAGTGAAATAACTGGATGTAAATATGTTTTTAGTTGCCTTTTTAATCTTTATTTTTATAGTTTATGCTTTGTAGAGTCTAGGCTTTTTCACAATATGTCTGCTTATACAGGCTGATTTCTTTTTTCTATTTCTTACTGTGTTGTTAATAGGTAAGTCAATCCAAAAAAATTGAGTTAACTTAAAAATTCAAAGATTAAAAAAATGTTCCAAAATTTTGTCATACGGGGTGGTTTTTGACGGTTGGATATTATGGTAAATCAGAAATAATATCATAAATCGTATCTTGACATAAATTAATTACAAATGTATCATTTAAATGTTTCAAGTGGTTAAAAAAATGTCATTTTATAATTTTTTCATAAAGGTGGTTTCTAAAGATTAAAGAATTTTATTAATGAAACAAGTAATAATAATAACACATATAGATAAAAATTAATAATAATGAATATAATAATGCCATAAAAAACAACAAAACATACACAACAAAAGCATTCATCCCTAATAACAAAAATCACACTTTAGAAACATATAACTACTGAAGAAGGTCAGGATATGATTTCTTTTAAATTTTGTAGCAAAATATGTGAAGTGTTGAAGATTCTGAGGCAATATAGTATGTTTACCATCAATCAATAGACTGTTTGAGGGAATGGTTTGTTCCAATGTTAACTACTCCGAATACTGAGTCATGTATTAAACTCTTTGTCTTACAGCTTTCAGTATTTATATACCTTTTTATTACAAATTGAACAAAGAATTTTTACTTCTTATTAAACAGACATAGGATTTTCTAATCATTAAGTAAATTCTATTTTTGAGAATGTTCAAATACTCCCTGTTGAGACCAGTATGGCCATGTAGGAACAGTAACTATTATATTTAAAGTAACAAAATGTTTTAAGGCTTCAAAACCATGACTAGTCATAGTAGGATCATGAACAGGATTTTGGCCTATTTATTTTATAAGAAACCATGCTTGTAAGCTTAATGTTTTTAGTTAGACACATATTTTATTCTATGTTTCATACATACATTCAACTAAATAAAGTGGATTTGTCATGTTCCACTTTAATAAAATATATTTCAAATTATTACCGTTATTTATACTATTTGGATGTGTTCAAGCGTAATTAAAAGTTTATATAAATACTTAAAATTAGTTAAAAGCATTTTATTCTTCTAACATTATTTTAAATGTAGATCAAGGTTAATTTATTACTTTTTATATTATAATATTACTTATTCTAACAGACCAATACAAGTGCAAAGTGTAAAACTACAATGAATTCTGATATTAATTTTCTTACAGTGTTAAACATCGTTTAGTTGGTAAGTTAAATAATAAATTTAGAATTTACCTCCTCCATGAAAGTCTTCAAAACAAACCCACACCGGTTATTTCTCAGTAGATATCAAACCAAATGCTTAAAAGAAATAGAATATTTACTTTTGTTTGAGGGAAATATGAAGTCTGATGTTATATAATTTTTAAATAATTTCTAGTGTGTGTGTGTGTGTGTGTGTGTGTGAAATTACTAGAAATATACTATGGAAAACACTTTTTTTGTTAAAACAAAGTGGTAGTGGACCAATATTCAGTAAAAATACAGTTTTTATAACTTGCAGATACCATTTAATACTATTTACACAAAACTTTATGACTGATTCTTCTAATTTTTTAAATTTACAGCTACAGGTCTTTGCCAATAATAAATACAAGTACATGAACTTCTCATAATGCTAGATGTATTTAATCAAATATATTAATTTTTACACTAAGTAATAAAAAATAAATGCATAGTAAAATGTTTTAAAAATAATTATCAGTATTTTATTTCAATTAGCTTTAACTAAGCATGAAATATTCATTGCATCCATGGTCAGCAAAATCAATGAAAATAAAAGTGTTTTATATTGTCTTAGCTAAACACAGATTAAATAGAACTACAAACAATTGATATGTGTTACAATTTAAAATACTCAATGGCCATCATGTGTTTATATGAATGTTTAGATTCATGTTAATCTACTGGTTGTTTTATACAGTTTTAGTTTCAGTTTCGTCATATTCTACAACAATAGATTAAGTTTTTGCCAAAGCGTTTAATTAATTATTTTCAATTATGTTTAATTTGTTTTAACTTTGAAGTTAAAGCACAACAAATTTTACTATAGTTGTAACAGAGAAACTAAAAACTCTGTTACAGACTTCAGCTGCATATCTTTTGCCCGCTGAAGCCGCAGTTAACAAAGCATTTTCAGAATAATGTTTACATGAACTTTTAAAATTATTTTCACCTGAACGTTTCTCAGTTTCTTCCTGGAACACCCAGTATAAAAAAAATAAAATAGCTTAACTAATTTAAACAAACCAGGTATACAGTATGATTTAAAATTAATAAGAATATACAGTACAAAACACAACACAACACAAACAACAATGGTGAGAAAAAACTCTAAGCACTAGGTGCATACAAAGTAAAATATAAAGATTGTATAAAATTCTACATTGGTCAAATAGGTCGCATATTTCAACAAAAATTGGAAGATCACATGCTTTCTGTTAAGTATAACACCTACTCTTCTTTCAATAACCAAATAACAGAAACAGGTCACACTTACACTGACAACAACCGCAAGCTATAAATACCCTACATCAATAAAAACCTACCAAACATTAATACACTTGAGCAATAAAAAAAAATTAGAAACATAACAAAACACAAACAAAAACATTTTAAATGAACAAATCCTATACACTTCTTGACCATATTATAAAACTCTACCGTTTATAAAACTACTAATAGGCCAACAATGATTGCAAGTGCAAACCTAGACATTAATGAAGATCCCTTAACACATTGTAGCTGATGTAGATTGGTGGATTTGCATTTTAGCACCAGGAGCTTATGCATTTTCCCTGATCCATAGTTCAATGACCAACATAACCACCTTCTTTTTACATTCCTAATGTCAGGGTTTTGTATTTATTGTAAGTCTGCAGTACTATATTTCTGATTGATGTAAGTCTTTGTCATTCTCTGCTGTTGTGATTACAAATTCTGAGTTTTTATCTTTGTTTATTATTTTAATAGTGTCTTTTTAATTTTGTATATGTTTTGTCTTCTGTGTACAAAGGTTAAACAATGCTAAGCATAACACCGCATTCAGCTTGCCCATATAATCAGCTGACTGTTGTGAAGTGTTTTGACTCTTACCACAAGGAATGTAAACTTGACCCAGGTGTGTGAGTGATAAGTGAGTTTGAAATAGTTTGTGTATAGAACTATAATACAGAAACTATTTTGTAAAATGTATATAACTATATATTCTATACCTGATACAAAAGTATTTTTACTGTAGATATCCCAGCGACTGTAAATCTGTTTTCCCTATTTAGTAGTGCCTCAGTTACGATAAACAATACACGTGCAACAAGCTCCATAGCGGCACAGTTGTTGATTCCTCAGATCATGTGCAACATTTATTACTTTATAATGCAGCGATTACATGTAGAAGTTTAGCTTTTTCTTTATTATTTGAATTATTGTGGATAACACTAATTAAATTTTTAAATATTATAATTCAGGTACTGGTAGTGGAA
Organism: Prosapia bicincta; assembly: GCA_036971475.1. Lineage (NCBI taxonomy): Eukaryota > Metazoa > Arthropoda > Insecta > Hemiptera > Cercopidae > Prosapia > Prosapia bicincta. The sequence continues at coordinate 149,558,700 of JBAIZL010000004.1, read as the reverse complement.
CACATCCAAGTGACTGACATCCTGTCCATCAGTCCTGTTATCAACATAGTTGGAGTGATGCATTATCCTTATGACATTCTTGTCCTTTCTGACTTTCCTAAAACACATCTTGTAGGTCTCATAAAATATACAGTAAGTTGTGTTGTCCATCTAGTTGTTCATATGCCATTTGTTCATAAGTCTACTGCACAGTTAATTTTTTTTATTTTCATATAAGTTTATCATTTCAATGTGATTATACGTAATTTAATTTTTAGAAAATCTTTTTTTCGTTTGTTTGGTGTCACTTGAAGTTATAAAGTGTAGAAATATGTCTGAATTTCAAAAGAAATGACGTAATTTAAGTCTTAAAAAATAACTTGACATTCTAGATCGATATGATGATTACAAAAGCGAGTCAAAGAAATGCTGCTCTCAAACTTGGTGTTTCCCAAACTCTCATATGTAATTTTGAAGAACGATTCCATCTTGTCATTATCAAAGTGTATAATACAAATGTTGACAGCAAAAGAAATCGTTCTTGTGTAATGATCCACAAGTGGAATCAGCTTTAAAATTATGGTATAAAACTGTTCGTGAAAAAATACTCGAGTTGATGGCTCATTATTGCTCCAAAAAGCTGAGACTCTTGTAAAAAAAATGATGAATAATAAAAATATGAACAATTTATCAACAATATTTTACTTGAAGATTGCAGACAATCTCATATTGAGGAATTATTTGTGAAAAAGTGAATACATTTGAAATTGTAAATGAGATCAAAGGGTTTTATATGTTAAAGTGTTTTAAGAAGTATGCCCTTAAAAAATATAACAAGTAGAAGGCCTAGATACAAAATTTCACTACACTACATAAAACTGTCTGAAGTTGCAAAGTTTGGTAAGTATTCATTCAGGATTTCCTTTTGCCTGAATTAAATTGTAGTTGTAGTGTTTCAGAATTAAAATGTTTTACTGTAATGCTAGGCCTACATATCTACTAGTAAAAAACTTGTGACTGTAATACAGTGAGTTTAATGCAGCACTTTTGTGCATCGTGATTACTTGGTTAGTTATTGTTATCAAATATGCTTCTGATAAATATAATTACAAAAGCAACATCTACTGTATTATAAATTTCAAAGCCATTTCATTGCATTATACAATAAAAGAATTAATATGGATTTAGAGAACCGTATATGTTGAAAAGCAGGATAAAATTAGAAATGATATTGTATTAGAAGGAATAAATAAAAGTAAAAATGTTTGACACTAACCAAGAAGAAGAAGAAAAGATATTGGCAAGATTATTTTTTTAAGAGAAACTGCTTCACTATAACAAAATGAGATGGATGGAAAATAGAAGGTTCAAAGAGTTGAAAACTTAGGATAAATAAGTTCATGTCAATAGGTAAATAAAATTAACAAATATGATGTAATTCATTTTGATACAGGAAAAGGTAAAACTTTGGGTGAAAGTTAAAACAAACAATAAATGAGTGACTACTACAAGAGAAAGGAAATGAAATGGTATTATTAATTTTTTTTCACAATTTAATAAAAACACTAAAACATAAAAAACTAAAAAAACTACAAAACATAATATAACACTAAAATATTAATCTGAGATTCATAAATATGTAAAACTGTATATTAATTTACAGTGCAGTAAATGTTGAAGAGTAAACAACATCGATGTTGAATATCCCACAATATTCAGAAATCTGGACTGCAGCTAATTGATAGATCTGTCCAATTATAAAATGTGGGTCAGTGAGTGTCCCCCAATCAGTTTGTCTGCTTTTAAAATTACCTATGGAGACTACATCACCCTACAAAATATAGAAACCTTGTGTTAATTTTGGACACAAATAAAACAAAAATTTGTCCAGTAAAATCAATTTTTATCTGCAATGCCACAAGAGGCCAATAGCAATATTTTTAAACTCCAGTTTCTAAAGAGATTAATAAACAAACTTATCAACCCTTATGTTAGCATTATTCAATTCCTACTATTAGTCTAGACTTTCCCTATAGGCCTAAATATTTATATACCTTGTACAAATTTTCAATCAATAAAATACTTTTTATTCATCCACTCAAGTTCAAATAAATTTTTTAAACTTTTAGTGGATGACACTTTGTTTTAATATAGTTTTTTCCAAGTATTCATTAATTAATTAAATTTAATGAATTAATTTTGGTTTTATATTCTAGAAAAACTTTTCACAAAAGGAGCAAAGTATCAAATATAGTTATTATGCCCCCATTTGGCTTAAAGTAAGTGATAACTTATGGTTTCATAAAACAGCTGATTTTATGTTAAAGGTTATGTGTTAGAACAGCTTTTTCAATGCATAGGTTATGTTAATTAATTTTTATTAGTTATGATTATAACAAATCGTAATAAAATCATATCACAATAATTGTCAGTGCCATACATTTGGTTTTAACAAGGAGAATAAACTAGAACCATGAATTGGGTATTTATTAGCATTCATCAACAAATCACCTTTGGTTTTAGCAATGAATATACTACCTTAACACTATATTAAATTTAATTAGTAACACAATAAGAACACACAAGACCCAAAAGAGCATAACACACACCAATGAAATACAGACAGCCAAATCACTAAAACAAAAAGCCAGAGAACACGATTTAAAGTACGTAAGGTAATAAAATTAATGAATTCATTACGACAAACAACATCTCAGAAACAAATAAAGACCCAACAAACGAATAACACAACACAGTTAAAAACATAATTCAACAAAACATGTAATATCTAAAACACAGAAAAAATACCTTAAAGCAATAAGACCTACGGCACCTACCTTACAAGCACTTCCTAAACTACATAAACAAGGAACACCAATAAGACTGATAATCAACAGTCAACAATCACCAGCGCACAAACTAGCACGTCATATGGATAGAACTATTAGAAAATACATAAAACTAGACACACACACAAATATAAAGAACACAATAGATCTAGTAAACAAAATAAAGAACATTGAAATCCCTCATAACTCAACCTTGGCATCGTTTGACATCACAAACCTATATACCAATATCCCAGTCACAGAAACACTAAACATATTACAAGACCATCTAAGACTTAACAACACTCCAGAAAATATCATAAAAGAAATCATACACATTTTTAATACCATCACACAACAGAACTACTTCACTCATAACAACAAATATTACATACAGAAACAAGGCCTACCAATGGGTTCACTGATTTCAAGCATTCTTGCAGAAATATTCCCACAACACATAGAACAGAATAAAATCATAAATAACAACAAACACCCAGATAAGATAATATATTGGCACAGATATGTAGATGATGATATAATACTATACCGAGGAAACTTAAGACAATGCCAACAACTCCAAACACATATAAACAAAATACACAAAAATATTCAGTTTACTGCAGAATTTGAAAACAACAAAACATTGAATTTCTTAGACATCACCATAACAAAAAATCAAAACAAACATGAATTCAACATATACTGCAAGCCAATCATGACAGACACATTGATACACAATTCATCGAACCACCCAATACAACATAAACACGCAGCATTCAAACATTTATTACACAGACTAAATAAAATACCTATGTCCACAACTAACTACACAGAGGAACTAAACACAATCAAATATTTAGCTCACAAAAATGGATATGACAATTATTTAATAGACAAACTACACAGAAAAATACTCAACAAGAACAGTAACAACAAAAACACAAACACAAACAAATTCATCACCCTCACATACATAAACAAACTCACAAATAAGATAGCACACCAATTCAAAAAAGCAGGATACAATGTAGCTTACAGAACAACAAATAAAAGCCAAACCGCCATCAGACACAGGATTAATAACAATACCAACACATACAATAACCCAGGAGTATACAAACTAAAATGCAATAACTGCAATAAATTCTATATTGGACAAACAGGCAGATCTTTTGCTGAAAGATATAAAGAACACAAAAAGGCACTGCACACTACTATTGAATCCATCTTCGCAAATCACCTCATGAGCAATAAACACTCATGCAAAAGTATGGAAATTAACATGAGCATCCTCCACACATGCAACAAAGGCCATAAATTAAACACACTTGAAGTTTGAAATACATAGACATAGCAATACACATAAAAATGACATCTTAAATGAACAAACACTACACAGATCACACATACTTTTCGATCACATCACTTCTAACTTTCAAGAAAATGGTACCAAGGAAGTACAACAGCAGCATTCTTAGCAGCAAAAATACGAGGCTGAAGAAGTCGTAAGACAAAAACATTTCTGTAAGTTAACAATTAATAACTTTTAGTTTAATCTCTGGTCACAAGTAATAGCAAAAGTGTAATTTGTAATTCATTTTTATTTATCAACTTACTCGACAAAATACCACTACTTACTGATATTTCTGCCACCCATTTTGTACTTGGTCATTGCAATATTCAATGCTGTGAGTGATGGACTTGTAAGTTAGTAATAATCAATAAGTAAGTAAGATATATATTATGTCAGTAAGTAGTGTAGTTAATACATTGAAAGTAATGTATATAAAAGAGTAAATGAATTTATAATTAAATATGAATAAGCATTGTTAAAAACTAAAAGGAATGAGAAGAAGAATTAATGAAAGTTAAAGTTGCTTCATGTAATCATCTTGAACTACTACTGAAGTCAATTGAATAACTAAGTGAATACTTTTGAACTTCCTTGCTGATGCATTCTGTTTTATTTATAAAACTGAATCAAGGTTGTGGGAGATATGGTTTATGAGTATGAGGGGTTAAGCCGGTTGTTAACACCCTATTCCATTATATAGTAAACAACCAGCCCACCCCCTCACACTTATAAATTATATATTTCCAAACCTTGAGTATATCGCCAGCAGTAGAGGGTCAGCTTCGAAAATGAAATGATTGTTTCCAAACACGTCAGCAAGTAACCCCAAAAGTATTCCCTTAGTTACGCAATAATACTTATTCGTACAAATTAATAACTACGCATTTTAAAAATATAGAGTTAATTTCAAAGCCTTTTATAATTTTATTTTGGTAAAAATTTTGGTCTCACCTTAGAGTACTCAGCAACAAAGTAAAAATCTGTTTTGATATACATTTTTAACTCTGTATTCAGTTGCTCGTGTTCAATCCCTGACAGGAAATTATCACCCGTTGAATTTTGCACTACAAGTAGTATATTGCCCCTGGTAACAATAATATTGAATTATTTTTATTTACACAGTGAGACAATTATAATCAATGGTCATTTTTATGATTTAAGTGAATGAAGCTTAAACCAGCAGAAGATTTTTGGTCAGCAATACATTATAATAAGTTTATTATAATTAATTGTAATAAAACTATTTATTTAAAATTTTCCTTTTATGTGATTACAAATACAAAAAGAGCAAGAGAAATACAAGTACAAGAAAAATTTTCTAGGTAATAAAACCTAAGAAAGCACAGTGTAAAATGCAGCAAATAGTTTTACCTCATCCATTCAGTTTGTTTCTTATGATTTCGCTTCACTGTAACCTATGAATAAAAGTTTCCTCTTTCCTGGCTCCTACTTTAGCCAACTTTCAGATGAAAAAATTTATTTTAAAGTAACCTATTATCTGATATTTTATTCTAATTCTTCCTTTTAATCTTTATCAGACAAGGGCAACAATATTTACTTTACAAAGCCAGAGAATTTGTTTCTCTAGGCAAACATTTTTATTATTTGTTGTTATTCTCTTACCTTTTCTAATACAACAAATGCTTGAAGCAGCATTTCTTAGCTTTATTATAATGGGCCAGTTTAACAGTCCCATTATAATCCACACAAGTATTTTACTAGATTTGCAGTTTTCGTGTTGTACATCTTGAGGTTTTTTAAATTACACTCGATACTTCTTTTGGTATCAAGACACGGAGTGAGTCTTGTGCATCACTCACAGCATGGAACAATGGACTGATCTAGTGCAAAACTCATCTGCTAAAAATATCAGTAAGCAGTGGTTTTTTTGCCAAGTAATACCAATAGTAATAGTAAATTAAAAAACCTCAAGATGCACAACAGAAAAACTGCAAGATATAACTGTAATTCTTTAATTCTTGGGAAATGAATTGAAGATATATTCTGTGTGTGTGTGTGTGTGTGTGTGTTGTCGCGACCAAACCACAAAGTCTGCACCCTCTCAGAGAGAAAAGTCTGTCCCTGATTTCGAGCTCCACACCTTACCAGCACTAGGCTCACATTTACGCGTTTCTCGAATTAAGCTGTACCTGGTGATGATGGACTTTGTAGAGCCGAAATGCGCAGTTCAGCCGCGGTCAAAATATCATCCCACCCGACTTACCATAACCTGGTACCTGTGGTGTGTCGAGCGTGATCTGCCAGTGGATAAATCCATGGACTTTGTTTTAAAAACCAACCAAAATATTCTAACTCATTTAGGTGACAATTCTAGGTGAAAGTAATGTATGAGAAGAAGAATTAATGAAAGTTAAAGTTGCTTCTTTTAATCATTTTGAACTCACTGATTAAACTGTAAGTAGTATTGAATAACTAAGTGAATACTTTTGAACTTCCTTGTGATGCTTAAGAATTATATGTTACCTTTGAAAAGCAAATTTTAATTTATATTTGAATTTTTCAAGTAATTAAAGCAAAATAGAACAAACAAAAAATGTTTCAAATTATTAATATTAGCCTGTGGTAAAGCTAGTAAATGAAATTTTTCCAACCAGCAACTTTCAAAATTATGAATAAAATAGGGTATAAAAAATATAAGGTATACCTTATAAAATTGTGTTTGGCTATAAATTTATCTGTACTTTCTTATTGTAATAATATTTGTTAAGAATCTTTTTGCTAGTATAATTTAATTATTTAATTTTGTTCATAATATTGAAAGTTGCTGGTTGGAAAAATTTCATTTACTAGCTTTACCACAGGCTAATATTAATAATTTGAAACATTTTTTGTTTGTTCCATTTTGCTTTAATTACTTGAAAAATTCAAATATAAATTAAAATTTGCTTTTCAAAGGTAACATATAATTCTTAATTACATTTCATAAAATTTTTGTTATTTATTTAGCATTAATTATAGGCAATTCTTTAGACATGAAATATATTTGAATGTTTTATGAAGTTCTTATAATCTTAGCATAACGTTCAATAGTCAACATTGGATAACATTATTATACAATTGTTTCTAATGTTTGAAGTCCTTATGAGAACATTTTGGTTTTTTAGAGTTCAAAATTTCATACATAAAATCACATACATATTTAAATATAACATAAGCATAATTTATTTCTATTTATTTTATTTTATGTCCTTATAAATTTTTGTAGAAGTAACATGCAAAAGTACTCCCTAGTGCCTTTGGATTTAATTTATATCTGTGCTCCCAAACATAAATATTAAGGATTTTAGAACCAAATTTACTGGATTTACATTTTTAGTTATTTGATGCTAGATGTTAGATTTAGTATAAATGGACAAAAAATAAATTCTATTCACTTAATCCCTAAATCATCTTTTAATGATTTCCTTTATAAATTTCTTACACATTTTCTGATATTGACTCTAAATAAATTATGTGAATATTCATTTTAAACGTATATAGATTTTGACTTTATAAAAACATTAACTTGATTATTTCTTGATTCTAGAACTTGCAATTAAATATTTGAACAAATTATTATTTCATGACCACCAATATTGTTACTGTTTAAAAAATAGCCATTTGTTTATATTTTTTAATTATTCATTTTCAACAAGTGATTCAATTTATAAATTGATTATATGAATTTAAGAAATTTTTAGTAGTTTTAATAAGTGGTTAATTTCAATTAAAATTTAGACTTGCCCAAAAACTTTCACTGGGACAGCTGTGGTTTCCCTAGATTTTCTTGGACTCGTTCTTGTAACCATCGGCACTGATCGGTTCTAGGGCCAGTTTTAATACTTTTTTACATTGTTAAAAAGTTCAAGTTCAATTTTGCGGGCGGTCGAAGGCAGATAATTTCCACATCTATCTTGGGCCTAGTTTTCTTCTCAGCCACGGAACAGCATCCTGGAACTTCCTTCTGGATCTCCGAAAACACGTCCATCTCCAACAAAAGCTGATTTCCTAGTCCCCTGTTAGCGGGCTGTTTCCCCTACTCCTCTACCGGGTTTATATGTTTGTCAAGACCTTGTCTTGACTTGTAACATAGTGTCCTTTGAACTTCTGAGATTTCTGCTCGTTTTTTCGCTGATACTTGAAAATGTCACTTTTGGTGTAATATGATGATATTTATTAATGCCATAGTCTTCTTTACCCTTTAAATTGTTGTTACAAATTTGAATGACAGTTCTAGTCCCCTGCGATCGTAACTTGCCCTATTACGGCACTCGAAACTATTTCTTCCCGCACTTGACACTTTTATAATTTTTGGAGCATTTATTAAACCATTTATTAATTACATTTATTAAATAAATGTGTTAATAAGTTTTTAATTTACAATAATCTGTTTTATTAGGTTTTTAAAAATTCTCTTAAACTTTGGTGATTTTTCTTTACTTTTATTTTATTATTTTATTTTTGCCTTTTATTTTTCATAAATAACAAGAATTTATTTTATTTTAATATTACATACTGAAAGAAAAAATAATTTAATTATAGCTGCTCCATTCCATGAACAAAGTCGACCCTTTGTTTATTTACTTAAACAGATAGTGCACTTGCTTGACTGCTACTTTCCCTAGCAGCACATCGCTGCTAAACTTTCATTTCAAAACTTTTACAAATTAATATTTTTAAACTATTTTGGCCTAAAAGGAAAATCTTCCCTTTGAGACCGTTTTGGCCGTCACAGTGTGTGCATTTATTTATATTGTCAACACCTATAAGTCTATAATATAGTTTTCTATAATACAAAAATATTGTAATAATTGCTGTTTTGGTGGATATAAGATTTTTTCAATGGTTATAAAGCAACACACTTGATTATAAACTTATTATTAAGTCTTTTCATTGTTATTTAGCACCAGTAAATTTTAGACATAAAGCTCCGTATACTTGTTGAACTTTAGGCACACAGTAACAGATGTTGTAATGTTTGATATATATAACATACCTGCTAAATATTCAAATTGATCTCTTTGTGACGCTTTATTATTAGCAATTGACCTTCTCCTACATAAGTTGATAAATGACTGATTAAAACTGGTTTATAACTCAACTGAAAAAATAAGGATTAGCTGAACAAAAATACTCACATTCCTATTAGCAAAAATTATACACAGTACTTACTTTATTAATGGTTGATAAATCTTGCTGTTGTTAGGATTTTCTAACAAAATTTGAGGCAGCCACTCCCATTCCTCTAGTGTCATCATGGTTACATTTGGCAGATATTGTAAAGGCATTGCTGGAGGGCGTGTGTAAAGAGTTAAAGTTACGGAAAGCCCAAAATATACTGTTTTTGCTGAAAGGCTCACAGTGTAAGTTGAAGCAGGATGTAGTCCAGAAATCTGAAAAATTCAGATATATGTCTTTGATGAAACATTGCCTTTAAATAATAACACATAGTTCAAGATACATCAGGTTAAACATTGTTGTGAAGTTGTAATGACTTCTAGAACAGTAAACCATTGGATTATTGTATTTAATTTTAATGGATTTGTTTTTAAATCTTATTCTCTGCTTCTGTCTCTTCATTTAAAGAGTATCATTTTCAATTGAATAAGTAATATAAACAAATTTGTTTAGTCAATTACTACTTAGTTCAACAAAGAAAAATTCTATTTTAGTTACTTTTTATTAAATAATTAAAATGAATAAATAAAATAACATAACATATGTGTTAAAACAACTGATTAACCCCATAACCTACAACATCAAATCAGCTGTTTTATGAAATCATATGTTATCTCTTATTTTAAGCCAAATGGGATGAAATAACTATATTGCATTGCTTGTTCCTTTTGTGATAAGGTTTTAATTCAAATTAAAATTAATTTATTAAATTAATTAATTAGTATGTGAACAATTAGTAACATCAATTGTCATCCACTGAGTTTAAAAAAATGTATTTGAACTTGAGTGGGTGGGTAAAATGTATTTTATCAAGGACTGAAAATTTGAACGATATATATATATATATATAAAGAACTAAGTCAAAATACAAATACAAGAATTATAATTGAATTTACAATTCAAAGCTTTTCGTTAGCTAACAGTACCAACATCATCAGGAATATTAAACATTGGTACTGTTAGCCAACGAAAGCTTTGAAATGTAACAATTCAATTATAATTCTTGTATTTATATTTTGACTTAGTTCTTAATTATTACACAAGAATACATATTGCGATATTTATATATATATATATATATATATATAAAGTTAATATATTACTATTGTAAGTAATTTTATCCACCATTAAGTGCAATGATTTTACCTTGTGTGATGAGGCGCCTTTTGGTCACTTGACCATTGTCGAATCACTGATTACTTTTTCTCAATTTTTCTGGTGTGGATGTTCGGTCCGTCGTGTTGGTACTTGTTGATGTCATATACGTTTCCTCTTGAGTCTTGTGTATAATGTTTTTGAATAGTATGTCTTCTGTATATGTTGTTTGTAGATTCTTTAAATTGTTGTGTATGTTTTTATAAATGTGGTATTTTTCTAGTGAGTTTAGTTCTATTGGGTTATTATTTATTTCAAGTATGGTTAGGTTATTTTCGTAATTTGTTATTTCATGTTTATGTAATATTAGGTGTGCTGCAACATTTGATACTTTTGAATTTTTGTTTTTTAACCCTGGAACGCTAGAGTACGTAAATATTACGTGTTGCCCCCCCATTTTCTCTCCCCACTCCCTCCTACATGAATTAGACTGCCCAACTCCTAGCAGTGCTTTCTAGTGTCAGTTGGCCTTGAGACGGCATAGTGAAGTGAGTGTTATTGAGTTTTGGTACTTGTCTATATCCTGTTGTTTATTAGGTGTACGTCAATTTTACGTGGCGCTAGTAATAACTGAAAATTTTAGGACGTCAATTTGACGTGGCGCTAGTGATACAAGTCAAGCGAGTACACATAGTTTTTACGTAGACCTTGTGAAATCAACATAGTTTTTTATATTTAGTTGTCTGCTTACAACTTTAAATTATTTTTTATTTGCGTGTTTTTCATTTTCTTACATTTAGTTGACATTTGGTATCTTTATATTATTTTTATTCGTGTTTTTTTTTTGTTGCTAAAAATGAGTGTCCAAGAATATTTAAAAGACTGTGAAATAAGTGACATATTGGAGGAAGAGATAAGTGATGAGGATAATTTAGAATTTGAAGAGGAGTCAGATGGAGAAGATGAGTACGATAGCGATTTTGATCCCGAATACCTACCCGATAGGGCAGAGCTCGACAATACATATGAAAGTGAAGAAGATATTACAGAAAACCGGATTAGAAACATAGAACGTGGGCTAGTGCATCAACTGAAGAAGAGAAAGGTGAACGAGCATGAGGTTTCCCGTAATCAAGCATCCACTAGCGGCCATCAAGAGACAAGAAATGAAGGGTCAACTAGTAGGCAGGATGCGATAAACGTAAGCAAACAGCAGAAGCATGTAGAAAAGATGAACGTTGACACGTGTGTTCAGGATTACATTGTTTTGCCAAATATTGATACACTCAGTGGAAAAGATAATTTTATTTGGAACACTAAGGCCAATATTTCAACTGTTAAGACTTCAGCAAAAAATATCGTCCATATCACTCCTGGCCCGGCTGCAAATTGTAATGCAGCTTTCAACCCCGTTGAGTGTTTTAAACTCTTCATAAATGAGGATATTAGTAAAATAATATTGACTCACACTAATGAAGAAATGAAGGTAAGACGTGCTTTGTATAAGAATGAAAACAATGGATCCCTAAACGATTTAGTTTATGAAGAGCTGGATGCATTTTTTGGACTTCTAGTACTGTCAGCAGTATTGAAGGATAATCATTTGACTACTAGAACAATGTTTAATTCTAATTATTCTGGTGATAAATACAGAGCAACAATGTCTGAAAGAAGATTTTCTTTTATTCTTGCCTGTCTTAGATTTGATGACAAAACCACAAGATTCGCAAGACAAAAGGATAATATACTCGCAGCTGTATCTGAAATCTGGGAGATCTTAGTTGATAGCTGTATAAAAAACTACAAAGCGAGTTCATATGTGGCAATAGATGAGCAATTGGTCGGATTTAGGGGCAAATGCCCTTTTCGAATGTATATTCCAAGCAAACCCAACAGATATGGGAAAAAAATAGTCATGATGTGTGACAATAGCACTAAATTCATGATCAATGCTATACCTTATTTGGGAAAAGGAACTGTCCCACATAAAAAACCAGTGGCAGATTTCTTTGTAGAAAAACTTGTAGCCAAAACTATATCAGGAACGAACCGAAATGTCACTCTAGACAACTGGTTCAATAGTGTACCACTTGCTAAGCATCTTCTAAAGGAATGTAAACTCACAACTGTTGGGACTATTAAAAAAAACAAGAGAGAGCTTCCAGCAGAGTTTAAGGATGTAAAATATAAAAACCGAGGAATAGCGAGCAGTATGTTTCTTTTTCATGAAGATGTAACGGCTGTGTCGTATAAGCCCAAGAAGAACAAACTTGTTACTCTAATATCTACTATGCATGGAGACACAGCTATAAATGATGCCTCCAAGAAGCCTGAAATTATCTTAACATATAATGCTACAAAAGGAAGTGTGGACGCGTTTGATCAAATGTGTCAGACTACAAACTGTGGCAGGAAAACCAGACGTTGGCCATTGTGCTTTTTTTTTAACATGATTAACATCTCTTTCATCAATGCGTATATAATTTACCTACACAACTTCTACAAACTTAATAAAAATAATGATAAAAAGGCTCTTTCAAGAAATGAATTTATGTTTACTTTACATAACGAATTATGTAGTAATTGGCAAAGACGAAGGCTCCAACAGACAAATATTTCAAATGACTTGAAGAGAACAATTAGGAATGTCTTGAGTATCGACAGACAGCAAGCAGACGTAACTTCACAGCAAGGACCACGAACATATTGCAACTTTTGCAATTGGAAAAAGAAGAGGATGACCACAACATACTGCCCTTGTGGGAAATCAATTTGCAGGGAGCATCAACTAAAGAAATATCCCGAGTGTGGCTAATTCATCATGTGAAATTATAAAGACATTTCAAATTATATTTTGTAATATGTATTATGTAATGTATAAAAATATTTAAACTAAATAAACATTGACAAATAAATAAAGAAGAATAAAAAGATAAATAAAACACGGCAAAACGTCATTTAAATGACCAAAAGCAACTCTTTATTCAAACATGTCAATTTTACGTGGCACTAGTGAAATGCACTCATAAATAGCGCTAGTGTTCCAGGGTTAAAATTACTTACAATAGTAATATATTAACTTCATAAAGTCAGTGCAACGGAAAAACAATGGATAACATAAAATATCAACAATATATATATATATATATATATATATATATATATATATATATATATATATATATATATGAAGTTAATATATTACTATTGTAAGTAATTTTATCCACCATTAAGTGCAATAATTTTAACTTGAGTGATGAGGGACCTTTCGGTCACTTGACCATTGTCGAATCACTGATGTTTTTCTGTTGTAGATGTTCGGTCCGTGATATTGGTATTTGTTGACGTTACACGCACTTTCTCTTGATCTGTGTGTATGATGTTTTTATATAGTATGTCTTCTGTATATGTTGTTTGCAGATTCATTAAATTGTTGTGTATGTTTTTATAAATGTGGTATTTTTCTAGTGAGTTTAGTTCTATTGGGTTGTTATTTATTTCAAGTATGGTTAGGTTATTTTCGTAATTTGTTATTTCATGTTTATGAGATATTAGGTGTGCTGCAACATTTGATACTTTTGAATTTTTGTTTTTGAATGCTCTATAATGTTCTTCAAATCTTATTTTAAATGTTCTGGTTGTTTTTCCTATGTAAAAAGCGTTACAGTTGTTGCATGTGATTTTGTAAATTCCTGATAGGTTATGTTTTTCTGAATTTGTTTTGTGGTTTGTGTTATTAAGATATTTTATTATTTTGTTGTTTGGTTTGTATGTTGGAGTGTAGTATTCTTTGTTGTATATATTTGTTATTTTTTCTATTTTGTCATTGGTGTATTTATATTTTAGGTAGATTTTTTTATTTTCATTCGTGTTCCGGTTGTAGTGTTGTGTTGAGGTTAGGTTTTTTTGTGAATTTATTGTATATATTTTTTATAATGTGTTTGTTGTATCCATTTTCTATTGTTATTTTTGTAATGTTATCTAATTCTTCATTTAATTTTTGTTTGTTATCCTGTGTGTATTTTATTGCTTTATTTATAATGTTACTGTAAGTGTTAATTTTGTGTGTCCAGGGGTGGTTAGATTTGTAGTGTATTGTGGTATTGTTGGAAGTAGGTTTTCCTGTATACTGTAGTTTCTATTTTATTATCATTTATATTTAAAGTGATGTCGAGAAAGTTGATTGTTCTATTTGTTTCTGTTTCAACGGTGAATTGTATGTTTTCGTTGAATGTATTTAGTTTGTTTAATATTATGATGTGTTCGTTGTGAATGGTAGGTTGGTATATTACAAGTATATCGTCTACATACCTTGTCCATAGTGAAATATTATGTGTGTTTATTATAGGTTTAATTATTATTTGTTCAAAGTGTTGTAAATATATTTCTGACATGACAAATGATATGGGTGAACCCATGGGGAGTCCAGTTGTTTGTTTATAATATTTATTGTTAAATTGGAAGTAATTTTGGTTACATATGTGTTTGGTTAGCGTAATGATACTATCTATTATGTTTCTTTTTTCGTTATTGTGTATCAGTTTGTTTTTTATTATTTCTATGGTTTCTTCTATTGGGATACTAGGGTACATGTTAGTTATGTCATAACTTATTATTTTAGTGTTGCTGTTTGTTTTTATCGTTTTTATTTTATTAATTAATTCGTATCCATTTTTTATATTGTATGTGTTGTTGATATGTATTTTAGATCTCATTGCTCGCCAATATTATCAGGGATACCTAAAATCCACAAACCCAACACACCATTTAGACCACTAATAAATTTCACAACAGCACCATCTTACATAATTGCAAAAATTCTAGACAAAATCATAAGATCTAAAATACATATCAACAACACATACAATATAAAAAATGGATACGAATTAATTAATAAAATAAAAACGATAAAAACAAACAGCAACACTAAAATAATAAGTTATGACATAACTAACATGTGCCCTAGTATCCCAATAGAAGAAACCATAGAAATAATAAAAAACAAACTGATACACAATAACGAAAAAAGAAACATAATAGATAGTAACATTACGCTAACCAAATACATATGTAACCAAAATTACTTCCAATTTAACAATAAATATTATAAACAAACAACTGGACTCCCCATGGGTTCACCCATATCATTTGTCATGTCAGAAATATATTTACAACACTTCGAACAAATAATAATTAAACCTATAATAAACACACAATATTTCACTATGGACAAGGTATGTAGACGATATACTTGTAATATACCAACCTACCATTCACAACGAACACATCATAATATTAAACAAACTAAATACATACAACGAAAACATACAATTCACCGTTGAAACAGAAACAAATAGAACAATCAACTTTCTCGACATCACTTTAAATATAAATGATAATAAAATAGAAACTACAGTATACAGGAAACCTACTTCCAACAACACCACAATACACTACAAATCTAACCACCCCTGGACACACAAAATTAACGCTTACAGTAACATGATAAATAAAGCAATAAAATACACACAGGATAACAAACAAAAATTAAATGAAGAATTAGATAACATTACAAAAATAGCAATAGAAAATGGATACAACAAACACATTATAAAAAATATATACAATAAATTCACAAAAAAACCTAACCTCAACACAACACTACAACCGGAACACGAAAATAATGAAAATAAAAAAATCTACCTAAAATATAAATACACCAATAACAAAATAGAAAAAATAACAAATATATACAACAGAGAATACTACACTCCAACATACAAACCAAACAACAAAATAATAAAATATCTTAATAACACAAACCACAAAACAAATTCAGAAAAACATAACCTATCAGAAATTTACAAAATCACATGCAACAACTGTAACGCTTTTTACATAGGAAAAACAACCAGAACGTTTAAAATAAGATTTGAAGAACATTATAGAGCATTCAAAAACAAAATTTCAAAAGTATCAAATGTTGCAGCACACCTAATATCTCATAAACATGAAATAACAAATTACGAAAATAACCTAACCATACTTGAAATAAATAACAACCCAATAGAACTAAACTCACTAGAAAAATACCACATTTATAAAAACATACACAACAATTTAATGAATCTACAAACAACATATACAGAAGACATACTATATAAAAACATCAAACACACAGATCAAGAGAAAGTGCGTGTAACGTCAACAAATACCAATATCACGGACCGAACATCTACAACAGAAAAACATCAGTGATTCGACAATGGTCAAGTGACCGAAAGGTGCCTCATCACTCAAGGTAAAATTATTGCACTTAATGGTGGATAAAATTACTTACAATAGTAAGAGTCCACTCTGTAGTCTTGAAATAGAAACACATAAAAGCACTTAAACAATGATATATTTCAACCACACAGTGGTCTTTGTCAATTGAATTATTTTATTTCATTCTCTCATATTTCTTTTTGTGTTTTCTCTTCGAAATGGTGGATAAAATTACTTACATAGTAATATATTAACTTCATATATATATATATATATATATATATATATATATATGAAGCAAGGGAAAAATGGATAACATTAAATATCAAGAATATATATATATATATATATATATATATATATATATATATATATATATATATATATATATATATATATAAGGACAGTGAGAGCTAATAGAAGGAATTGAAAAAAATTCCATTATTAGCTTTGGTAGGCTATAAATCAGTTATTAATTTAGATTTAAACTTAGAGTGGATGAGTAAAATGTATTTTATCAAGGACTGAAAATTTGAACGATATATATATATATATATATACTTTTATTTGAAATATTTCGATCAACATCATCTTCTTCAGTCAAGAAAGAGAAAACAAAACATATATATACATATAAGGACAGCTGTCGATTGTATTTATACGTATATATTGTGGTGCCGAGTCGATAGAGCTATCTAAAGTAAAACATGTTTTATTTGTGTTATAAAGTTTTTGTGTTGTATTAATTTTATTTATGAACACTTAATAGACCTTACTATTTCAATCAAAAGATATAGAAGTAATTCTTTTGCATTAAACAAGAAAAAAAAACATCTTTGGAATATAAGCTTGACATTATCAGAGACTTCGATGCTAAAATAAAAATTTATAAATTAGCAAAGACGTTTGATCTACCGGAATCGGCAGTCAGAACGAATATAAAAAATAAAGAAAATATTCTTGAATCTGTAAGAAATGCCCAATCTTTAAATTCAACAATTATTTGTAAACGTCATGGCATTATTGCTGAGATGGAAATAATGTTAAAATTATGGTGTAATAATCAATTAACAGTGAAAAATTGTCCTGTTGGTCAGAACACGATTTGTTCTCAAGCTAAACTGAATTTTGACAGATTAAAAGAAGAAGCTGGAGAGGTAGCTTAGGATGAAATGTTTAAAGCTAGTAACAGTTGGTTCAATCGATTTAATAGTCTTTGTAACTGACACAGTATTGCAGGAAGTGGAGAGGAAGCAAGTGCTGACAAAGAGGTTGCATCCCTGTTTCCAGAAAAATTTAAAGCTATGATGGAAGAAGGTGTCTGTACCAGCCAAACCATATTCAACGTGAATGAAACTGGCCTGTTCTGGAAGAAAATGCCTAAAAGAACTTTATAGCGCTGACGAGAAAACATTTCCAGGTTTTAAGGCCGCCAAAGACCCATTGACAGTGATGTTTGGTGCAAATGCAGCTGGTGATTGCAAGTTGCAACCTCTCATAGTTTATCACTCAGAAAATCCAAGGGCATTAAAATATATTTCTAAAGCTGGCTTGCCCCTGATTTGGAAGTCGAATCAGAAGGCTTGAACAGCTTCCCTTTTTGAGGATTGGTTTGCTCATCATTTCATACCTAAAGACGAACGTTATTGTAGGTCTAAGAAAATTTCTTTTAAAATGATGCTATTAATTTGACAATGCACCTGGCCACCCCTTTCTACATTAACTAATTTCGACACACACGTAAAAGTGATATTTTAGCCACAAAACACAACTAGTTTGCTTCAACCAATGGATCAGGGGGTCATCAAAACATTTAAAGCTTATCACACACGAAGATTATTTGTGCATCTGCATGCAGCTATAAGACAAAAGAACGAGCTCTCTGTAAAAGATTTTTGGAAAAAATTCAATGTTTTAGATGCAGCGAGAATCATTGGACAATCTTGGAATGAAATTTCACAAAAAAAGTTTGAATGGCATTTGGAAAAAGCTGTGAAAATTTTTTTTTGCCACTGAATCTCACGCGGAATCAGTGATCAGGAGTCTGACAAAATTGCTGATCTGATTGAGGAAGTTGTCGCTTTTGGCAAACAACTAAATTTAGAAGTGGATAATGATGAAGTTCAAGAACTGCTAAATTCACACAACCAGGACCTGACAATTGATGAGCTCATAGAAATGCATGAGCAAGAGCAAGACCTTAAGAACCCAGATTCTTTAGACTCAGTTGACGTAGATGATAAAATGACGGTTAGAAACTTGACAAAAGGCCTTAGTTTAATTGAGCAAGGCTTGAAAATTGTGGAAAGCATAGATGCCAACGAAGAGCGCATTTCTGCTACAAAACCAGGAGTAAAAAAAATATTAGCCAGTTATGAGAAAATCCTGCGTGAGAAGAAAAAATCTTCAATTCGTCAAACTACTAGATTTTATGAAGCCTTCTACATCAAAATAACTTCTTTGTAATATGTATGAATATAATTTTTTGTTGTATAAGGTATTTAAGATTTTAATACATACACATTTTTCTTTTAAATTCTTGGTTTATCTAGCCTTTGGTTCCAACTAAACATGATTCCTATTCAATTGTATGTAAAATTATACCCCGACTTACGCGAATTTGACTTACACGGTTATCACCCAGTCCCACCTATCGCCTAAGTACGGGGTATTACTGTACCTTCAACCAGAAAAATCAAATATAGCTCAACATATAATTGACACAAGCCATAATTTAAATAATGTTAATTCAGTTAAAAATGTAAATGATAGAATATTGTTAAATGTTTTTGAAAGTATTTATATACATTAATCTAGGAATAATAATTTAATAAATCATGATAAAGGACCTATCCCTAATTCAGCTACGATAGTTTAATTGATTAAAATATAGTATAGACTATGTATAAGATTTTACAATTTTGTATATTTTTTTAGAAAATTGTTATCGTCTGTTAAATATTAAGGCTGTATTTGTAAGGAATAGCTAGGCCTCGCTTCTTCAGAGCTTGAAAGATATATAATGATACATGATTGGTCTAGATCGGTAGTAGGTCGAGAGGTAGGGTGGGGACCTTTGCTATTTAAGTAATGACGAAAATTAATAGTAAACAGCCCTACTTCTGAAGATAATTACCATGTAATAAAAATGTACATAAAGTAATTTTAGTCAAATAAAGATTTTTATATTGTGAAAATAATATAAAAATTTTTGTATTATGGTTAGTGGGTTTTATTTAGTAGAAATTAGTCTACCATGCTCAAAGAATTTATTGATACAATTTTTAGATAGACATTTTTTAAAGATAATATAAATATATTTTATTTAGAGTTTAAAACTCATCTACTGAAAAACCTAGGTACCTAAGATATTTAGACGACAGTTTTTTTTTTAAATTTTGGTCTACATCATGTATTTTTATTTTCTTTCTGTAAAAGCTTTTAGATGTAATTTACAATAACTGGTAGTTAAATGATTTTCTTTTATTTATTCTTTTATAAAAACAGTTCCATATCCAGTTTTAATTACAGAAGTGACACTAACCTCAGCAGAATATTGTGGAAGTTCTTCTTCCACTATAGTCTCCACCAAGGGGAATATCTGGCAACACTGCTCAGTTTCATATTGTTCTACTTCTTCAATGCTCATTAGGAATGACCTTATTATACCATTTGCCATTGAGGGATACTTCCATGACACTGCAAAACTTGTTGATGTAGTGTTAACCACAGTGACATTTTCAGGAACCCCTGCAGCTGTAAATAAATACAGACATTAAGAAAATAAAAATATTTATAAAATTTTAAAGTTAAGACATTTAGAAAGTAAGAAATTAACATCCCATCTGGTTTAATATTAATATATTTTCTACTAGAAGATGTTTATATGATTAACATAATATTTGTGAACATTTTACACTAGAAATGATATAGGTCACAAGTTATGACTGACTTACATGTCCCTCTACTCATGAAGGGATAGGCCCTACATACACCTATTAAAGTTTGTATCTAACTCATAAATTACAGCTGTTATAAATAGTAAAAATAAAAGAACAATTTTTGTGCATGTTTAACAATTTTAGTTCTAAGTTCAACAAAACAATTTTGTCGCTTTTAACAAATAAGAAAGCTTTAATCCACTTTAGAGCTTTTCAAATAAAGACAACTAATAATTTTCTCAGAAACTGAAAAGTATTTCCCTTTAAGAATAACTTAAGCGTCAGATAGTGGAATAAAAGCAAGAGAGTGATATATTAGAGAAAAAAACTTGTCTATGCTTTTATTAAATTACAGATAGCTTAATGATTATTTTACTTTTGTAAAATGTTATTAAATTTTGGTGTTATCTCCTTTCATGTGATAGTACATACTTTCCTTACGAAGAACATTATTCAAGTCTGTAGAAAAAAGGTTTTTACATATAAGCTGTTTTACATCACAAGCACTGCAAGTGATATTTTCAAAAAATTGCAATGTACATTTGAACTACAAAATTTCCAATATATTTATCAGTAGACACATATAACTGATTTCGTCATATTATACTGAATTCTGCTGGAGTTTCAATTATTTTTTTCCTGAAACCAATGTATTTGATGGTAAAAAGATATAAAAGCACCTGCTCTTCTTTACTATCAAGAGGGATCAGCTGTGAATGCACTTATACCTATATATATTAAAATTTACTTACCATGCCATCTGCACACATACCAAGCTTTGGTTACAAAGTAAGGTTTTTATCATAAAATTTATTACCTAACTACCTTGCTACTGTTATTTTCTCTTACTAGGTTTTTGTTGGTTTCAATACACAAAACATTTTTTTAATTTAATTAAAACTTTACTGTCAATTTTTTTAAAAAAGTATGTCAAATACAAAAAAGGCAAATTATTATTTAATTTTTTTCAGCAGAACTAGAATTTCAAGGTTAAATATCTCAGTTGATAAAAAAATACACTCATAACAGTTGTGTTCTAGACCCCTCATATTACATTAGTGTTTGGCTTAATACTCAGGAAATTTTTGTAATATCGCATAATAGTACTTACTCCCTTCCCTGGTAATCTCTGTTACTGATGTAGAAATTCCATCCTCAGATACTTCTGTATTCCTTGCTGCTACCTAGTGAAGTAAAATATCATGGAATACCAAAATATAATTTACATAATTCATTAATGACATTCTTTTAAATAATTATGACCTAAATACAACAAAACTAGTAAAGTATTATGTTTTCATTTTACTGCTAGCATTTTGTAAATGTTTGTAACTGAGACAAATAAATATGACACAAACAAGCAAATCAAGAGAGAATGATATTTCACCATATAGAAAAATTCAATCTTGGACCTCAGTGTCATTGATAGGAATAGAAGCATTTATTGCTGTTCTATAAACATGGGCCTAGTTAAAACCCACCAAATCGCATTACAATTTTTTTAATGTTCTAAATAAGGTGGAGAATAAAATAAAAAAGTTTACCACGGATAAAATGTTTTTAGATTTTTCAGAAAAAACATAACTTAATTTTTTTTTACATATGTAAAACATTATATGTTAATACATAACAAATGTGTTTTAATTTTTATAAATGTTTAAACAAATTTTTTTAGTAAAAAAGAATATATATATATATATATATATATATATATATATATATATATATATATATATATATATATTTAATATTATCCATTGTTTTTCCGTTGCACTGACTTTATGAAGTTAATATATTACTATTTTTGAGTAATTTTAATTACTCAATTTTTTAAAAATTACTCAAAAATAGTAATATATTAACTTCATATATATATATATATATATATATATATATGAAGTTAATATATTACTATGTAAGTAATTTTATCCACCATTAATGGTGGATAAAATTACTTACATAGTAATATATTAACTTCATAAAGTCAGTGCAACGGAAAAACAATGGATAACGTTAAATATCAAGAATATATATATATATATATATATATATATATATATATATATATATATTGAAATATATCATTGTCAAGTGCTTTTATGTGTTTCTATTTCAAGACTACAGAGTGGACTCTTACCAAGGTAAGTCTGTCAGTCTCCTAGTCCAAAAAATCTATATATATATATATATATATATATATATATATATATATATATATATATATATATATATATATTTAAACATTTTGAGACCAAAACCCCAATATCTCATACAGAAGTAAAGTTATAATTTATCTCCTAAATGTCTACGAATACAAATACACTACAAAGTGGTACACTATCCAATTTCAGCACCAACTACTCAGAAGCCATGTGTCAATATTAGGCCATACTCAAATCTGGTCAGTCTTCAGATTATTAATATTAGTAAAATAATCATATGAATATTTTGACAGACACAATCTGTGATGAATACAATTTTATAAGCTTAGTAAAAATGTTTAATGGTATAACAACAATGCACAGCTGAAACATGTTACATCAATGATCTCTATAAAAGGGCAAAATTCAAATAGATTACACACTGATGACTCTATTATCAAGTATTCACACATCAAACGGCAAATTATTACTAGTTTACTTGTATACTACCTTGAAATTAACTTAAATTTGAACAAAGTTTTTTGCTACGAGGGTGGTCCACAAAGTAGCCACCGTTTGGGCGTGGCGCAATAAGTAGTGAGGGTAGCGCCGCCATTCTCACATCAGTGTGTGCAGCCGTTCAGTACGCTTCTAGCTGTGCAAGGGAGAGTATTATGCGATATTCTTTTGCAAGAGAGAGTGTCGTTCTTTTGTTATAACGTAAAAACATGAGCGCCGCAATAGAAAATCCCGCCATGTGTGAAGTGTAAGGTGTAATAAGATTTCTGTGGTCAAAAAGTTACACAGCAGCTGAAATTCATCGTGAATTGAGTGCGGCGTATGGCCCAAACATTATAAGCAAAGGTGTAGTCCATCAATGGGTTCGTTTTTTTTTAAATGGAAGAACGAACGTTCACGATAAAGATTGGAGTGGTAGGCCATCTCTCGTCAGTGATGACTTGGTGAACAAAGTGGATGAGAAAATTCGCGAGAGCCGTCGCTTCACAATCTCGGAACTTTCAGATCATTTTCCTGAAATGTCTGGAAGTCTTGTGCATGAGATAGTGACAGAAAAACTAGGCTATCACAAGTTTTGTGCTCGTTGGATTCCAAAAGTGCTCACCGATGATCACAAAATGAAATGAATGAGTTCTGCCATAGACTTTCTTACTCAGTATGACGTTGAAGGAGAAACAGTTTAGAATAAGATCGTTACAGGAGATGAGACTTGGGTAGCCTATGTGAATGCCGAAACAAAACAACAGTCAATGCAATGGGGTCATACCGCTTCGCCAAGCAAGCCAAAGAAAGCTCGCCAATCCTTTTCAGCATGAAAATTGATGGCTACAGTTTTTTGGGATGCTTAGGGCATCTTGCTCATTGAATTTATGGAGCGTGGTACAACCATTACAGCTGCAGCCGATTGTGAAACCTTAAAACGGCTACGACCAGCGATTCAAAACAAGTGTTGTGGTCTTCTGACATCTGGTGTTGTGTTTGTCCATGACAATTCCCGCCCTCACACAGCTCAAAAAACAACTGAACTTTTGGAAAAGTTCAAATGGGACGTTTTTGACCACCCCCCCCCCTACAGCCCGGACTTGGCTCCCACTGATTTCCATCTTTTCCCGTACATGAAGCGGTGGCTTGCATCTCAGAGGTTTGCGAGTGATGAAGAGCTTCAAAACGCTGTAACAAGCTGGCTACGTTCTCAGGCGGCAGATTTTTCTAAAGACGGAAATTCAAAAACTGTTAAAAGATATGATAAGTGCTTGAATTTACATGGTGAATATGTAGAAAAGTAGAGGAAAGCTCTAGTTTTAACATGTATATAATAAAATTTTTGTATCTCAACTGGTTTATTTTTTATTTCAAAACGGAGGTTACTTTGTGGACCACCATTGTACATTTTAAATTATACAAAACGACATGTGCCAACCCTATAACAACACAATATTATTTATATAAAGTATATGTATCAAAAAAAATACTTACTGTAACCTTGTATCTTTTCATTGGGCTCAAACCTTCCAAAGTGTGACAGTACAAATGAGGCCATGCTATGCAAGGAGTTGGAGTTATTTCTACATCTTTACTCTGGTTTCCATACCCGTAGAAGATTGTAAATGATTTTAGTGTCCCATACATCTTTTTAGGGTTTTCCCACCGTAAGCCAAGTAAATTGCGACCTTTTTTATAAACAGTCAAATTTCTAACTGGTTCAGGTACTGAAAAAAATTAATCAATATGACAAGTAATAGAACTTTTGAATAATTCAATAATAGAAAAAATGGATGTTATTAAATTATTACATATCATGCTAGTGAAGTACTTAATACGTTATTTCACTGATTAATAATATACCCACCTGATTATAAAATAATGCTTATTGGCCAAGATTATTATCTACGATGTCTGTTTATAGTTACTTTATTTAATGTTTATCTAGATCTGATGATTTTAAAATTAGGTAAATTCCATTGAACAAACACATTCAAATAAAGTACGTCAACACAAAAGGAGCATAAAAGTTTTTGACTAATTGCTCTATAAGAATCACAGTCATTTTATTCATATGAAAAACTTGTTACTGTTATTACTGCTAACACAATTATGAAAATTTTTGGAACTTTGTTCCGTTTGATCTCTGCTTCTACACAGTAAAGTTTACTTATAAAAATTGTTGCCACAGGTGACAAACAACATCTTAATCCATTGCGATCTACATACAAAATATTACATTGCATATTAAATGATTTGCGATCTGAGCGATCCAGCGGGTTCGAATTAATTCTTTATGTCAACTGAGTTGTATTTTGCTACACAAATATTCTCGCTTATAAACCACTAAATACTATATATTTTATATGGGTACAAATTATTTTGTACCTTATTTTATATTATTATTTAGTAAATGATTATTATTTGGGGTCATAATTAGTAAAAACTAATTAAAAGTTACTTACAGTTTGAAGTTTGCATTAGATTCTAGGCTCTCACTATTATTGTTCACTTCAGAAATACAAAAAATACATTAATTATAAAAAATGTTTATGTACATCTAATTCAGTAAATTAATGACCTGACCTGTTTGTACATATTTTGTTCTAAATCTGGAAGTCTGGTAAGTGTTATATTTTTTACTAAATTGGGTTTTTCTTCCTAAAAAAAATGAGGTCTTTAACCCCCCTCCCCCATTAAATTTATTATCATGTTTGACTGAACCTGATATTTGAGGCAACAGTACAGATGTACTAGACAGAGGATCTATAAATAGGAGAGGAACATTTGGATGTTGTAGGAATATTGTCAATATTTACCCAGTCACTAAATGTCATTAAATGTCCCACCTCGGATCTTATTTAACAGCAGGTAATATAAACTATTTAGAATAGCAAGAATTTTCTTAGAATAGAAAAAACCTTGGATAGGAAATTGTTATAAGTAGTGTGCAAAGCTATAAACTTTGAAAATTTTGAAGATGATCTTTACCGAACCATTAACATAACAGTTAACAAAGTTAGTATAAATTGTTAGAAGTAAAAATTAGAATGATTAAATTTTGAAGTATTTTTTTCAAGAATTTGCAAGTAAAAGTGATTGAACAACTTTTACTTGTTTGACCCATGTTCTTATAAATGTCTTCAGAATATTATTTTGTATATAAAGTAATTTTTCATTCTTTTAATATAAAATCTCATGCTGGATTGTTTCATGTATCAATGTTAACCAGTTCCCTCTCCAAATATTTTCAATTTAAGTCAACATCACCTAAAAATAAATGGTTTGTATATAAAAAGTAAATTATCGAGGCACAAACAAAAAATTCAGGATACCAGGAGGAATCAATGACAGTGATGCCATGTCAAAGATCAACAAGACTGCACACAGATACTTTGGTTTCTATTTTTTGATTTAGGACATCCAGAATTTTTACAAGAATGCAAATCTCATTATCATGCCATGCAAACACACTTGCCATGTTTACAAAATAAAATCTAGGGTTCTCTTTCTCTATTAAAATTCTTCAAAAATAACTCATTTTTAGTAATAGAGAGAAAACTATTTTAAACACATAAACTCTTTATTAAATAAAGGGTTTCAACTTTATAAAGTAAATTGATCAACCATGAAGAGGATTATTGGTTTGTGAATAAATTTTTACTCAATGAGGTTTTTGATATAACTTCGGCTTATATTTAAAATACTGTGGAGACCGAAACCCCTTCGATCTCGTATTACACAGAAATACGTTCCTGTCCATTATATAAAAACAGGCGGTGTCTTAATGAACCCTAAAACTATAATTAAAAATGAAACAAAATACGTTTATAGAACTTTATTTATTACTTACATAAATTAATGTTGCTTTGGAATAAATTGTTTATCAAGGTTGCTACATTTTTTGGAAAACGTTATTATGTGTCTTCTGCGTTTCATTATCAGATCATTTTAATGCTACAGTGCCACGTAGATGTTTTGAGAAGCACATCTGTTGGACCGGGGTGTCTGTCTATTGTTCAATTTAGTGTAGTACAGTTTCCAAAGTGGTAGCTCCTTCAACTTGGCTAATTTTCCCTTCTTGTACTGTCTCGGTTGAACCTTCATTTTTAATCTCCTCAAAACTGCCTTCAGTAGTTTCTTGTACTATTTCAATAACCGTAGCATTTGTTATATCAAATGGCTCAAATTGGGATTTTCAAAACCTGGAAGTTTCTTGATACGAAATGTCAAATCTGTTTCTTCTTGTAAAACAGGCAACAGTTTCAATTATGACTCAGGAATGTATACCACCAATTACATGATGATTCTTGTTTTTTTTTCTTCCATGATTCCAAGAGAGATTGTAGAAAGTAACTTGTGTACTTATTTAAAATAAATTCCAGAACACACCGATCCATCGGGTGGATTAGACTCATAACATTTGCAGGAATATATAAAGCACGGATATCATCTTCATCCAAATGAAGATAAAGCACAATTGATCTTTATCGGGATGAGACGGTGCTTTGTCCAACAGTGGAATAGCCTTTTGAGGCAAATTCTATGGTTTTAAAAACTGTTCAGTTACGAGCACAAACTCATTAAAAAACCACTCTTTAAACAGTTCTCTATATAATCAGCATTTTAGTTCTTATATGAAACCCCCAATGCTGATGTGGAAATGTTTTAAACGCCTGCGGCTTAGATGATTAATCCCGCCTAACTGATTTCAAGCCGGACTCGGATTTAACGAAAGTTCGAAATATCAGGACTTGGAATTTTGAGACTCTACTGTATTATTCGTTTAATCTAAGTAGCCATTAAGTAAACCTTATATTAAAAGGTTTCGTATCATTTACTAAAAACACTTTGTCCCTTCTCATTAACTGTAACAAAGAATGTAATCTACAAAAGTTCCAAAATATGTTAGTGATGTTAATTCCTACTTAAGTTTTGTAATACTTTGGCCTTTTGATATTTATGGTTTCCATAACTAAAATTTTTAATATTTTTTGTGTCATTTCTTACAGTTATGGCCATAAAATTCTGATATGTTTTTGTAAGTGATAATTTTACAAAGTTCAAACGTAAAAGTTTTGCTGATCGTCATGGACAAAAAATCCAAGAGAAGGTTTGAGCTTTGAATCTTTAATAAGAAAAACTAATCTGTGTAAAAGTTTAATAAAACCACACCGTTGCAAAGCAATCATCTTTAGAGGAAATTACTACAAGACTAACTACAACTACTACTAACTATGGAGATAGTTTTGTAGTAATTTCCTCTGAAGATGATTGGTTTACAATCGAAATGTACATCAGGATATAAATAAAAAAGTGTTTGTGGTTTAGGAGGTTTTATTTATTTATAATTAAAAACAACACGACTGTTGCTCCAAGTTATTACAAAATATTGAAGTTTAAAAATTACCTGTAGCAGAAGTAGTAATGTTTACAGTCATATATTTATCCACATCCCAACCGGCAACAGTTTCTATAAAGATTTTAGCCAAATATTCTGTTTTTGCTGATAAACCCATTATTTTAAAATAGGTTTCTTTTGTGTAACCTGTTGCTATGACTTTTGAACCATCCTCCTTAAAAATATAATTATACTGTTTAATACTTTTGTATTCATATTTTATAAAATTAGAGTTACAATATTAAAAAAAGCAACAGTTTCATCCAACTTAAAATTATAATATTACTGACCTGATACAGTTGATAAATATAACCCTTAAAAAACCAGAACATACTTCAACTGATTGCCAAAACACTACAACAGATTCGATTGTTCTTACTGGTGGCAACGAACTTGGTTTCACTATTTCTGTTGGAGCTGTAATAAAATTACAAATACTGATTTTTTTCATTATCAAAATATAAAGTATACAAAATGTAAATTTAACTATAAAATTCAATCTCAATGAATTAATTGTTTAATCTAATTCACAATTAGTGAGTACCAATTATTTTTTAAACCAATAATAAAACGACTCAAGAATTAGAAGGTAAGGAACTATTTTACTTTTAAAATAACAGCTGTAATTTCTCAAGCGAGAGTGGCGTTTGTTACAGACAAAAATTTCAACCTAAGTATAAGAAATTCATGTTTAATGTTGTCTACAAAATTACACAAATTTTGTTATTATTAAAATATATTATTGTTAATTTATTTTAAGAGTAAAATTATTATATTAAAATATTTTCATCTGCTACTGATTTTTTTACATGTGCTGAATTCCCTACAAATTTTAAAATTCTCTATATAAAGTTTCTGAAATAGCAAAAAAACAAACTAAATATTTCATTTTAAAAAAATATAGAATTGGAAAAGAAAACATTACTATTAATTAAAAGCAGTAAACCTTTATGGCTTGCTTCTATTTTGAGCTTGAGCCACAAAACCTTTCACTTTATAAAATAGTCAACTTTCGTAAAAGTAGCACATTTGATTACAATAATTAGGAAAGTGACTTTGGGATGTTTTCCAATTTTGGTCATGCAGTCTTCTGTTTGTGATGGCTTTCTATATGTTGAGCCTAATCACTCTAAATAAGTAGGCCTACCTAATCTGAAATTGGCTACATATAGTATATTAAGATAGAGAATGCTTATCTGCTCAATAAAAAAAAGGAACACTGCATTTCAAATAACCAAAACATTGGGGGAAAACAGTATACAAATTAGAAAATAAAAAAGTAAATAAATTAAAAAACCAAGTATGCCAGACACAAAAAATAAACATGAAATACATTTACATACAACCTTAATTCCAAACATCTCATAAAATTATTTAGAATAACAAACTTAAAAACAGCCTTAAAAACTGCAAATTATTAATAAATTAACAACACAAAACAAAAGAACTAAAAAAAATACATAATATATCAAATTTAACAAAAATATTGTAAGAAAAATATAGGCATAACATGTATAACATTTCTATTTATAATATTTGTCATATTTTACAAAATTACCTGACATCTTTGTGCCAATTACAATTGATGTAGGAGGTCCATTATCTGCAGAAACTGTCACTACATACTGGGTAGAGGGTAAAAGGGAGTAGATTGTTACATTTGTGTTGGTTACTAGCATCTCTAAACTATCCAATGGGCTACATTTTGCAGTGCAAGCCTTTCTTCTCAGACACTGAAAAAATCAATTTTTAAGTTTGATGTCATGACAGCTTAAAGGAAACCCATATTAAGTTAATTAGAACACTTAGCAAGCGAGAACAATTCATACCAGTATTTAATTATAGAGTTCACTCAAAATCTCACCACATACTAGTATCTTAAGACAGACTAGATTTGGTGACGATATCACCTTCATCAGTAATTGGCTGACACTCCAATTACACAGTGTTAGCTGCCAATCACTGGTGAAGTTGACATTGTCGCTAAAACTAGTTTCTGTTAATAAACTAGTATGTGGTGAGATTTTGAGTGAACTGAATTAATATTTACCGTTGTAAGAACCATATTGTATGACAATTCTTAAAACCTTTAAAACTGATTTTTTACTCTTGAATTTTGTAGTCCATTACTTTTGGTGAAACTAATTTTGTACATTACACAATCTCATCACCTTGAGGAAAACTCGTGTGGCAACTACGGTCTATCAATATACTTTACTGAAATATTTTTCTGTTGTCATTACAACAATACAGAACATTCAAAATAAATGCTATTACTTGAGAGAAAAATAAACTGAGCTCTTTCTTTAAATATATTTGTTGTATTAACTGGTTGATTAACTCTATTATATGTAAAAATATTATTTTGCTTATGGCAATGGTTCCACATTAACTGTTCAAGTTATCTTAAAACATTAAAATTGATAGATTGTACATTCAAAGAAGAGGTACCCTTCAGAGTAATATCTATAACTGGTATTAAACATACAGAGGATAACGATAAAAATTAAAACAGTTTACTCTAAATCTCACTACACATTACTTTATTAAAACAACTACACTAGTTTATTACAAACAGACTAGTTTCGACAATGATGTTGCCTTCTCAGTGATTGGCTTCTACTAACATCAGTCAAGCACTCTTAATAGTAGCCAAGCACTGATGAAGGTGACATTGTCGTTGAAACTAGTCTGTTTTAATAAACTAATGTGTAGTGAGATTTAGAGTAAACTGTTTTAATTTTAACAGTTGTGATTTGTTCTCACTAGCTAAGCTCTAATTATCTTAATATGCAGAGGATAATGAACACCATAATGCACTGACCAGGAGAAGGATCTCACCAGTGCAGTGCAAAGTACCTCTACTTATTTGTCAAAACGTCATTAATTAATTCTTATGATGAAGAAGATGTTATTCCATGTATGTTCCTCTCACATCACTTATTGTCTCAGTTTGGTGAATCGTTTACAAAAATGTTTACTTGCTAATGTTGAGCAAATGAGATTTTAAAAAAATTAAATTAATTTATATATATAAATAAATAATGTAAAATAAGATTTATGTAAATAAATAACATTAATTTATAAATAAATATGAAATTAAGATCAACAATTGACAGTGATCAAGCAAACAAAAAGTAAAACTACTGCACTGGAGGTGGAAATCAGCAATGTGTCCAAAACTATACAATAAAAACATTGTTTATAATAGGAAGAAAAACATTATTTAGCACGCAATTCACCAAATTATATATATGTACAAGAAAAACATTATTTAGCACGCAATTCACCAAATTATATATATGTACATAAAAAGGTCTTACACTGTTTTATTAATTTTTTGCTATTGTAACTTGAGTGAGGGTTTTCATATTAGATATTTACATACTTTTATTGAGTTTTACCTTTTTTTTATAAAATACAAGTATTTCCATATGTTGAGTTTATTCTAAAAATGTAGGAGAGCTAGTATAGAAAAATAAGAAGACAACACAATTATCAGCCTATAGATTTATGTTTTATTTGCTTAACCCATTGTAACCAATTTAAATTATGTATGCTATTATATGGTAAAATATTATACTTTATAAATTTGCATTTATTTTACATAAAATAAATTATCAACTCGTTTAGTTAAAAACACTAAAAAATTATTTAGGCATACATATTTGTTGCATCTGTAAAGTAGGGTTGATTGATATTTTAGCATTCAATTTTTACAAAATAAGTAATTATAGGAAAACAATGTTTTTTTTAATATTTAAATTACCTGTAATTTAACATGATACTCTATCTCCCCACTATCAAGATTTGTAGGTGGCTGCCAAGAAACAACTTCATAGCTGTCTTTATGATCAGAAGAAAGTGAATGAACTATTCCAGGAGCTGAAAAAATTGAGGAAATATATCACAGCTTCATGTTATACTTCTAAGTATTCAAACGCCACTGCCATGGGAGGATTTAATAAAACGGGAATTTATTGATATTAATTCTAAAATCGCATTGAATACAATTAACAGACACTAAACCCTTCACGGACTGTGGACATTTATTAACAAATATAAAAAGAATATTAAATAAGTCGTTTACCTGTTGTGACTCAATACTAGGGCTTATGTGTTACCTGTTATTGGTTCCCTCGGGAAGCTAGCATTCGGCTGGATGCAGTCTGTTGGTTGCCAGGAAGGCGTCTCCTCTCTCAACTCGCTAGTCTGGGTCTCTCTCAATGACTACCTACTTTCGTTCTTAAAACTATACCGGAAACAATAAACTTTGCCCGCACAGCTGTTTTACTATCGAGCGGCAGTCGGTCTCTCGCAGCGACAATTAGAACCATTTGCTCTGGGAACTATTTGGCGGTAAAATACTAGTTTGGCGGTAATATTTTTAAAAATTGTTACAGTATACTTACATACCCTTTCCAAGCATCGTATACGCCAAAATAAACAGTACTGACACTGAATCAGTTTGTATTAGAATGGACAATATAGGGTCATTCTCGGTCGTTTTATGAGCTAAGGAGAATGTTGTGCCCGAAACCTGCCTTTTTGTTCAATGGTTCCAGTAAGATGGCGCAATCAGCCACACTGCCTTAGACAACATTGCTTTCCAAGACACTTTTGGCAACCGCTTCTTCATCTCTCTTAGGACAAACTTTCCTTAACCAGCTGACTCCCCCGATCTTACACCACCTGACGCCTATGTCTAGAGAATGATAAAGGAGAAAGTTTTCAGTGATGACGTACCAACCAAAATCGTCCCACTACAGGAAAAAATAACCAAGTGTATAATGAGTGTGAATCAATCCATCTGCACCAAAATGATCCAAAATCTTCAAGAACAGTATGAGTGTTGCCTTAAATTGAATGGAGGTTGTATATAATATGTTTATAACCGTGTCTAACCAATTTACCTTCTTTTACTTTTACATGATTGTGAAACTATGTAAATAGAATACAAATTAAATAAGATAAAATCTTATAACTGTTTCAGTACTGTTTATTTTGGCGCATATGGTATATCTTACGTTTTACAGTTTATTTACATATCCATGTTCTTTTCTATATCTTTTCTTGACATTTTATATAATGGTAAATAGTTTTTAGTACTAAAACCATAATTTTAAGATAAATAAAGTGAAAAAATTTTGTAAATCCAACAAAAACTTGAAGAAAGGTTTTTTTTAATTCCTTCTATTAGTTCATACTCTCCTCACATACAACTTGTTCAAATTTTCAATTCTTAATACGAGGGCTATTCAGAAATTAAGGAACGTTTCTGTCTGACACCGCTAGGCGCACGCCGATCTCGTACATTTTGGTGCGTGCGCACTCGGCAACTCAGTCGGCATCCAGCAGTGACAACGGGAACATTTCCGCTTTGCCCGTTTTTCGTAATTTCAATTGAAGATGTGCGCTGCGGTTGAAAATCCCGCCAGTTGTGAGGTGCGGTCAGTGATACGGTTTTTGTTGGCAAAAAACTTAAAACTGACAGACATTTATTGCCAAGTGTGTGAAGTTTACGGAAACAACGTAATGAATGAAAGTTGTGTGAAAAAATGGTGCATTCAGTTTAAAAATGGCCGAACTGACGTTCATGATGAAGCGAAGAGTGGACCCCCAAGCATTGTGACTGATGAACTGGTTGCTAAAGTTGATGAAAAGGTCCGCGAAAACCGCCGATTCACGATAACGGAGCTTTCGCTTGGTTTCCCACAAGTTTCACGGACTTTGTTGTTTGAAATTGTCACACAAAGGTTAGGCTATCACAAATTTTGTGCAAGATGGGTGCCGAAAATGCTCACTGAACACCATAAAAGTCAGCAAATGGAGGCAAGTTTCACATTTCTGGATGCCTACGACAGACATGGTGATTCACTACTGGATCGCATCGTAACTGGTGATGAGACATTGGTAAAACACGTTAATTGCGAAATGAAATTACATTCCAGGGAAATTAACGTCAAAAATTTTGTTTGTGCATGACAATGCCCAACCTCACACAGCAAACCACACCAAAGAACTCCTTGCATTCAAATGGGAGGTTTTTCCTCATCCGACCTATAGTCTGACCTTGCACCAAGCGATTTTCTCTTGTTTCCGAGAATGAAGACCAAGCTACCAACACAGCGCTTTGACGACGACGCGGAGCTCAAGGCACGCGTCACTGAGTGGCTGACATCGCAGGCGGCAGATTTCTATGATGAAGGAATTTCAAAGCTTGTCCACCGCTACGATAAATGTCTCAATTTCTTTGGCGACTACGTAGAAAAGTAGTATTTTAGTTGCTCTTTCAGATGTACATAATAAAAATTTTTTATTGTGCTTATTTTTTTTTTTTATTAAAAACCGTTCCTTACTTTCTGAATAACCCTCGTACAATAAATTTCATTCATCTACTCAAGTTCAAATACATTTTTTTTCAACTTATGGTGGATGATACTTGAAATTAATATAGTTTTTCCAAATATTAATTCTTTAATTAAATTTAATAACAAATTAATTTTAGTATTATCTAGGAGAAAAACTTTTCACAAAAAGGACAAGGTATGCAATATAGTTATTTTGTCTGAGTTACAGTCTGGGTTGCAATGGCACATATCTTCCGAAATGGCCGTCTTCAACAATCTTAAAAGTAAGTGCACATATGTACAAGTGTTTTAGTTAAAAACTAGAAGCTCACGTTAAGATGGAATCAACTAATATTAAATTTTGTGTTGTTATAATAAGCTAGATTTTTATTTTGTTTTTTGATTTGCATAGCTAGCTATAAGTGTCAAAGATAGATACATCAATATTGGTATTGATAATAAAATACAAGTCAAAGTGAATTCTAAATTTTCCAAATTATTACTTGAACTTAAAAATCTTACTGTCTTTTTAATCCCTTTAAGGCTTGGCAATATTGTTCAATATCTTAAAACATTCAAAAAGTTTTTATACTGTTAATCAATTATCTTTGATTAGATACTGAATGAAAAGAGTAAACAGGTTCTGGAGACTGTAAACTAATAGTAGAAATTGAGAAAAATTACTAAGTTAATTATTTTCCAGTCATTTACTATCATTAAATTTGTTGCAACAATAATTTCCTATCAAGATGATATTGTAGCCAATCATACAAATGAACACTTGGGCTACTCATTAGAAAATATCTCTTTTTATCTACTGTTACTTTTACTGTAACTGAAACATTTTTCAAACTTATATAAGAGTTACAATGATAACAAAATTTACCTTTAGTTTTAGTTTTGAGAGTATACACTGGTGAGTATGGCGCAAAGCCCCCTGAAGTGTATGCTCTGACTTTGAACTTTATTATTCTCCCAGGCAGTAAATTAGACAAAGTGAATGAAGTGTCTGTTGTATTTTCTGAAACCTGTTCCCAATCCTGCTCTCGAGATACTTCATAATGTATTACTGGGCACCAGTATGAAGCAGTATTCTTGTACTATCACAGATATGAATTCTAATAATTAATTTATCTCTAAATAGTTTTTACATCACTAAAATCATTTGCTTTGATTAATTATTTTTCCACCACATTTATAAAAACAACACACCTAACAAGTAATATAAACAAAATAATTTTAGCTACTTTTTATTAAATAATTATACTTGATATAAATTAAGTAATACCTATACGCTAAAACCTTTGTTCTTCACATAATCTAAATCATAATCAGCTGTTTTATGAAATCATATGTTATCACTTATTGTATATGGGCAAATGGGGCAAAAATAACTATATTGCATATCTTGCCCCTTTTGTGAAACGTTTTTCTCTCATATAAAACTAAAATTAATTCGTTATTAACCTGGGATCTCTCACGCAATAGAAACTCCCGCGATAACTCTCGCTGCTGGGGCAAATCTAACATTTGTACCAATTGTTATTAATGTGATTTAAATTAAAAATTTCAATTTTTGTCTTGTCAAAGATATTTTTTCTCCGTAAGATTATAGATTTTTTTTTTTAGTTACGAGATTGTGCAAGTTATTATAATACAGACGCTATTTCAACTTAAAAGGCTCACTGAAAATCATGAGCTAAATCATAGAGTTTATTTTAAATCCTTTTGTTGATTTATGTTGCAAGGTAAATATTATATTCTTATTATCATTTAGTTGTTATAGAGAAAAATTTTATTGTTTTGTTTCGAAATATCTTTGTGAAAAAGGAAGAACTAGACACAAAACTAGTAATTAAATGACAACTTTGAGAAATATTTCAGCTCTAATCAAGAAAGGTAAGGTGCAAAAACTGTTGTAATTACCAACTTTATGAATATGATTAAAAAAAACATATTTTTCAAAAAATTGAAAAAAAAACATTATAAGTTGTGATTAAGCATATAATTATTACTAATTATTAAGTATGATGGTTTATTTCACTGAAGTCTGAACACAGAGGTATGAAGCAATTATTAGCATAACCCACAGTTAAGGTAATTGATTTAAGTGACAAATAATACTTACATTCCATCTAATGCTAATGCAAGTTGTGTTACTCTTTGAAGTTATACTGTAGTCTACTTGCTCTGGAACTGAAAATATTAGTAAATTAGTTTTCTTCGATACTGTAAACATTATTTTGAAAAATACTTTAAAAATATTTATTTTAAACTATATGTGGCTCACAGACAATTAATACACCAATCACTGTCTTTTATACAAACAGTCTTATTGTATGGTAATCAGTAATATTGTACTGTAATAGGTTAATTCTAAGATATTTAATAACAGAGGATAATAAAATGTTGGTTAGATATGCTCACAAATCTTTAACTAACGAAAAAGGGAATAAAAAGAATTGATAGTTGTAGATCGTTGTAAGATATAATTAAATAAACTGATAAATGTTTTGAAGCCATATAGAAGTAATTGCAGACAGGACATGTTTAAATTCTTTAGTTAAGCACATGTCTTACAGTTTTGAGTTATTGTTTAAATACTCTTCATAGTAGGAAATTCAATAAAAACTTATATCTTTAAGAATTAAAAAAATATATTTCATTTGAAGAAAACTAGAGAAAGGACAAGGTTTCACTTTTAAAGGCACAAATTACCTTGTATTTTTTTTTATAGCAGTATCTAGTGATACGTTACTTCGTTATAAATAATTATAATAATTATTATTATTATTATAATTATTATATATATATATATATATATATATATATATATATATATATATATATATATATTAGGGATGGGCCGATTCCGATTCTCGATTCCAGGAATCGTCGATTCTAGGTGGTATCGAGGAATCGTCGATACTCGATTCTTCATCATAAAAGTGTCTATTCCGATTCCTATTTTGTTACCTATTAAAATATGTGTGTGGAGTAATTTATTGGAAAAATAATTATTCACCAACTATGTCTTATTTATGTATTAGTTGATTTGAATGAATTAAATGATAAAAGTAAACGAAAATATTATTATTTATGAAGCAACAGCAATCAAGATCGTAACCATTTCTGGTCGTTTGACATCGCTCGTCTCTCTCTCTCACACACACTAGAGCGGGTTGGATACTCTCTATCTCTCTCTCTCTCTCTCTCCCCCACGTGTCCTACTGCCACTGATTTATAGATGTCAGAACAAAACACACAAAAAGTACAGTAAAAACCCGATTAAGCATGGCCATGACGGTTGAGCGAATAGACGGATAACAGAAACACTGTATTATTCCTCCGAAACTTAACCTCAATAAATTATATTATAGACAGATATCACTCTCACAGTAATCTAATATACTTGGGAGCGAAAAGAAAATAAACACGATTCTAATAGCAAATGAAACTATTTATTACATGATAAACAGATCCGCACAGTAGCTACAAATGTAGCAAAATAATGTATAGTAATATAAACTTACAGGTGAAATAGTTCATGTAATTTAACAAACAAAGCAAACGCGTCACTGCACCTTAATACTTTAGCTGCCGGCCACAATATCGGCGTTTTCATAGAGAATTGCCAAACTATTTTAAGCTCATTTTTAAATAATGTGTTCTTATACTTTGTGCTCCTATCATATCTAAGTATGAATATACGTTTCTTATCATAATATTTATAAAAATACGTGTCGGACCAACTGGCCCAACATAGTTTTTTCCTTAACGTAAATAAACTCCGTCGGATCAATTGACCCGACATTGTTTTTGATTTAATTAAATTTTATTATCTGTGCAACACTGTTTTGATATTTTTTGCGTTTTGTGTTAGCAAGAAACAACAAAACCATAATTTCATGTCCCAGTTACCCAAATAATAAACTGACTGGTGATAAAAGTGTTTTGGCGCCTATCACTAAGACACGTAAACGTGTCACATGTGATTGATTTGTGAGTTTATAAATATTTTGAATATAGAACTAAAGTGTAATATATTCTCTCTCTGATAATTAATGCTACAGGTTCAGTAAATACTATCCAAGATTCATATTAAGTAAAGGTTTTAACACGA
The DNA here is from genome assembly GCA_036971475.1 of Prosapia bicincta. Classification (NCBI taxonomy): domain Eukaryota; kingdom Metazoa; phylum Arthropoda; class Insecta; order Hemiptera; family Cercopidae; genus Prosapia; species Prosapia bicincta. The sequence continues at coordinate 149,519,539 of JBAIZL010000004.1, read as the reverse complement.
AATAATTTACTTGTTAAGGAATTTATGTTATAATTTACTTCCTAGTAAGAATGAGTTTATCTAAGTGTATTAATGTTTGTACTTAACTTTCCCAAAGTCCGTTTTTAAGGATTATTTTACAACTAAATATTTAGTCAATATTTCCGACTTACTTTTAAGGTTTTGTGAAATTTTGAAAACAGTAGTGAAAATCATTACAATACGTTATAGCAAATATGTGTGTCGGCCCGTAACTATGGACAAAAAGCTCTTAGAATAACATCATGTTTTTAATCCCGTCGGCGTTTATCTATCAAACAAAAACCATCGTAATTACATCTGTAAGTAGTGTGAAGCTTGATGTTAAATACTGTGCCTTAATTTTTCCAAAAGTAGCAACACCAGCTGAGTAGTACTAATAAACATAAAGCGTTAAGAGGCCCGACGGTATTCAGTTCAGGGTACTGGCCGTCGCGTCAATTTGATGACAGTTAACAGAACCTGACGGTGGAAAACCACATAATATATCAAATATGAAAAAGCACTTAACAACATTCATTTTGCCCAAATTTATTAACAAAAGAGATCTATACTTGAAGAAACTTTATCCTCAGACACAGGACCTACAAGTGATAGTCGGTTAAAAATCAACTGGGATTGAGCAATAAATACAAAATAGGCCTGAATCAGTTGCACTTGTTCCAGATACCTGCAGAAAAAAGGTCCCACCAGATGTAGAGAAGGTATGCCCCACTAATCCAGAATGTTGAAGAAGAAGGTACCCCAGGGGAATTGACAGTAGAAGAAGAAGTAAACAATTATCTGGGGGAACCATTAGCCAGTCCAGATTGTGATGTTGGGAAATATTGGGCAGTACAAAGTGCCAAATACCCTCATTTAAATGCAATGGCAGTAAAATACCTGTCTGCCCACTCGCGACAGTGTTTTCTGAAAAACCTTTCTCAACTTCAGGATTTATATATGACAAGCGATGAAACTAGCTTGACCCACAACGTGTTCAAACGCTTGTGTTTTTGAACAGAAATGCACATTACCTGCCAAACTTTTAAATATTAAAAACTATCCTATTTGTATTAATTTTTTACTTTTTATGTTGTTCGTTTGTTTTTAATGGTTGTTTTGTTTTGAAAGACAATGTAAATAGGCTTAGGTATTTTTTCAAAAATCATAAAATAGTGTAAAGTTCACATTTTTAACTTTAAAATAAGTCATTACTTTTATCTGATATGTTTTTATGCTTTTAAAAATTCCTATTGATAAATCAAGGTTGAAGGTTTTGTGTAGCCTATTACATTAAAACAGAACTTTTAAAAGGTTTTGCAATATGACCAAGATGTTAACTAAATTAATTATTAGAGAACTAGCATGTAACCTAATATATAACTTGAAAGAATCGAGAATTTTAGAATCGAAATCGGAATCGGAATCGAAAATTTTAGGAATCGGCACATCCCTAATATATATATATATATATATATATATATATATATATATATATATATATATATATATATATATATTCTTGATATTTAACGTTATCCATTGTTTTTCCGTTGCAATATATATATTGGTGATATATTTTCTTGTAATATAGTTGATAAAATAAAATATTTCGAAAACAAGAATACTTTTAATGAATATATTTATTCAAAGCTTTTAGCTGATAAAATAGTACCAGCATCTTCAGGAAAATAATTATCTATTAAAATAGGTAAATCTATATTTTTAATAGATAATTATTTTCCTGAAGATGCTGGTACTATTTTATCGGCGAAAAGCTTTGAGTAAATATATTCATTAAAAGTATTTTTGTTTTTGAAATATTTTATCTTATTAAATATATATATATATAATACGTTTTCTTGTTTAATAATTTAAAACAACATATGTTATTCAAATACAAGAATATTTATTAATTTATATCCAAAGCTTTTCATTGGTAAACAGTACCAACATCATCAGGAATGAAAATTACAATAATCATTGTAATTATAATTATAATTGTAATGTAATAATTACAATTATATACAATAATTGTAATATAAGTAATTGTAATAATAATTATTGTAATTTTCATTCCTCATGATGTTGGTACTGTTTACCAACGAAAAGCTTTGGATGTAAATTAATAAATATTCTTGTATTTGAATAACCTATGTTGTTTTAATATATATATATATATATATATATATATATATATATATATATATATATATATATATATATATATATATATATATATATTACATATATATTAGTTATTTTTAAGTTTATATTAGTAGTAAGTTTTTCTTTGAGGATTTAAGATGGAAAAAACCTTAGTAGGTAGGTTATATCATCATCTAATTATTACTGGGGTCTATAAATAAAATAAAAGGCAACTACACTTTTGCTATTGCTTGGCAAAAAAACCACAACTTACTGATATTTTTCAACAGACGCATTTCACACTAGGTCAGTGCATTGTTCAATGCTGTGAGTCACGGACAGAAGTCAAGACGAGTCTGATGAAAAATATCAGTAAGTATTGGCTTTTTTGCCAAGTGATTTATCAAAAGTATAATTTACGAGAAACGCCTCAAGATTGTGGCAATATTAAATTTGGTTCTGTACTAGAGTTAGGAATACTTTACAGAGTCACTGAGAGGATGTCCAAATTTCTGGGGCCTGGGTGAGGAAATTTGGGAAATTTCTAGACCTTGGGGTGTCCTTCAGCAAAGGTTATAATGAAAACTGTGCAGGTAGACATGAAAGTGGGTAAATATCAGGTATGACCAGAAAAGAAGTAATGAAGCTTAAAGAAGAAAATATTGCTCATTTCCAGCACATGTTCACCCGAGCTTCATAACTGTTTTTTTTCTCTTCAAACTGTGATATTGATTTTTTTTACTAATAGTGATTATTTGTTTGTTTTTTTGTTTTCTAGTATTATTAATATGTATTATACTATACAATAATTTTATATCTTCACACCAAAATACAACTCAATTGACGCGAGGAAATCATTTGTGTGTGATAGGTCACTCAGATCATGAATATTCTAATCCACAAAGGGCTAACATCCATCAGAAAGGTGTTTATAATATGATTTTCTAGTGTTAAGTATGATGTCATTGAATAAAAACATACTAAAAAAGATATGAGCGATTTATGACTGTTATTTCACTAAGAAAGTATTTATATTATAATTTATTTTATGTACTTTAACTGACACTATCATTATTGCGATGTTCCTTTGACATTTGCATTACTCTTCAAACATACAAATTGTATCCTTTTAGTAATGATTAATAATTAATTTTCAAATATAGAGATTGACTTATATGAAGAGATGACTTATTGAAAATAAAAAATTATTTAAAGAACATCTTACTATCGCAAAGTGTGAGAAATGAAGTGAAAGGGACATCTTTTCCTTCATAAGTGTTTAGATTATCATCAAAAAGAAGTACTCTAGCCTCATAGATCTTTCCATGAACCAAGCCTGTTATCATCGTCGTATTTATGTTTGTATCCGAAGTGTAGTAACAACTGTCTTGAAGAATCCAATTTGTTATTTCCGCTTTTGATTCCTGTAAGATATTCAAATTGAAAATTGAAAAATATATATAATTCAATGTTTTCTAATTGAAAATATTAAGTAATGTCAACTTAATAGGGAAAATAAACTAGAGTTAAAGGAAATAAAAGTTATAATCTTTAAACAAAAATGTTGGTTATGAATTAGCTAGTATTGAATAGCATTTTTATTTCAAAATAAAATAGTTTGTAACTAAAATGAAGTGAAAACTATTAACTTACTGACTGATGAGTTTTGAAACCATTGTTTCATTGACAGCAAGTAGCAGGTAAGGCTTCATTAATGAAACAACAGTTTTGAAACGCATAAGAAAGTAAGTTATTAGTTAATTTAGTAGGTAAATCACTGGTCCATAAACTATTACATACTTCAGTCTATGACACTGAAGGTGTAATTAATGGGAAACTGCTGCATATTTGACTTGGAAGGCTAATTAATATTTTGACAGCAACAAAGTATCTAGAAAATCTTCAAGGAAATAATGTAACCAAAGTTAAATTATTACAATATACTAGCCAAGGAAAAGATGGAACTACAGTAAAACCTCTCATATCTGGAACCTCCAGTATCTGGACTTAATAGGAAAAATAATGTAAGGGTCTTTACTCTGTAAGGTGCCTTGCCATCAGAACAGTTCTATGTCGCCAGCAGTCAGCTCTTTGTTCTTTCCCAACTCACCCAGTTGTGTTGCCCATATCATTCAATTCATTAGTGTTCTACAGATTGGTGTATTACCCAACTTGATTAGTTGTTTGATTGTCCGTATCGTTCAGTTTATATATGTTGTACAGGATTTTGTCTAATTAGGTAATTTAGTTGGTTATTTTACCTAAAATTTGTAATATACAATATACATTATGAGTATAGCGGGAAAGCAAAAAAAAACGGTGTTTTCTATTGAATATAAGATTCACTGACTCATGAGATTACTATTATTGATATTATAGACTTAGTGAGCACATAGCCAGTGCATGCCGAAGATGACAAAAGAAAAACACAACTCATTTCAAAGCTTTCCAGGCATTTGAGCAGATACATAGTACAACAAGACGAAGCAACAGCACCCGATTATCTACTCTTTCGAAGGTTGAAGGGATATTTCATATAAGAAACAAGTTCAACAAAACAAACAAACCGTCATTACACTTGTTTACCAAAACAGATAACTAATGTACATATGTATGTACAGTACAGTATTAAAGCCATGTAACTAAATTGTATGTACAGTTTTATATTGCTATTAAAATATATAATTACAATCTTCAATAAGTGTAATTTATTTACTTAGAACAATCATACATCTACTTCTAATTCAAATGGTTGCGATTATGAAGTACAAACATACATCAATTAATAACCCCTCCCACATCTGGATTTTTCGTTATCCGGATCGGGCTGTCGCCCCATTGATCCGGACATGAGAGGTTTTACTATATTTAAAAATATTCGAAATAGGTTATGAGTAAGATTCAAGAAAAAGATTTTAGATCATCACCAATACTGACAAAAAACAGACAATACCGTTGTTCAGACAGAACTAGTAAGCGGAAGACAAAGAGAAATAAATTAGTCTTTTGGATAAATTACCAACTTCATTCTCTTAGATGGTGACTTAGTTATATATTTTTATCTACTGAAAACCTATGTTAAACTCTTCTTTGGTATAAAACAAAAAAAAGAATTATAGTAATTACAATTCACAAATAAACTATACACAAAAATTGAAAAAGAAATTACTATGAAGTACTGCATTAAAATTATACTAATATGAAAAATTAAAAAGCAAATTACAACTTTGCAATAAAAGGAAATGCAAAAAGATACACATTTTCCAATCATTCGATTTAGTGCACTTTTCTTTAGCACAGGGCAGTATTGTTTGAATATTATATTATTATTTTAGTAAAATATTATTACAATTTTATTGTCTTACTTTATTTGTGTGTAAAAACAGTGTTATTATAGATTTTATATACAGTGGAACGAGTACTAGTGGTTTAGATGAGCAAGCAGATGATGACCTTATTGCGAGGCACATATAAATAAAACAAAATTATTATTACTATTCTATGACTATTTTATAAAGCATATACTGGTATTTGTGTACAAACTGTTATTATACCTAGTGGTTTAGATGAGCAAGCAGATGACTACCTTATTGCGAGGCACATATAAATAAAACAAAATTATTATTACTATTCTATGACTATTTTATAAAGCATATACTGGTATTTGTGTACAAACTGTTATTATAGTTTTATATACAGTGGAACGAGTACTAGTGGTTTAGATGAGCAAGCAGATGACTACCTTATTGCGAGGCAGATATAAATAAAACAAAATTATTATTACTATTCTATGACTATTTTATAAAGCATATACTGATATTTGTGTACAAACTGTTATTATAGTTTTATAAACAGCCCAAAGAGTGTTGCATGCATTTACGCAGACTTGTGCCATGCATTTATGGGAAACTAACTGTTATCTTACATATCATGACTTATGACATTTAAATACCAAAAATTTTATTTGGACACCCTCCTAGATAAATCTGTATAAATCACCTGCGGCATAATATTCAATTTAAATAAATAAAATCTCTATACCTCAAATAACTTTTTCTTTTATTTAATGCCTTATGTACATTTCAAAAGCATAGGAATCATCCTCAGAGGTAATTTACAAAACAACTACTTACAGAGGTTGTTGTTTTATAAATTACCACTGAGGATGATTCCTATGCAATTAAAATGTACATAAGACATTTAATAAAGCAAAAACTTATTTGTGTTACAGATGTTTTATTTTAAAACCCCTCCTAGATGACTGACCAAATATATTCAAAAATTAAATATCAGCTACTGGTAAAGACTTCAGTTAGTTCTCTTGTAAAATAAGTCAATGCTATATTCAACAAATTCAAGCTTTCATATTAAATCTATACAATCAGGTAACTATCAGGTCCTTTTAAAAAAAATCAACAATGAGAAGAGAAACTCCTAAATAATAAAGAAACAGATCAAAACCTGACCATGTTATAAACAATCTTTACTGAATAATTTCACTGCTAGATTAATCAGATTTACTCTAGAAACTTTATTCTCTTAGAGTTTAATGAATGTCAGTATCAATGGTAAAATTATTCCTTTCAAGTTTATTATTTAAAAAAAATACTGAACCAAAATATATTCAATTAATTGTATTTCACAAGTAATACAAACCCTGTATTGTATTTGATATCCAGTTGGATTACCTCTCCCCTTGTATGTGTTTAATATAGGTTTAACTTCAGCTTTCCCATACTCGGTAGTCAATACTTCGGGTGGGTTTTCAACCACAGGATAGGCTGAAAAGAAAATAAATAATGTAAGTACACAGCTTAAATTAAAGCAAGCATATTTACCAGTATTGGTATAAATTAAACCTACAGTGTTCTAATTTATTAAGGTAAATAAATCTCAATATAATACAAAGTGGAAGAGAAGAAAAGGACAACTTGAAGAGGGCTAGGTTTTGTGACAAACTACTTAAACATAGACAAAAAAAACTATTTTAGAAAAAGACTATTTAGACTTATACAAGTTGCAGCAAAATAGCCTCACTATTTTCAAGTGTAGATATAAACTGTTTTTCTGAATATAACACATATTTTTTTAAACTTATTCTATAACACGGGAAGTTTTTTCCTACTTGATTTTTAAAAAAAATATCGGACAAGTGATGGCTCTAGTTGTCAATACACAGCTGCAAGCGAATTCTAAAGCTTGTAAAGACTCTCTCCAGCATGGCTTGAGGTATGTGCTGGGCTTCCTTGCGTATTGTTTGCTTCACGTCAGGCAGGCTCCTAGGTTGATGTTTAAAAACCACGGCCTTCAAGTAAACCCACAAAAAAGTCATATAGGTTAAGTTGGGAGATCGTGCTGGCCACGCAATGCCTCCTCCTGGAGGATTCAATCAACCAGGAAACATTTGCCTCAAAATGTTTATTGTTATCCAAGCAGTATGAGCTGTTTTTGTGAGCCCGCTCTTGTAATGCAGGTTAAAAAAAATCCTCATCATTTTGGCGTACATGTTCGAGCTAACAATAGCAGAAACACCACCCTCATCAAAAAAATGTATGCCTATGATTACAAGTCGTGACAAAGTGCATCATACAGTAACACGTTCACTATGATGAGGCTTTCATGGGTTACCTGTGGGTTGTTTTCACTTTAATAGCAGAAATTTTATTTATTTACACCCCCAGACAGATGAAAATGTCACTGAAAAAAAAGCGCTGTCTGGTAGAAGACTTTCCAACATGTATTTTTGTACAAATCTGCCAATCACAAGGTGACAGTTCTTGGATAACAACCATTTTATATTGATGAAAATGGAGGTCCATGTGTAGGATTCTAGACACACTACGGTCAGACAATTGAAGAGTGGCTGGATGTTTGAGAGCTATGATTCTTCAAAATTGCGTTAATAACTGTTTTGATGTTTTCAGGTGTACAGGCAATACAAGTTCTTCCAACTTGTTTTTTCATAACAGAACCAGTCTCCCAAAAGTTTTTTCACCAAAAATAAAATACATTCGGTCTGGAACTGATTCATGAGGAGCAATTTGAAATCTCATTCGAAACTCACACTGGGCTGTGACAACTGACTTAATGCTTATAAACGTCTTGACGGCAAAAGCTCTTTGTGCATTTGTCCACAACATGACGGTGGCGGATGTGAATGTGCTGAGCATAACGTAAACTTCCCTCTCTCCTGCTTCGATTGCAGCTATCCCAATACTCTGAGTGTCTCCTACTGCTTACAACAGACCAACGAAAATGAAGAGGTTATTTTTTTGCACTGTGCATAATTCATAATTTCAACTATTGTTGTTCCTAGGCAGCCAAAGCCAGTATACAAAATAGCTCAAATGTCACAAGTATATTTTAAAAAATTACTTCATCAATGTCAAAAAATATATTTGTGGATTTGAGTTATTTTGCATATTTGCTGCTAGTTTTATTATTGTAAACCTAGCTAAAAAGTGAATTATTGTTGTTCCTAATATTTCAAAAACTTTAAATATTTTATGAGTCAGAGTTTCTTAACATTTTGATAGTAAAAAATGCTCAACAGCTTTGCCAAAAATTGTAAATAATTGTTCTAATCAATTAATATTTTGACTGAAGATATGTAAGCCATCTACACAGTCAAATAAAGGTTTACTAAAATATTTAAATAAATGAAGGGAAGTATTTGTACAAATTTGGCATTGATTCACAATGTGGACAATTTCCAAATAAAGTAAATATAAGTCTTATGAGAGTTCTTGATATAATTTTAAGAAATTATACACACTGTAAACACATGTACTGCATACATGCAATTTAAAATATTAAAAATGGTAAATTTAGTTTTAAAATATAGTAAAACCCCTTTTATTCGAAATAATAGATGCAGAACCATTTCTGATGAGCCAAATTTTCGAATACGTAATGGTAAGTATTTTAAGATATATTTCTTTAAGTAAACCACATAAAACCTGTTTTACTGTAAATATTACAGTAGTTGGATTTTCTGCAATAAATCGAAGAGAAATGGATTAAATAGAATTGCTGTCATTGGCAACCCTCTTTCTTTCAAAAAGCGCCTAACGTTCAGAACAAACTTCATCCATGCACTTTTTTTAGCTATATAAAAGACTGGTAGGGCATAAGAGGTAATATTTTGTGGAACTCTTGGTTTTGCTATTTTTCCAATTCGTATTAAAGGCAAATACATGTGCCTGAAGAGTTCTCTACAGTTAATTCTTTTATTCTTTTTTATTCTTTTATATTTTATGGCCAGGTGCTGAATCTCCCTAACCACATCCCAAAGATTTTGTTTCTTTGTAACATTTAATCCTATCTACTCCACTATAAATATTTGATCCTTAATTTACCCATCGATCACTTCAAATATTGGTTTTAAAAACATCAACAGCTTTATAGTCCACGGACATTTTCCCCCACATAAACCAAGTTGGCAGATGCAGTAACGGTTCTTGAACCTATCGAAACATCCGTTGTTAGCATTAAAATCCTTTCCATTTTTGTCTAAGAGATCAGTCAGCAGTTTGGCCTTTGTTTTGAAGAACTGATCAGTTCAATAGTACATCTTTATCTATTTGAAATGAGCCAAAGAAAGTGCATGTCATTAACTTTTTCATGTTCCACACTTTTCATCTTTTTCCAGTTCTGAAGTTTGATTGAATATTCCGTTAGTTTCTCCTTACACTTAACCCAATCACAGTGGAAATCCCAACATTAAAGTCTGCAGCAATGCTTTTTAGTAAACCCCCACTCTAGATGCATCTTACTAATTCGAATTTGTTTTTTATTTCCATAATATTATGGTTTCTTTTTGAAGACATGCCACAGAAAGGAAGTTTTGTACAGCAATGATACAGTCATAAATTAATATATACAATCTGAACTTATGTTAACATTAACTAATTATTTTCTCAACTGTCACTATATTCCTGAACTGACAATAGAACACTTCTCGGCCGAGCGTTTCGGTTAACCCAGGTTTCAGTTAACCCAGGTTTCAGTTAAGCAATATAAATAAACATCTATTGTAATTGAAAATACAACTAAAGGTTATGATATAGCAGCTTATTTAATACAGACTTACAGCACGGATATACACATTTATGTTAATACTATCTAATGCAATCTTTTTATTGGTTTTAAATTAAAAGTACTTATTGCCAGCTTTAGGCAAACCAGACAATTCTAGTAGGATAACATCTCAACTGTCTCAAGTGACAGGTGATCTTGTATGCAACAACTTCCCAGCTCTTACATAGGTCAAACAGGGAGAAAATTTACCACATGATACAAGGGACAGATAAAAGACATAAAAACAGAACCCATATCAAACTTCGCCATACACATAAACAACACCCACACACATACACCAATATAGACACTAATTAAAAAATTCTTCACTACATCAAAAAAGCAAAAACTAAACGTAACAGAATGCTACGAGATATACAAACATCACAAAAACCATCCACAACACATTCTAAATGAGAAAACACACTCATAATAAAATACTATATTTGAAGACATAAATAACAACTAATTTATGAACAATAATACATCACATAACACCAATACATCACAGACTCAGTGAGCCACAGCATTGAACAATGCACTGATCTAGAGCAAAAAGTGTCTGCTGAAAATATAAGTAAGTAGTGGTTTTTTGCCAAAAGTGATACCAAAAGTAGTAATTTAGAAAATGCTCAACACGTACAATATAAAAACTAAGTTATAAATTAACAAATTTCTAGTTTCAATATTTAATACCGTTTAATGTATAAGATTATTTATTTCATCCTGATTTAATTTATTATTAAATTAGTTAAATTGTGAATTTTTGCATAGGTTGATATGTATTATTTTTTCTCATAATTAATTAAATATAACATATGCAGTAACTAAAATTACTGTACAAAAATCATACTGTCTTTGCAGTAAGGTGGGAAGTATCCATAGTCACAGGCAGCACAGTGTCCTGTGTAGATATCACAAGCTATCTGGTCTTTGCAGTTACCACAGAACTCCCCACAATTATTACCATATTTTCCTGGTTCACATTCTGGAAGCATAATGTCATTCAATAAATGAGTGGGAAAATACAATATGTAGTTATAGGCATATAATAATTTTAGACATGCCTTAAACTATATTACAAGTTTAATAAAAATGCAATAAATGTAAAGTAGGTGACTTATTTGTATGCTAATGGTTATAATTAAAGTTACTTGCTGTAATCATCTTGAATTCACTAATTAAGTTATAAGTGATTATTATGTAACTGAGTGAATACTTACAAACTTAATTCCTGTTTCGTTTCCAAACAATCATTTCTTTGACGAGGCTAAAATGTTACAAGTCAAGGTAACATGTAATGTTCATTAGCACGTAAGTTCATCAGTTTAAAGTTTATACTTGAATTAATTACTTTAGTTTATAATTACCTTTATTGAAATTTTATTTAAAGATATTGATTGTATTACTTTTGACACTGCTTCAGCATTTTTCTATAATACTATTATTTTATAAATTTCTCTATAATAACCAGTAAGCTCAATAATGTGCCATTCTTCTGATTTTAATATAAAACTTTCCTGGCCAACAAAGATGGCTATTCAAGCTTAAAGAGTTAATAATGTTCAAGATCAATGACAATGGTAATATGAGTATGAAAGGGATGTTTTCCAAGCTCAATGAAGCAACACATTTATTGAGATTACGTGCAATTGTAATAAAAGTTATATTTTTAAATGACTTTAAACATATTTCCTTTTTTTGTAACTTTACTCTTTGATGTATATTGTGTTGTTACTAAATTAAACTTTCAAATATGTGAATGTAAAGAAAATAAGTGTGCAATGATAAATAGGCAGCAAGTTTTAAAATAATTTTCATTCCATAAATACAACTTTAACTAAATTGAAAAGTACTGAATTGATAAATTAAAATTTAAAAAAATAAAGCCTCCAAAAAGGACAGAAATTGCTGTCCCCACTGTTTAGTGCATATTGTTAAATAGATTGAATATTAGAAACTAAAATGTGACAATTTGAAATTAGTTGAAGAAAGCTAAACCTATTTACCTTCTTCACATTTATGTCCAGTATACCCTGGAGCACAGTGACAGCTGAAAGCTGGAGTACAAAGTAGCAAACCTTGGCACTCCTGAGAGTATAATGAACAAGTTCCTTTACAATCGCTTCCAAAGCTGTTACGGCCACAAGCTGAAGAAACAAAAACTGTTTATAAACATTCTTCTAATTAATTATCACCATAATAAAATAATAAAATGTATGTCTATTACTTTGAATTAAAATAAAGAGAAGAAAAAAATATTTAGTGTCATTAAATTGAGATGTTTTTTGTATCATGTCTAGGTTAAAGTTTTGCATCATGCCTGATAGCTCAAATTTTTTAGAGAGAATTGCTTCACTCACAATAACTCTCACAATCATCAGAAGAAAATAATTAGGGTTTTTCCATTTCATTACTATGCCACAGTCACACAGCCCTTTCCACAAAACTTCGTGACTTAATAACCTTACAACAAAGATGACAGGAGCAACCCCCTCCCCCCCCCCCCCCATTAAGCTGAAATTGTATGGTCTGGGAAACCCGGACTTCAGATATCTGCCAAATGAATTGCTTTATATTTACACTGATGGTTCATACTTGCCTGAAACAAGAGGATCAGGACCAGGATGGTATTATCGTATATCTGAAAACTCATTGGCAGTGGGAAGGAATCCCACTAAATATAAAGAGATATGTGCAATCTACCAAGCTTCTGGACAACTGTTAGCTAAACACCTAGACCTGGGAAGAGTGGTGTTCATGATCGACTCACAGGTACCAATGTTTGCACTTTTCGCCAATACCCATACTGACTACTTGAATACTATGCCGCACTAAATTAGCAGAACTCATCTCAACCAAGTGAATGGTAACCCTACAATGGGTACCCATCCACGTAGGAATTCTTGGCAATTCAATACACAACTTTAAAGCCTAGCAGCACAAACTGATATTCCGCTCACTCTAACTTATCAATTTTTTCACATTTCTTTCCCAAAAAAATCATATTTTTGTAACATTTGTTGATTCCATCTTTACGTGAGCTACTAGTTATCACTAAACACTTTTAAATGTTAATAAACTTGCCTATAGTAGCACTTACTTATGTTTGTTGAGGACGGCCGTTTCGGGAGATGTGTCCCATTGTCAACTCAGACCGTAACTGATCTCAAGGTTTACGTAGGTTAGGGTGTTAGTGTGGGGTGGGATATTATGGTGGTGTGGGTGTATTTTGTGAGTATTAGGAGTTATGATGTCAAAAAGTGCGTGCGAGTTGTAATGTAATTGTGTATTGCCTATGTGTGAAGGGTGTAGTTTAAAGTCTCTGTATATTTCGTATTGTTCAGTTGTATAGCGTTGGTTATTTCTGTGTTGTTTATGAAGAATTTGTAGGTTAGATGTTATGTCTATGTAGTCGTGTTTTGTGGAGTTGAGATGATCAGCGAAGTTTGATTGGTCAAACACATAAATTTAACATATACCGAAAACCCACTAGTACCAATATGACCATTTATAGTTCCTCAAACCACCCACATCAACATAAACTAGCTGCGTACAAAACCATGATATATCGCCTGCTTAAAACAGCGTTAGACAAAGAAGAACACTACCAGGAGTTACCATGATTGACAAATTATACAACCGCCTGAAAAATAAACCTAATAGCCCAAATACAAACACACAACAGGACAATCCCATAAAATATTTATCAATATCATCCAAAACCCTCAATCTAACCAACACACTACAAAAATACAACTACAAAATAGCTTACTCCACACACAACACTCTCAATAAACAATTTAAACCCAACAACAAAATCGATAACATTTACAACGACACTGGAGTTTACAAACTAACTTGCAGTTCGTGCCCCAGTTTTTACATAGGCCAGACAGGGAGGTCCTTCTACACACGTTACCAAGAACATATAAAAGCACTATAAAACAATAACTACCAATCAAACTTTGCTGATCATCTCAACTCCACAAAACATAACTACATAGATATAACATCTAACCTACAAATTCTTCATAAACAACACAGAAATAACTGACGCTACACAACTGAACAATACGAAATATACAGACACTTTAAACTACACTCTACACACATACGCAATACACAATTACATTACAACTCGCACGCACTTTTTGACATCATAACTCCTAATACTCGCAAAATCACCCCCACACCACCATAATCCCACCCCCACCCTAACCTACATAAACAATGAGATCAGTTACGGTCTGAGTTGACAATGGGACACATCTCCCGAAACGGCCATCCTCAACAAACATAAGTAAGTGCTACTATAGGGAAGTTTATAAACATTTAAAAGTGTTTAGTCATATTTTTTTGTTGTGAATTTCTAATTTTCTCTATATTCCATTAGAACTGCCTTCTTTGAAAAATTTGTTTTTCTTCTAATAAGGATTGGAATATCTCTAGACATCCGAAAAAGTAGTGGCTCATCATGTAATTGTAAACAATTATCAGCTAATCATAGTTATAAATAGTCTTGGGCGTGACCTAGAGCCTCATCTATGCTTGTGTTTACATTGTCCAACTCTATCATGTTGTGAAACACATCATATAAAAAGAAAAAAAACATTCTAAGTTAAATGAAGTTAGTAATTTAAAGAACAAACGCCTTTTCCTAGTTAACTTGGGTTAGTAAGTTAGGTGGTTAAAGAAATATAGATATTTCCATAATGCTGGTGAAAAATAAATACAGTATATAATAAAAATTATAAATATAATATAATAGAGATTGTATTTTTTGAGATGTTTAAATACACATAAATTTTCATAATTCCAATAGTTTTTTCTATTTTTATAATTTATCAAATACATATTTCACAAATTACTTTTATTTACAATATAAATATTCTAACATATACTAACCCAGTGGTGCAAAACCATAACACAGATGGTTTTAAAGACTAAATTTTACAATACTAACAAGAAAATTTGAAAAATCACATAACATACCGTGTTCACAATTCAATCCTGCAAAACCTGGTGGACAAGCATAGGATGAGTTTAATTTACAGCCTCCATTGGATGTTTTCGTTATATTAGAACTGGATATATTGGAATTTCCTTGTAAATATTTAGAACACCAGGCCTCATCTAATTCATAATATATAATAATATAAATATATAACAGTTATAACTGCTTAAAATATATAAACATTATATACTTTAAATAAATTTCTACTCCTTAAAGTAGAACTTTTAATATGGAAACACTATTATAAAAAAATTACCCAAAACTGTTAATTTTATTACAAATCTATTGATAAATAATTTTTATGAAATTAATGTCTATACACTAAAATAGCATTTACTTTGTTCTTGTACAAGGACAAGATGCGTACCATTTCCAACTCAGATTAAAAATGACACTTGAATTTTTATTTTTCAGATGTTAACGGCTAATTTGAATTGACTATAATGGAGAAATTAGAGTGAGGAATTATATACAATGTAGTTTTACACATATATGTTTGAGTACATTTTTCTGCCATTCCTAGCTTTTCAATATTCTCTTCTGTTGACGCATTTCGGATTAACTCCATTTTCAAAACTTCAATAGTACTCCCTACTTTGAAAGTACTTGGAAAGTACTATTAAAGTTTTGAAAATGGAGTTAATCCGTAATGCGTCAACAGAAGAGAATATTGAAAAGCTAGGAATAGCAGAAAAATGTACTCAAACATATAGAAATATTCCTAACAGAAATGACGATGAGTATATTAATAACACTGTAGTAGTTCCTCAACACTGTTATACTTTGCACTCCATTAACATTATTATCTTAATAATTTAAGGCATCTAGAAAGACTTTTATTATTTTGTCAATTTCACCAAAAAATCATATGCTTATACATTTAAAAAACATACAAAATAGTTTATTAATGCATTATTTTTTGGTAAAGTTTAAAATTGTAAAATTCTCTTTTAAATGAAATTATTTTTTTCAAATATTCTATTTACTTGTTATATATCAATTTAATTATAAACTAATTTATAACACATTATAAATATAAAAAACAAAAAATTATATCAGTTACATTTTATTTCTAAGTTTAAACCAAATAAATGGTATAAGTACTTTAAAAAAAAAAGTTACTTGGAGTTAAATTTACAATTACTAATATAATAAATTATGAGAGAAAACAATAATTATTACAGAAAATACCTGAATACAGGTTATCATAAAAGAATGGTGCAGTTCCTTCAACATAAAAGAATGTTATATTCGTATCTCTGAAAGCCTCCAACAAAAGTTTGTTTATAAGCTGATCTAAGCTCAACATCAGTTCTTATATTGTTGTTACGGTGAGTTTGGTGAGTTACTATGTTCTCAGATAAAGATAAAGCAAAGTGTGTTTTATTGATGGTTGAATTAAAATCTGGTTTTAGTTCACCGTGCATTCCGAAGAGAATTTTGAAGAAATCCACCACACAAAAATAACATAACACATTGATTTAAACAATTCAAATAAAGAAGCTGGATCAGTTAAGAAACAGAAATCAACCAGCAGACCAAGTGTACCAAGGCCTCCAAGGAGTCCAAACTTGAGACCTTTTGATTTTTTCTTGTGGGGGTACATCAAAAGCATTGTTTATTCACAAGATTTGCGACCTGAGCCACTTGAAAAACAGGAATAATGAAGCAATGACAACCAACACCGAAGAAATGTTAACAAATTTTTAGAGAGAAGGTGAGTATCGATTGGACATTTGTCTAAGAACGCATATATTAATTATTAATTATGTAAAAAAAACTGTTTGAGACGACAAATTAGATGAATAGACAACATTAACTGTAAGCAATTCAATTTTTGTTTGAACCATGTTCGAAACCAAACCATTCTTTAATGATAGCCCTGTATAAAGCTAATATTGTTTATTCGTACACTATTTTTTTGTAGATAAATGCATAGAAAAATATCTTACCCAACTGATCATTAATACTGTTCACATTGTATCCAACATCTGGAATCACTTCTGTCAAATTGATCATAGCAACATCACTTTTTTCTGCAATTAATAATAATTATTTTAATAAATGCTATTACAATTCTTAGGTTAAAAAGTAATATTTTTTTTGTAAATAATTAAATTAAATTTGCAATGACATAATGTACTGTAGATTACTTTCCATCTACAACCTGGCACAATTCTAACACCTTTAAAACTCTTTATAATATTTAACTTTTGCCAAATGCACAGTAATTGTAATAAATTATAATCACATCAATTAAAACACCCTCTATCTACAAACATATGTTTTTACATTACTGCCATTAAACTTTTTTAAACCAACAACTGCACAAAAATCTGAGGCATCAGGACAAATATAAAAGTTCTTATCTTTTTCTATTTTTGGAACACAATATCTTTTTAACTTTTCTACTATTTTTTAAGAAACTTTCTCTTCGAGACTTTGAGAACACATTAATGAGTCGTTTGATGTGCCGCCTGCCAGTGCAGTAGCATAAGGGATGTTATTACTCATGCTCGAGATTATAAACACATATTCTGTTCACAAAATTTAACTATTGCATCATTGTCCATTCAACACCCCCAATAGTTTCCCCTTGGGGAGTGAAATACTCAACAGATTTTCAAAAAACGCAAATACATGATTTTCTGTAATTTAAATAAATGAAAAACTTCAAAAATAAATTAACCATTAAGACATATATTATGGGATAACTTACCAGGCTACAACATCAGAAAATAAATATAACAATATATCTTGTATTTACATGTTTTTACATCCCTATCCTATTGAAGTTCACAAAAATTCAAATACAGTGCAAGATAATGTTCGTTTGTGTAAAATGACCGCTACACTGCATTTATTTTTTTGGCTGTCTGCTATCCGTTACCAATTTGTTGTCATAGCCACCATCAGCCATAACTGAGTGTACACATAAGTGTTTAATGAAAATTCTCTGAAGCCTATTAGACATTTACTGTCTAGTATAACAGTCTGTCACTTTGTTTTCGTATTGTGTCTGTTCCATTACATGTTCAATTTGAACATTGGTTACACTATTTTTGTTCATACTAAGGATTTGTTTTTAGTGAAATAATAATATTATGTTTATTTACCCATATAGTTTTTTAATCTGTAACTACACAATTTAAAATTAGTTACATTTTGAATATTTTCGACTGAAAAACATTTACAAACCATTGAAAAATGTTTTATTATATAATTTCAACCTTACACAATTGGAAATAGAGCTTTAGAAAAATTGAAACAAATTTTTTACTGACAAATTGCATGCTAGTGGTAAATAGTCTAACTCATTTATAATGTTCAAAATGTTTAAATATAAACAACTGAGAAGCAATAAACCATGCTCGATTAAATTAATAGCGTTCCAAGCGGTCCAACGGTTTCAGATTATTTCCAAATTCAGTTGTCAAAACCACTGAATTATAATATTTAATTTTTTCTTAATTGATTATTTGTAACCATTAGTAGTAAAAAATTATTATAAATTAAAATAAATAAAATAATATTAATATATATGTAAAATAAATAATAAATGCTACTTACAATGAAGAACTAGAGGTTGTTTCTACTAATATTCCAGCAACTAATTACTCACTTCAAAATTGTAAAGAAAATGTATAACAAATAATTTTTTAAATTTATTTCCAAATTTTTATTTTATGTTTTTAAACAATATTTTATATTATTGTAAAAAATAATATTATTATTTGGTATTATTAACAACAATATATATTTCTAATTAGCATCAAGTAAGGACGGTACAGATCTAGGGCCTAGATATAGTGCCATTGCCCTACCCACTCATTGCAAAACTCTAAGCCACGACTCAATGATGAAGTGATAAAAAACGAGGGTAAGTGGTTAACCTAATTGTCCAGCTGACAAGTTAGTTATAATGTTAGGAGGGCAATAAAAACTTTAATTTATGTATTTTGTCATACCAAGAATCCAATAGGACAGACATAAATACCGAAACTATAGTGATAGTTTCGAGACGCAAAAGTAATTGCTTAGTTATGAGAAATGTGTTGTACGTGCAAATCTGAAGCATGAAGACAATAATACATTGACAAAATCAAGCAAACTAAACATTCAACAAAAAAAAAACAAAATAGTTCTCCGAAGCAACAAATTAAATCAATGTCAAAATAAACTTGTCTTTATTCCTTCTAACCCTTTGTTGGGACGAGATATTTCCGTCTGAGGAGTGCAATGAGTTAAGCAGTGACAACCGCAAGAGAGAGTTTCAGTCTTATCAGGACATAATAAGGAAAGAAGGATTGTAACAAGAATGATTTTCCAATCAACCAACAAGGAACAAAATAAGGTAGCAAACAGTGTATGTTGGAGTGTAGTATTCTTTGTTGTATATATTTGTTATTTTTTCTATTTTGTTATTGGTGTATTTATATTTTAGGTAGATTTTTTATTATTATTTTTGTGCTCAGGTTGTATGTTGTGTTGAGGTTAGGTTTTTTTGTAAATTTATTGTATATGTTATTTATAAGGTGTTTGTTGTACCAATTTTCTATTGCTATTTTTGTTATCTTATCTAATTCTTCATTTAATTTTTGTTTGTTATCTTGTGTGTATTATATTGCTTTATTTATCATGTTACTGTAAGTGTTAATTTTGTGTGTCCAGGGGTGGTTAGATTTGTAGTGTATCGTGGTGTTGTTGGAAGGTGGTTTTCTATGTACTGTAGTTTCTATTTTATTATAATTTATATTTAATGTAATGTCAAGATAGTTAATTATTCGGTTTGTTTCTGTTTCGAAGGTGAATTGTGTGTTTTCGTTGTGTGTATTTAATTTGTTTAGTATTATGATGTATTCGTTGTGAATGATAGGTTGGTATATTACAAGTATATCATCTACGTATCTTGTCCATAGTAAAATATTACGTGTGTTTAGTATACGTTTAATTATTATTTGTTCAAAATGTTGTAGATATATTACAGACATGACTGATGATATGGGTGATCCCAGGGGGAGTCCACTTGTTTGTTTATAGTATTTATTGTTAAATTGGAAGTAATTTTTGTTATATATGTGTTTGATTAGTGTAATAATACTATTTATTGTGTTTTTTCGTTATTGTGTATTAGTTTTTTTAAATTATTTCTATGGTTTCTTCTATTGGGATACTAGGGAACATGTTGGTTAAGTCATAACTAATTATTTTTGTGTTGCTGATAATTATTTCTATGGTTTCTTCTATTGGGATACTAGGAAACATGTTGGTTATGTCATAACTAATTATTTTTGTATTGCTGTTTGTTTCTATGTTTTTTATTTTATTAAATAATTTGTATCCATTTTTTATATTGTGTGTGTTGTTGATATGTATTTTAGATCTTATTATTTTGTCTAGTAGTTTTGCGATTATGTAAGATGGTGTTTTGAAATTTATTAGTGGTCTAAATGGTGTGTTGGGTTTATGGATTTTGACAGACACACCAGTAATAGTTGAAAATACCAAATACATCAATTCAATGACTAACCACATTAAAGAAAATAAATACGAACATATTACAGACCCAACTAACAAATACCTTAATACAATAAAAAACCTAATAGTCACACACAGAAATACCATAAACTATAACAATAAATTAAAATACCACACAAGACTTAACCCATTCAAACCATGTGCACCAATATAAACAGGCATACCTAAAATATAAATATAAATATTAAATATAAATAATAATAAAATAGAAACTACAGTACACAGAAAACCAACTTCCAACAACAGCATAATACACTGCAGATCTAACCACACCTGGACACACAAAATTAACAATTACGGTAACATGATAAATAAAGCAATAAAATACACACAAGATAACAAACAAAAATTAAATGAAGAATTAGATAAGATAACAAAAATAGCAATAGAAAATGGATACAACAAAAACCTTATAAAAAATATATACAATAAATTTACAAAAAACCCTAAACCCAACACTACAACCTGAACACAAAAATAATAATAAAAAAATTTACCTAAAATATAAATACACCAATAACAAATATATACAACAAAAAATACTACACTCCAACATAAAAACCAAACAACAAAATAATAAAATATCTTAATAACACAAACCACAAAACAAATTCAGAAAAACATAACCTATAAGGAATATACAAAATTGTATGTAACAACTGCAACGCATTTTACATAGGAAAAAAACCAAATCATTTAAAATAAGATTTGAAGAACATTACAAAGCATTCAAAAATAAAAATACAAAAGCATCAAATGTTGCAGCACACCTAATATCACATAAACATGAAATAACAAATTACGAAAATAACCTAACTATACTTGAAATAAATGATAACCCAATAGAACTAAACTCACTAGAAAAATACCACATTTATAAAAACATACACAACAATTTAATGAACCTACAAACAACAAATACAGACGACATACTATTTAAAAACATTATACACGAGGCTCAAGAAGAAATATGTATGACGTCGTTATACCAATATCACGGACCGAACATTTACATCAGAAAAATAATCAGTGATTCGACAATGGTCAAGTGACCAAAAGGTGCCTCATCACATAAGGTGAAATTATTGCACTTAGTAGTGGAAAAAATTATTTACAAGTAATAATGATAACTTCACAAAGTCAGTGCAACGGAAAAATAATGGACAATTGAAATAATATGATATATATTTACATACTACAAGATTTAGCATGAACTGATGATGAAATTTTTATATGTCTATACTAATTGTTTGTTTATGTAATACAATATTACTTGTTTTTGTTTCATCCACCCAACCCTTATATGCGCCTTTAAACTTTAGAAATGACATTTGTAAATAGTAAACATTTTAAGGTTTTTTCAACATGTCACAACTATTTTGTAATTATTACTAGTAATATATACTATTACTACTTCAAGAGGATTAATCAGTAAATTTTTATTTTCCATTTACCTTTTCCATTGCAACTAGAAATTCTTTGAATGGTAATGGGAGACTTATTATCATACACAGTCAAAATTAGACGAATTTTTTGTTTCTTCAAATGTTCAGGTACTGAAGAGATCAAATGAAATACTGTACCAGGCTGAAACATATGTTTACGAATAAAATTTTACATATTTGTCAAAATTTTAATATATAACAGATTTAAATGTTATGATTAATTATTTTAAATATTAAACAAAATTAATATAGTTTTTATGCTTTCAAATTTTGTGTCTAATTACAATTAATTTTAATAACTAGGGTTCTTTTAAAATTATATTAAAATTGATAATAATGAAATATTTGTGCCTTAAATTTTTTAGCACAGTGAGAAAATTTGAAATTTTGAATATACACTCTCGCTCAAACACATAATTTCGCTGCTTTTGAATTTGTCTGTCGTTCCTAATAATTTTAAACTTATGTGTGACAAGAACTCACCTAACTCTGAATAAAATAATTAGTTATAATTTATGTAGTAGCATAAATTATAGGAATGCCCCTCAAAGGTAAAGAAATTTTGCCAAATAAATTCAATTTTCAGCCAAATAATATATTATGTTCTTACATTTTATAATAAAAGTAAAACAAAATTCTATTTTCATTTAAAAAAAACTTTTTGAGGCTGCAGGCAAAATGGATGATTATTTTATGGTAGTCTAAGGGAGTATACAGTAAAACTTCAACTATCCGAAACAATTGAGACCGTCCCCCATTCAGATAAACAAAAATTCAGATAATTTGATTTGTTTCAAAAAAAAGGTTGACAAAATTAATTAAGAGAGAAAAACTATCTATGTTTTATATTTTTTAATCACTTTTACTTTATGACTATCCAAACTTTAATTTTGTAAATTTGTAAAAACTTACTGAGACAGAACGTTTATGATCATTCCGTGGCGATCTTCATCAGTGCATAATTTTTTGCTTGGAGTTGTTAGGTTTTAAAGGCAGGTTTTCAATAGTATCAAAGAGTTTGTGTGATTTGTATTGGGTTTGTTTGTTTAAGATGTTTTTATTTTGTGTTTGTAAATTTCATATTGTTCTAGTGTGTTGTGTGTGGACCTTTTTTATTGAAGTGTAAGATTTCTAGGTTATGATAAATGTTTGCGTATTTGTGTCTTGTTTCTATTAGGTGATAGGAGAATCCTGAGTTGATGTTCTGTTTGGGTGATTTTGTGAGTTCCTCGACTCTTTGTTGGAAGCTGCAGTTGGTTTTTTGTAGTTTGTACAGTTTAATTTCTATACGCCTATTGCTTGTAGTTTATCTTTGTTGTTGGTGTTGTGTTGTATTTTGTATTGTAGTTTGTTATTAGTTTTGTATGCTATTTCGTATCCGGTTTATTTAAAAATTTGTGGGCTATTTTATTTGATGTTCTGTTTACGAATGGTATTGTGATGTATTTGTTTTCCCTTCCTGTAGTGTTAATTTTAGTGTTTTTTTTTTTTGTATATTGTGCCCTAGTTTATCTATTATTGTGGTGTTATATCCATTTGTGTATGGCGCAATATACAAAAAAAAACACTAAAATTACCACTACGGGGAGGGAAAACAAATACATCACAATACCATACATAAATAGAACATCAAATAAAATAGCCCACAAATTTATAAAAACAGGATACAAAATAGCATACAATACTAATAACATATACAATACAAAATACAACACGACACCAACAACAAAGATAAACTACAAGCACCAGGCGTATAAAAATTGAACTGTACAAACTGCAACTAATATGGTCACAGCTTCAAAGAAAGAGTCATGAACACACAAAATCACCCAAACAGAACACCAACTCAGCAGTTTTCAATCACTTAATAGAAACAGGACAGAAATACAGACATTTGCCATAACCTAGAAGTCTTACACATCAACAAAAAAGGACCACATCTCAACACACTAGAACAATATGAAATTTACAAACACAAAGTACAAACATTTTAAATGAACAAACCCAATACAAATCCCATATACTCTTTGATACTATCGAAAACCTGCCTTTAAACCCGCTTAACCTAACAACTCCAAGCGTTAAATTTAAACACTGATGAAGATCACCATGGAACAATCAAAAACGTTCTGTCTCAGTAATTTTTTACAAATTTACACAATTAAAGTTCAGATAGTCATAAACCAATGTAAAAGTCATTAATTAGGTTTCAACGAACGTAATGAACTACAAAATTCAAAAGTTATATTTTTTATAAGCTTCTGAGCCTAGATATTAGGTCATTCACAAAGAATCGGACCCAAGGTTGGGTTTACCATAGAATGTTGTTGCAAAAACCATTTGAAAACAGCATCTTTGAATTCTTTGTTTTTTTGTGTCTTCATTGATTCCTTGACGAATTCAATTTCATTTTAAACCACAACAGGACGTTTGACAGTGTAGGTGTGTTATAATGTAATTGGATGTTGAGTATGTGTGTAGTTTGAAATGTTTATATATTTTGTATTGTTTGGTTGTGTATTGTTGGTTATTTTTGTATTACTTATGAAAAAAATTTTAAAGTTGGATGTTATGTTTATGTAGTCATGTTTTGTGGATATGAGATGTTCGGCAAAGTTTGATTGGTTGTTTTTGTTTGTTAGTACGTTTATGTTCTTGGTAGCATTTGTAAAATGACCTCCTTGTCTGACCTATGTAAAACCTGGGGCATGAACTGCAAGTTAGTTTGTAAACTCCAGGACCGTTGTAAATGTCATTGATTTTGTTGTTAGGTTTGCATTGTTTATTGAGAATATTGTGTGTGGAGTAGGCTATTTCGTCATTGTATTTTTGTAGTGAGTTGGTTAGAGTTGGGTTTTGGATGATCTGTATAGTATTGTTGATTATGGGTTTGTCGTGTTGTGTATTTGTGTTTGGGTTATTGAGTTTGTTTTTTAAGCGGTTCTATAAATTGTTGATCATTGTTGTGTTGAAGATTCTTGATGTAATCATCTTGAATTCACTGATTAAACTAAATTTAAACTACTTAACTAAGTGAATACGTTTTTGCTTACGCGTTTCAAAACTATCGTTCCTTTTATCGATGGGAGTAGAGGGTTAGCTTCGTAAAAGGAACGATCATTTTGAAACGCGTCAGCAAGTAAGCAAATACGTATTCGCTTAGTTAAGTAGTTTAAATTTAGTACAATTAATTCTTTAAATTTATTTAAAGTTTCTTTAAACGGAGTCTAGTCTGTGACATACAGCATTGAACAATACACTGACCTAATGTGAAATGGGTCTGCTAAAAAATATCAGTAAGTAGTGATTTTTTTTGTCATGTGATACCAAAAGTGTGATTTAAATTGATATAATGAACTAATATTTCAAAAAAAAAATTTATCAACATTAAGTGTCATCCACTACAAGTTTAGAAAAAATTATTTCAACTTGAGTAGGGGAATAAAAAATATTTTATTAACGTACGAAAATGTGTACAAGATATATATATATTTCAAGTAGTCCATTATTTTTGCGTTGCACTGACTTTATGAAGTTATTATTATTACTTGTAAAAATTTTTTCCACCACTAAGTGCAATAATTTCACCTTATGTGATGAGGCACCTTTCGGTCACTTGACCATTGTTGAATCACTGATTATTTTTCTCTATTTTTCTGATGTAAATGTTCGGTCTGTGATGTTGGTATTTGTTGATGTCATACATATTTCTTCTTGAGCCTCGTGTATAATGTTTTTAAATAGTACGTCGTCTGCATATGTTGTTTGTAGGTTCATTAAATTGTTGTGTATGTTTTTATAAATGTGGTATTTTTCTAGTGAGTTTAGTTCTATTGGGTTATTGAGTTTTAACCAAGTATGGTTAAGTTATTTTCATAATTTGTTATTTCATGTTTATGTGATATTAGGTGTGCTGCAAAATTTGATGTTTGTGTATTTTTATTTTTGAATGCTCTGTAATGTTCTTTAAATCTTATTTTAAATGATCTGATTTTTTTCCATGTAAAATGTGTAGCAGTTGTTACATATAATTTTGTAAATTCCTGATAGGTTATGTTTTATTGTATTTGTTTTGTGGTTTGTGTTATAAAGATATTTTATTATTTTGTTGTTTGGTTTGTATGTTGGAGTTTAGTATTCTTTGTTGTATATATTTGTTATTTATTCTATTTTGTTATTGGTGTATTTATAATTTAGGTAGATTTTTTTTATTATTATTTTTGTGTTCAGGTTGTAGTGTTGTGTTGAGGTTAGTTTTTTTGTAAATTTATTGTATATGTTTTTTATAAGGTGTTTGTTGTACCCATTTTCTATTGCTATTTTTGTAATGTTATCTAATTCTTCATTTAATTTTTGTTTGTTATCTTGTGTGTATTTTATTGCATTATTTATCATGTTACTGCAAGTGTTAATTTTGTGGGTCCAGGGGTGGTTAGATTTATAGTGTATTGTGCTGTTGTTGAAAATTGGTTTCCTGTGTACTGTAGTTTCTATTTTATCATTGTTATTTTTTTATTTTTTTTATCATTATCTAATGTAATGTCAAGATAATTAATTGTTCTGTTTCGAAGGTGAATTGTATGTTTTCGTTGTAATTAAATTTGTTTAGTATTATGATGTGTTCGTTGTGAATGGTAGATTAGTATATTATAAGTATATCATCTACCTATCTTGTCCATAGTAAAATATTATGTGTGTTTAGTATAGGTTTAATTATTTGTTCACATAGGTTTAATTATTTGTTCACAAAGTGTTGTAGATATATTTCTGACATTACTGATGATATGGGTGATCCCATGGGGAGTCCAGTTGTTTGTTTATAGTATTTATTGTTAAATTGGAAGTAATTTTGGTTACATATGTGTTTGATTTGTAATAATACTATGTATTGTGTTTTTTCGTTATTGTGTATTAGTTTGTTTTTTATTATTTTTATGGTTTCTTCTATTGGGATACTATTGTACATGTTGGTTGCTGTTTGTTTCTATGTTTTTATTATATTAATTAATTTGCATTCATTTTTTATATTGTATGTGTTGTTGATATGTATTTTAGATCTTATTATTTTCTTTATTTATATTTATTAGGAAAAAACCAGATCATTTAAAATAAGATTTGAGGAACATTACAGAGCTTTCATAAATAAAAAAAAACAAAACCATCAAATATTGCAGCACACCTAATATTGCGTAAACATGAAATAACAAATTACAAAAATAACCTAACCATACTTGAAATAAATAATAACCCAATAGAACTAAACTCACTAGAAAAATACCACATTTATCAAAATATACACAACAATTTAATGAACCTACAGACAACATATGCAGAACATATGCGACATACTACTCAAAAACATTATACACGCAGCTCGAGAAGAAATATTATGATGTCAACAAATAACAACATCACGGACCGAACATCCACACCAAAAAAATTGAGAAAATCAATTCAGTGCTTCAACAATGGTGAAGTGACCGAAAGGTGCCTCATCACATAAGGTAAAATTTATACACTTAGTGGTGGAAAAAATTATTTACAAGTATTAATAATAACTTCATAAAGTCAGTGCAATGGAAAAATAATAGACAACGTGAAATATCAAGATATATATATATATATATATATATATATATATATATATATATATATATATATATATGAAGTTAATATATTACTATTGTAAGTTTACACTATTGTAAGTATACACGCAGCTCGAGAAGAAACCTATATGATGTCAACAAATAACAACATCACGGACCGAACATCCACACCAAAAAAATTGAGAAAATCAATTCAGTGCTTCAACAATGGTCAATTGACCGAAAGGTGCCTCATCACTCAAGGTAAAATTATTGCACTTAATGGTGGATAAAATTACTTACAATAGTAATATATTAACTTCATAAAGTCAGTGCAACGGAAAAACAATGGATAACGTTAAATATCAAGAATATATATATATATATATATATATATATATATATATATATATATATATATATATATATATATATATATATATACAGGGGGAATTTTGAAAAAATATTTACCTTGTAGAATATTAGCAAACATACAAAAAAAGACTGATTATTAATATAGTTTGATACAGCTTTTTCTATTAAAACTATTGATTAGTATTTTCTAAATCGATGATACAACAGAGTAGAACAGAGCTCATTAACTCTGTGCTAGTAATTACTTGATATAATTTGACCAAATGTTGTAATGAATATCTTTCTTGAGCAAGATTTTCTGCAGTAATGTCTATTTCAGCTGTTCCATTCCCATTGACAACAACAGCTAAACACAATTCATCTATATCAGCTAAGAACCATGGACTTATTAGAGGCAAAGGGTCCGAAATATTTGACTTCAATGCTGAAATCAAAGTAATTACATTATTCTACTTCATTGATATAGTACAAAAGTAATGAGAAACAAAACAAAATATCTAATTTAATATTCTTGTGAAACTCAAATTATGATAAGTAGAAACTCTTTAATGCATTCTATCAACATTATAGTCACGTGCTTTCACATGAAGGGAACAAGTGTAGCATTCCTGAACTAGTTGTTGGATTTATAACTTTACCAACTTAATGTATTTTTTGTAACACTAAGTATCCCTTGTAATTTATTTTATTTAAATACAATTAAAATTGAATTAGCTGGCCTACCTTTTCTTTATATCTCCTTTAACGCACATTCATTGCTGCAATCCGAAGGCGATAAACACATCAACATTAATATTTTTTCATTAAATAATTTTTAATAGACAATATTTCATTGATTTTTTTTCATCCACAATGTAAGTAAAACATTTAACTTCCACTAAAATTGCCTGTACATGTGTTACCCTTGCCTATAGTAGCACTTACTTTTATGATTGTTGAGAATCGCCGTTTTGGGAGATGCACCCCATTGTCAACTCACACGTAACTGACCTCTTGGTTGTTATAGAATAGGGTGGGGATGGGATATTAGGGTAGGGATGTAGGTGTATTTTAGAGAGTATCAGGGGTTATGATGTCAAAAAGTGTGTGTGAACTATAATGTAATTGGGTGTTGAATATGTGTCTAGTTTAAAGTGTTTGTATATCTCATATTTTTCAGATGTGTAGCATTGGTTATTTTTGTTTTGTTTGTAAAGAATTTGTAGATTTGATGTTTTATGGGTATTGTAGTTATGGTGTATGGATATGAGATGTTCTGCGAAGTTTGATTGGGTGTTTTTGTTTGTGAGTGCTTTTATGTGTTCTTAGTAACGTGTGTAAAATGACGAACTGTAAGTTAGTTTGTAAACAGCAGCGGAGTAGTATATGTCATTAATTATATTCTTGGGTTTAAAGCTGCCACAGATGATGGATAAATACATGTTACAGACTTAAAAGTGACAGTAGAAAAGTATTATTGC
The DNA here is from genome assembly GCA_036971475.1 of Prosapia bicincta. Lineage (NCBI taxonomy): Eukaryota > Metazoa > Arthropoda > Insecta > Hemiptera > Cercopidae > Prosapia > Prosapia bicincta. Next base: position 149,489,892 of record JBAIZL010000004.1, on the reverse strand, counting down.
TGTATATATGTTTATTCCTCCAAGAAATACAAAATACAAAGAAAAGATACATTTTTTTTCAAATTAATTTTGAATTTCTCGATTAGTAGATGTTGCTTACTTGATAATATCGTATCCAACATTTACTCTTAATAAATATTTAACTTTATTAATTATGAGTCCCTGATGCGTTCTATATATAAATGTCCTACTACTTTCTAGATAAACCACTGTGCTATAATAAAATACAATTTACCATGACAAGTGCTACTACTACCATTACTCAATATTACAACAGTACTTTTAAATATTCAATTAATTATTATGTACCTAGTTCTGTAAAACAATTTCCTTCTAATAAATATGAATCCCCATCTGTGTAAGACATTGTAAAATATTTCATATCCATCGGTGGATTTGATAGATCATGTTTCCAAAAACTGTAAGTGTCATCTTGGTAAAAGACAAACAACATTCCAAATACAAATTCCAGGACAAACGTGTTAACAGCATTGTGGTCATTAAATATGCAATTCCCAAAATACTGAAACAAATCATAATTAATTTATCTTGTATAGTTAGTGACAAAAACAAATCATTTGGTGTTACTAGGCAATACAGAAATATAGATATCTCAATACACAAATGGTTTCTTTTTTTCGAAATACGTTTTAAAATTGAATAAATGATAAGCCGATTGAATATCAAGTCAAAATTTATTTATTTTAGTGTGTCGTTTTGGCAACTAATTTGTTGCCCTTATGAAGTTTGAAAACAATTTTTATTAAAATACTTCATAAAAATATAGGTACAATCATAACAAAAAATTTTTAAACTTTAAAAAATATTCAAGAAGTTATGGTCAAAAAACTTAATAAAATAAACCCACCTACATGGTAAATCATAATACATCTAAAACATAATTAAAAACAGCAAAAAAACTGAGAGAACCACAATATGCAAACATAAAAACACCATAAAATAACAAAAGAGGAGAACATACAACCAACATTAACTAATTCTTGGAAGCTTTTAATTTACACAACAATGCCTTATACATACTACATAATTTATCAAAATCATTTTTAATGTTGTTAATAATCTTTTGCAAGGTAATATGACCAACTTCAGAATAAGTCCTCTTCCTCCAGATGGACTCATTATCCAATATAATAAAATTTTCAAAATCAAATTCATATTTGAATAAATTATGGTCATATTGAATAAATTAGACACATGCAGAACTGGTTTGAAAAGACATGGCGAAGGAGCTACAAAAACGTATAAAACAAAATTTAATGAATGAAGACATCTAAGATTGGGACAATTATTTAAACAACACCATCAAATTGAATAAGTACAATTTGTAAAAATTGTCCATAATTCAAAATGTCCAAATGATTAAGATGATCAAAAGTGTGTTCAGAAATTAATCCAAGTGAAAAGAAGAGGTGGTGATGTCAGAACTTCGTGGGCAGAACAAACTTACAAACTTGTTGGTATGAAAATGTAACTCTAGTTGGACCGAAATTGAGAGTAAAGTCATGTGATAACTAAACCAACATGACGCTAAAATCTTGGGCAATAAGTAAGATCCAGATCATTAGCAGACAGACATATTTTCATTGTATTGCTATACAATGAATATGGAGTAAAGCAAAACATTTTGTGTGTGATGTAAGTCTGGTGGAGTGGTAAAAGGGGCCTAGACTACATGTCGTAGGTTTCCAGAAGAACAGCTTTGAGGATTTAATACTAATATTATACTAAAAACATATACTAATTATAATATTATACCTAAAACATAACAGCCATGTTGTATAGAATCTTACAGTATAGCGTAGATTCGAAAAAGTAAATCTAAATTCAAAATTAATGAACTAATAAAATATTAAGCAAAATGAACTTTAGTATTAGAAGAAAGAAGATGTTGAATTAAACACCAGGTTAAGCAGAGTGAACAGGAATGTTGCCAGGTTTTTATAAATACTAAATTCTTCGAAATTAAAGACATTATTTCAAAAATATTAAAAATCGAAATTTATAAAATATTAACAGCAGAAGAGAGATATATTTCTCTTATGCTAGTACAGTTATTTTTCTAAATGTTTAAAATTTGTTTTCCATACAATTGCTTTCTCAATGATGAAAATTATATAATTATTTCAGATATAAAATTCAAATATAGCTCTATCAAGAAAATAAATATGAATAATAATTTTGATAGTTTTATAACAATATGTATAATAATTTTGATAATTGTATAAAAATATAAATAATAATGTTAATAGTTGTATATGTATAGATAGTATATAATTTTTTGTGTAATATCAAAAACATGTAATATTTGTAAAACTATTAAATAATAAATTAAATAATTATATCAGGAAAGTAAGTCAAAATAGGTTACGATAGTAGAGGGATATTACTTCACTATACCTTTATCAGATTTAATATTATTAGCAAATAGGCTTAGGTTTTATGGAAATAAAATAGAAATGTTAGAGTGAATAAAGAAATGATTAGGGGTATAAAATAATTAATTTAATTTATTTTAATTTATTTGTATAAAATAGTCCACAATCTAAATTTATATTTAAGTCAATTACTATCGTATATAAATAAAAGACTTATATTTAAGCAACTGAAGAATTAGTTCTAAAATTGATTAAAATTTAAATTGTTAATTTCCAGTTAGCAATTATTTTTATTTTATATAGTTAAGCTTCATTAGTATATAATCCTAACATGGTCTTTAAGTCAGAGTGTCTCTTGAAGAATCTGTGATGCCAATAAAGCCTAAAGGTCTTATAGGTGTCTATTTGGTCTTATTACAAATTCAGGAGTTGGTTCTTCAAAGAGATCTAACTTTTTTGGAGACAGGTTTCGAACCAGAATTCGAACTCAAGAATTAAATCATTACTTTCTTACAGACAAGGTATGGTATACCATCATAGAGCAGGAAAAAAGGATGAGCAGACCGGAGGTAAAATGGATGGTAGGTTCCTTAGTGGGAGGTATAAAGGAGTAAGTTTAGATAGTGAACTGAGGTAATAAATGGAAAAGGTCTGTAGGATCTTTCAAACCATGGACCTCTTTGCTATGAGTTTTACTAATTGATACAGCATGCCATTAATGTATTCAAGTCAGGATATATTTTTACTCTATTTTAAAAAAGTAGTTTCATTCTATTTTAAGTAAAAAACCACGCTACACCTCACTATTGAAAACCAAATCAGTGTTCCACATAAACTCTATATAAAGATGATTAAACAGTAAACAAAATGGTTTTTGATGATTTCAGACCAAAGTAATTATACACAGTGGGATAGACATTGTGTAGAGTGGTGCACATGGAGGTGGGTTTAAAAACTTCAACCAGTATTGTGGGCTGCATTTAACACATTAAGAAGCACTACTGAATTTTCATACTAAAAAACAATAAATGTAAATCAAATTAGATTTGATACTTAGTCACATTTTTTTTTTATAGCTCAAAACTTTTATAGGTTCATATTCTTGACTTTTAGTCTAACCCTGATTTTTAGTGATGCGTAACATTTGTTAAATGTCACAATGGAATACACCTATCTGTTTAAAATGTCTTCTTTTTCTTCATCCAATGCTCATTCTTGGCATTTTTGCCATCTGGTGCAGCGCAGTCAAAATAGAGGATGGTTAGACGCTTGAGGTTTTTAGTAATGGTGCTTTGGATTTCTGCCAAGTCTCTGCAACTATAGAGATGTTGAATGTTCATTTGTGAATTTGCTTTGTGGCAAAACGGGCACTCTGCCCAGGCCAAAATACCAATCCTTGCAGGATGTGCTGCAAAGTAGTCATGTACCATGAGAGTGCGAAATGATGCCACTCCAACTGAGCAGGGAAGTGTGGGGCTGAGTGGACCATCTTTCATGAGCAGTTCCTAGTTTTTTTCCCGCCGCAACTAAAGAGTGAGAGTGGCAACTGAGTTCTTTAATTTTCCTCACTATTTGTGCATTTGCAGAAACAAGAGAAACAGGCATTCGGGGGTTTAAAATGTTCTTTGCAGTCTTGAGAGCTTGTTCCCATGATAAAGTCACTGAGATAAGATATTTTAGCCAGAAATATAGAAAAATGTTTTCTTTATAACAGCATTGACCCTAAGAAACAAGACATATTACTGTATTGTCATAAATTTGGATTACTCTTCTGATATGACAGTGTATCTTAAGATAACCAAAGTGCCCATTAGGTAAATACTGTGACTGCAAATTCGGTTATTGGGTTTAATGGGCCTAGTGATAATATCAATCTACCTCGATAAATAGTTTTGGTTTGTGTTGATTGTATGTAAATAAACCAGAGGGAAATCAAACTACATTACCTACAAACATACTGTAAAATAAGACTTACCTTCAAGTTAGCAATATCATTACATTCAACAGAAAGTGGTTCTCCATCAGTGTCTAGAAATTGTTCATCATAACTTGTATTAGAATGGCAGTACTGTAAATAATTTTCATAAATACAAGAAATTTTAATTCTGTAGAATCCAGAAAGATCTCTCAAGAGTGTCTTGTTTGGAAGTAATACCATATAGATATCATGTCCATAAGTGAAATGCCCTTTGAACTCAATCTTCATTAACTTTGATAATTTTTTAACTTGAAAAAGTTTTTCATCTATTATAAATTTTTTTATTGAAGGGTCACCTGAAAAATAAACTTGGCTGTATACAATGAATAATAAAATCAACCTTAAATGGAATCTAAATGGAATTTACAATATTTTATTTATTTTGGGTAATGTTATCCATTTTATAACACACAAAAACATTATATATTTTTTCAAATTAATTTTTGTAACAACATTTATATGAACATGGACAAAGAAAGGGAGATAACAATTTGCATTCAGACATAGCAGATAGACTATAAAAAAATTCACTTTTTATTTTAAGTTTCTAAAATACTTGTTTCAGTAAAGCTTTTTATAAATTTTAAATAGGCTTAAGATTATATAACAAGACATATTAATGAAATTTCTTGTTCTAAAAAACTTTATTAAACAACTAACTTAGATAAAATAGTAAGTAAAGTGTAAATACACGTCTCACCCAAACATACTAATAAATTTTATAAACTTATTAAAAAATTACAAGACATTTAACTAATAATTTTTAAAAAATGAAAAGAAATACTTTTCTTTGAACTGAATCATGAACTATGTACTTGAAACTAAAACACTTGAACATAAAGTTGCTTGTTGTAATCGTCTTGAATTCACGGATTAAACTACGGTAAACCTTGTTTTAGATGGAATCTATTGGGACCAACATTATTTTTTGTCTAAGACAGTTTTCAGGTTTATACAATAGTATTGTACTGTATGAAGGTAATATTATGTAGACCTTTGCCGAGTTATTTTTAGCATTATGGTTAAGGGGGGGGGGGGTTCTTAGCTATGGGAATCCCCTACTACTATTCCTACTGATCAGCCATATGACACAGTACATAAAAATTTTAAAACCTAAAGTGCAAAATAAAATCTTACCTTTTAATGCACCATAGCTTTATCCAAGTCCGCAACACATTTTTAATAGAAAACACTAAAACTACACTTGTCAACAAAATCTACAAATGAAAGATGCATTTTTTGTTTTTAATTGTAACAAGTTGTGACGCATTTGGGGGCTGTTAACACGTACCGCAAAATCTTTTAATTCACAAATTTTCATTATAGCTTTGCCAAATGTTCTTATTTTGTTTCCTACGACAGGACCGTCTTAAATTTCTTCTTCACTTCCAATAATTTCATTAGTCTCTATTTCAATGATTTCATCCACAGATTTTGCCCCTTCTTCTGTTGCCAGTTCATTGTCAATACAAATGTATTCTTCAGCAGTTAAATTAGAGTATCCAGTTTCTGTCAACAAATCTTTCACAGTATGCAAGGTAAAGTCTTACATCCCTGTTTCAATAGGATTATTACTGAATTCTTCGTGTACAATAAAACCAGCTTCTTTGAATGCATTTTGAACACAGGACTTTGATATTTTCTCATAAGAGCTCAATATCCATCTTATAGCATCCAGAACAGTGATGTTATTTGTCAATTCCTGTACCGACGAGCACGAATTTATGTTTGGAATAGAAATTGTAAAACATGTTTTCTGTAGTGTACTTTTGGATTTTTAATAACACCCTGATCCATCGGTTGAATAACGCTGGTAGTATTGGGTGGAAAAAACACTAATTTTATGTGAGAGGAATCTTCAGGAGGATGACATGTTTCATTATCCATAAATAACAAAATATGCCTGTTATCATGCTTCATTGTATCATTCAAATTTTAAAGCCAATTTTCCATAATGACTGACGTCATCCACGTCTTCTTGTTAGCATGGCATTGAACTGGTAACTTGCCTACATTTTTGAAACATCGGGGCTTCCATGATTTCCCAATTACCAAAGGTTTTTCTAATTTTCCATCTGCAAAACCGTAAACTAAATCTGAAAGCCTTTCTTTTGATTGCTGACCTCCCATACATTTTTCATTTTTTAAATTTAAAGTCTCATTTGGGAGAGCTCAAAAAAACAAACCCAATATTTTTGGCTTCATAACCAACTGTTAATTCAAAAACTGTATGCTTCCAATCATCAAGTGTTTCCTGGTTAACTTCATTTGCTTCACCACAAATTTGATTAAATGAAATTGAATGTCTGGATCGAAAACTCTCTAACCATCAATTCCAGGCTTTGAATGTTGTGTTCCCTAGCTTAGCAGCAATTGACTTAGCTTGTTCTTGCAATACTGAACCTGAGATGGGATGATTCTTGGTTTGCGCTTGCGTAAACCATTTAAATAAAATTCTGTCAATTTCTATATTTGTGCACGTTTTTTTCCTTTTAGAATGAAGTGGTCTCTTGCCTTTCAACCAATCTTTTTTTATTTGTTCTTTGTTTTTCAAAATTTCATAAATCTGTGTATTACCGCATTTGCATTTATCACATAATTGTTTCATGTTTAATTTTCCACTAACTTCAATAACATCGATTATCTCTTTCAAAGTTAATGTATGGAGCCCTACGTTTTTTCTTGACACTTTTACAATAAGCCTACTACAGCAAAGTACATTACACATTTGATCACTTAATAAGAGTGACTATACAAAACACTACAAAACACTACAAAACAAAAATCAAGAGACCAAACAACGAATAGCACGTACTGTTTACGAGGAAAGTAAGTTGACCTATTGGCTGCAAGAAGTAACTGGAATATACTGTTCAGAATACATTGCAGTACTGAACTTGCATTCGAACACTTGGGAGAAACGAAAGCTGACTCAGAATCATCATGTGTTATCGTAAACTGTGGATGCTTATACAGCATCAGCTACACGTACACAACAGGCTGATAAGCGGGAGGAGTAGAGGAGGGTCAATAGCGGGATTTTCCAAGTATTCTCAGAATTCAATACAGTACGATCTGGCACAAATGAACAGAAAGATCTGTACATTTTGCCATAGTAAAAAATAGATTATAAACTGTATCTCATCTAACCTAAGTCATTGTAATCTTTATTTTCAGGCTTATGCAAAACTAAAATTTAGAAAATAGGTATTACTCATCCTTTAACTAGATAAATCAATAGGGGACAGTCGGGACTTTTTAAAGTTTCAGTGGTAGACGGGATTCCGCCTAACAGGGGCCATTTAAGACAGGTTTCACTGTATAAGTAATTATTGTGTAACTAAGTATCAGCTTCCTAAACGAAACTATTGTTTCAAAATGCACCAGCAACTAAGTTCAAAATTATTCACCAAGTTGCACAATAATTACTTATAATAAAACTTGAACATATTTTAACATGTGAATTTGTCTATAGTAGTAATTACTTTTTTTGTTTAATGGATGTTTTGTCAACTCGGCCATAATTGATGTTTTGTTTGTTATTGAAAAAAATTGTACACGATTTATAATGTAATTAGTGGAATTAGTAGAATTAATGTAATTAGTCCATCCACTCATATATTGTAAAACCTTGGCAAATAAACACTTCCAAAAATGTTGGACTGAATTTTGGAGAAAAGAGGGTTGTCACATTTTTCAATTTCAGCCTGAACCGTCAAATGATGATAAATTCAGGGAAGTCTCAAGTCTGATTACAGTTATGAAGTAGTTGAAAGGTTAATAGCTTTAAAATGTGTCACATCAACTACTCAGTTTAAGTCTTTAAGGAATACTCTGCAAGAAGCTGGGAACAATATAGAAAACTGTGTGTCAGATGCTTTCGATGGTGCTTCAAATATGAACGGAATTTACAATGGTCTTGCTGGCAAATAAGCAGAAGTAGTACTAAAGTTGCAGTAGTACTACGAGTTGCAAGTTTTTGTTAAGGAATTTTTGAAACGACAACAAAAGTATACTGAAAAAAATCCAGCTGACAAGCTGGGGCTGATTAGTGCTAAGGGTTGGTGCAATCAGAGCGATGCTTGTGTTATAATATTTCGAAAAACTAATAAATATATTGCAAATCCTCAGCAAGATCAGTCTCAACCAGCTAAATACATGTTTTATGAGCTAACCATGGTACTGTAGAAAATGTCATCTTCGAACAAATTTAATATCAAAATTAGAGATAAGGCTTCAGCACTTTTTAAGAAATTCCTCAGTTTTGAAAACAATAAATACAGATGATATTTCTTCAAATCTTTAAAATCATAACACCTTTCTCTGATTATCTCCAAACTAAAAACCTGGATTAGTTTAAAAACAATGCAACAGAAATTCAATGAAACTTTAACAACAGAAAAAAGTTTGTTTATAATTTCACAGAAAAAAAATTCAAGTTCAGGCAGTTAAAATTATAAAAATAAAGAAATTAGAACCGATTTTAAAATAACTCGTATAGAAAAGCCAAGAAGATGCCAGGAGAAAAATGTACAATCTTCTCCTGAAGAATCCTATACAGTAAATATATTTAATTGCAGTGGATACATTTATTACAACAATGGAAAATCGATTTGAAAAACTAAGATATCTTTACTTAGGCTTTGTTTGATCTGAAAATGTCCTCCCAAATGAAACAAGAAGAACCTCCAGAAAATACTTTTGACAAAATTGGTGAATAGATGCCTTCATTGAACAAAAATAAACTTAGAGAAGAAATTATATCCTTTGTCAATGTTTGCCAAAGTATAAGTAGAAAAACATCAAGAGTGCGACTACGGTGATGTGTGTGAAAATTTTGAAACATCTGAGTGGAAAAATAATGATGCAGATGTTGAAGAAGAAAAAAAAATTAATGTGTGAAAGATATATTCGTTGAGTGTAATATCTTAAAATAAATGTAGATAGCTATACATGTAACTGTATTTAAACACCTGTATAAAGTCTGCTTTTGATATGATACTATAGTACAACATGTACAGTCTTCAATATGCGGAGCTTTATAAAGTTCACAAATATTTACTAACGATACCACCTGTTACAAGTCACATGTGAAAGCATGTTTTTCAAAATCTAAGTAATTAAAGACAAAGCTAAGAGCAATTATGACCAATGTTACTTTAGAAGCATTTATTCTCATCTACCCTGAAAGAGATACTATAAATGATATTGAGCCTGACTTCGTTATTGACAAGCTTCCTGCATTAAGTATTCAATTGAACCGCTTTTTAAAAATATAATTAATCTAAAATAATATTTTTTTATAGAACTCGTTATTTTATTCCAGTTTTTATATTTTAGAATCAGTGTGTTGGAGTATATTTTGTTATAATATGAAAATAATTATTAATATTAGGAATTCTCAAGAGTGATTTTTTTCATGATTATGTTAAACTTTCATTAGATTTATAGATTAGCATTTGATAAAAGAGTAACTCATTTAATTTCCTGTTTCTATTAAACTTTTCTTAAATTTAATATTGAATTAAAACTAGTACAGTTGTTTTTCCAATGTTCTCAGATGGAAATGTGTGTATTCTACATATGAGAAAATTAATATTTAACGTTGTTCATTACCGTTGCACTGACTTTATAAAGTTATTATTGTTAATTGTAAACAATTATTCCACACTAAGTGCAATTAATTTTTACCTTATGTGATGAGGCACCTTTCGTTCACTTGACCATTGTCGAATCACTGTTATTCGACAATGGTCAAGTGACCGAAAGGTGCCTTATCACATAAGGTAAAAATTAATTACACTAAGTAGTGGAATAATTGTTACAAAATTAATATATAACTTATAACTAGGAATTACTGTTAAACTATTTACTTTTCTTAATTACATTATCCCGGTATTCATATCGTCACCTGTGAAAACCAACACAACCTACTTCAGTAAAAATTGAAACATTTTCTCTAAAACCAACAAAAATATTACATTTTTAGTAAGGAAAAACCCTAATTATTAAATAATATTATAATAATAATATCAACTCATCATAACTATGATGAGTACCGCTACATGTAACTTATAATTTATTTTTAAAACTTCAGTTATTGCGATCAAGATTCATTTTTTTTTAGTTCAGAATAACAAAAAATATTATTTTTATTACTTGCAGAGTATATGAAACCATTAATGAGCATACTTGATTGGGACCCTTTGAGTTCTCTGTCCTACCCCCTTAACATTCCCAGCACGGGCCTGAACTTTACTCTTAAACAATCAACAGTCTTGTTGCTGTAATTACTGTTGCATCATGTTAAGAAAATCAAAATGATAATGACTAACATTACCCATAAACTTCCTCCCAACTCAAAATGCACAGTTAGAGATCACATAAGCCTTTTTAGACTTAACAGTTGTATTAAGCAATGTTAGTATGTTCATTAAATGGTTCCCTCTAATATAACATAAATTGAAAAGAAAGGAATTTTTAAAGAATTTTACTTTATTGGTAAAAGCTGTCTTGATTAATACTGAACTAATTCTTTTGTGGAATAGCTTGCTTAATGACATCAATAAGCAAAATACAAATAGAGAAGAACAAGAACGATAAGAAAATTAAGCCCGTCAAATTCACTTCATAGGGTTCAATAATTACTGTACTTGTACTAAAATGTAAAAACTGGATTATACTGTATTCATGTATAACTTTTACATAGCATAAGAAGTGATTAGGTAACTAAATAAAATAATAACAAAAATGCAATTATTAAAAGGATAAATTACCATTTTACACTATCATTTACCTGTTGAAAAAAACAGTTCCTCAAATTTTAATTTCCATCCCTCTCTTGTCCAGTTGCAATGATAGCGACTTTGTTCATGCCACTCCCCTGAATCAAACTGACATGTAGGGAAGTATCTTCCAATCACAGAATTATCTAGGCAAATAATAAAGAACTTAAATAATGTAAAAAGTATTTAATTTTAATTTAATAATTATTAAAAATAATAAAAAAGACTTCTTTAAACACAGTTTATGGCTCTGTTTTCGTAATTTTATGCTGAGATAATTATGGGACATATCTTAACATGCCATATTTGTGTTTTGAATTTAAACACTGCATTTTATAGAGGGAGAAGCAACAATAGTTTGAAACTATTTGTACTCAGTAAATAGAATAATAGGCTATAAAACCTACTTCAAGGAATAAATACAAACAGTAAAACAAAAATTATGACACTAAGAGGATACATTAAACACTCAGCATTAAAGAATGAGAAAAGTAGGTTGTTTCAGTCCATTGCTACTTATCATGTTAATTAATTTAATAATTCAGAATATTAAAAACTGAAAACAATGTAAAATGAAACACACTTCAACATTACAAAGGAAAATTCAAAAAGAAAATATCAGCTAAATACTGTACATGGTAATCAGTTTTTCGTTTATCATTTTATTTCAAAAAACATTGGCATGTAGAGAAGAGTCTCCTATTTCAAAATCATCTATCAAATAATACAAATTTAAAGGTATTAAATTTTGATGTTTGTAACTTCTTTATACAAAAAGTTTGCTGTTTAGTTCTCCAAATTTTGTGATAAGATATTTTACATACTACATGTGTTTTATAAACCTATAAAGTAAAGTGATATCTCGATATTCGCTGGGGTTACGTTCCCCGAACTTAGCATAAATAATAAAACCGTGAATACTGAAACCCACTATATGGAAAGGGGAGGGTATATATTAACAAATTACAGCTATACTGTATACTTATAATACAGTATATTTACGTAATAGATAATTACATGCATATTTCTATTGTTTGTTAAATTTTTCCTCTATCCAAACTAAACACTTAAACAAGTAGACACGACGTTTCAAAACAACCAGACACAACAATCAAATGTGATATCTGTGAAATAACTGACAGTAAAAACAAAATCCGAGATAGTTACCGCCAGATACAATTATCAATGTTTGGATTTTGAAAACTATTAAATTGACCATAAATAAACGAAAGTGATGCTAAATTTATGTATGGAGTTGGATGCGGGCGCTGGATTGATACATTGTTTTATCAGTAACAATAACACCACTTGTTATAAATAAGGAATACCTATCTTTTGAGTAGTAGACCAAGTAGTGTACAGTATAATGGATGTTTAAAAAATTATCAGATTTCTTTGTGATAAGGAACAACAATTCTGTACAAAATGAATAAGACGAGAACGCATTATTCTACAACCTGCACAGTAAATATACTATCCTTCTTGTCCTTTTTTTTAAATACGATCGTATTAGGGGAATATCCTGTAATTTTGCCAACCTCAAATAAGTAAAACTGCGAACACCGAACCCGTAAATAGCCAGGGTCTACTGCATATTTTTAGCTTAGTTTTGGGAGAAGTTAAGCTTATTTCAGATTGTTTGATTAGATGGGAGACTGACAGACTTACTTTGGTATTAGTGGGACCTGTAATCTTAAAATAGACACACATGAGCACTAAAAGAATATCATATTCAGACCCTGTATCCCTTGTTAATCAGAAGGAGAAACTGAAGATTCACAGATATGTATATACGATCAGATATCCCAATGTCATAGCTGCACAGATGTTGAGTTTACAAAGATATATTGTCCATATGTTGTTTAAGGTTATTGATAATTACAACTTAGATAATGATATAGTCCTTTAGTAAAGACAGTGAATGTATAGATTGGATATTACAATGCCATTTACAATTATTCTCCCTCAATTATTATCACTGTCTCTACAATATCATTACTGCACAGATGTATAGTTTACAGAGATATATTGTCTGTATATTGATTAAGGTTATTGATGATTACACTTAGATAATGATATAGTCCTTTAGTAAAGACAGTGAATGTACAGATTGTATATTACTATGCCATTTAGAATCATTCTTCCCCAATTATCATCACTGTCTCTACAATATCATAGCTGCACAGATGTATAGTTTACAAAGATATATTGCCCATATGTTGTTTAAGTTGTAACTTTATATATATATATATATATATATATATATATATATATATATATATATATTACCGCCAAAATAGTATTTTACTGCCAAATAGTTCTAAGAGCAAACAGTTGTAATTGTCACCACAAGAGAGAGAGAGAGAGACAGTTGAACAATAGTAAAACAGCTGTGCGGGCAAAGTTTAATACTTCTGGTATAGTTTTATAGACAGAGACCAATGATTTAAAATCATTTGCTTATTCGACCGCCGTATTTATTTCAATTTACTAGCCAAACAATAATTAAAATGCTATTACAATTTTTATTCATTTAAATATTTTTTTTTTGTCCATTGCACATCCTTACAACCTTATCATGTATATCTGTGTTATAAAAAAAAGTCCTTTACCGTCAAGTGTAATTAAGGACAAGAGATATAAATTAAGGAACAGTATGAAGCTCCTCTTTAATACTTAATTTCTAACAAAACAAATTCCCGGTGATTACATACTTACAATTGAAGTAGCATAAAGAAACAAGTTATATAATTGTCGAGTTGCTTTAAAAGAAAAGTCTTAGTATATTTAAAATTCTGAGGAAGATTGCAAATATTTGGTCAAACAAGCATTGCCTGATAGGAAGCAAACCTTATCTTGCCGAAAGCAAAGTAATTAGATAAGTATATTCATTGACCAGCTGGGTCTTAAATTATTACGCTTTATTGTTTGCTCTCGCAGTAGTTTATGATTGAATGTAATGTCGTACATGTTTATTAACAGGCAAATTTCATGTTTAAAAATGTTTATAAAATACATTAGAGGGATAGAATTTTTCATTGTTAAAATTTTTGTTCTGGCGTTTATTTATATCATTACTGATTGGATTTGTTTGTATATTTATATATTTGGTACAGTAATGGAGTCCCTCTTAGGAAATGAGGATCACCTAAATTTGGTAGTGATAGTATCCAGCCCCGGTTTAATCAAGTTTCTATGATATAAAGCATAATGTAATCTTGTTTACCCATATGAATAATTTATTGTAATGCGGTATCTCAATACAGATTTTTAAATAATTTCCTATTATAAGAATTTTTGTGCATGTTTTTATAATTTATATGTTTCTTGGGATAAAAGGATAACTTAACAAATGAGGATTATCTAAGCTCTCACTCCCCTATCCGTAAGGAAACCCAAATAGAGAGCTTAGTACCTGCTAACAACTTTTATCCCAAGGCAATGTTCTCCCTCTCTTTCTCTTCCCTTTCCTTCTGCAGTTATTCCTAATATCAGAATAAACCCGACGGACAAGTAATCATTCTGAAGCAGTTTGAATTTGTAGTTTTTCCCCATGGTATTTGTGGATATTGTTCAGATAGTTATGGTATAGGGATAACGCAGTTGAGAGAGAGAGAGAGAGAGAGAGAAAGAGTAAACAAGGGAATTTAAAGGGATATACAGTTAACATGGGAGTTGGTGTAGGGACACCCATTCCGGGTGTTGTCTGCTGCCCAACCTTTATGATACCGTCTCGGGATCTAAATTGATACACCTTTAAAACTCATTCACTCACGGGGATTGACATCGCACCCTCCCCTGGTTTCCGTTTCGTAAGGGAAGTCTGTAACGTTTTTTTTTATAAATTACTGCCAAACTAGTATTTTACTGCCAAATAGTCTGAGAGCAAACCGTTCTAATTGTCGCCGCGAGAGAGTGACAGTTGACCGATAGTAAAACAGCTGTGCAGGCAAAGTTTAATATTTCCGATATAGTTTTAAGAATGGAATTAAATGGAGACCCAGACTAGCGAGTCGAGAGACCACAAGTATTCCTGACAACGAACAGACTGCATCTGGCCAAATGCTAGTCTCCCAAAGGAACCCGTAAGAGGTACACAAAAGTCCTAGTAACAACTCATAACAGGTATACGATTTATTTAATGTTTCTTTTTATATTTGTTACTAATTCATATGTTTATTTGAACACAGTGTCCACGGCCCATAAAGGATTTAATGTATCTTAATTGTACTCAATACTATTTTAGAGTTAATATCAATGATTTCCCGTTTTATTAACTCCTCCAACGGCAGTAGCATTTAAAAGGTTATTGATGATTACAACTTAGATAATGATATAGTCCTTTAGTAAAGACAGTGACTGTACAGATTGTATATTACTATGCCATTTAGAATCATTCTTCCCAATTTATCATCACTGTCTCTACAATATCATAGCTGCACAGATGTATAGTTTACAAAGATATATTGTCCATATGTTGTTCAAGGTTATTGATGATTTCAACTTAGATAATGATATAGTCCTTTAGTAAAGACAGTGAATCTACAGATTGTATAATCATTCTTCCCCATTTATCATCACTGTCTCTACAATATCATATCTGCACAGATGTATAGTTTACAAAGATATATTGTCCATATGATGTTCAAGGTTACTGATGATTACAACTTAGATAATGATATAGTCCTTTAGTAAAGACAGTGACTGTACAGATTGTATATTACGATTCCATTTAGAATCATTCTTCCCCATTTATCATTACTGTCTCTAGAATATCATATCTGCAGAGATGTATAATTTACAGATATATATTGTCTGTATGTTGTTTAAGGTTATTGATGACTACAACTTAGATAATGATATAGTCCAATACTATAGACAGTGAATGTACAAATTGTATATTACTATGCAATTTACAATTATTCTACCTCAATTATCATCACTGATTCTATAATATCATAATTAACAGAGTATAATACCAGAAGCCCCACTGGTCTATTTCCCATTTAATTTCAATTTTTATATTTTATCACTAGTTCACTCCAGTTTACACTGAGAATGATAAAATTAGTCATAGGACAAAAAAAGATATCAAATGTGTCATACGATTATGTTTTAAAGGAAACAATGCAAAAAAAAGGAAACCATGTACAGTAGAGTCCGTGTAATCTGAGTCCCGATATTTCAAGCTTCCGTTAAATTCGAGCCTATTTTATCATGTTGAAACAAAATAATTAATTGTGCTTCCAAACAATGTCTTTAGTCATAGGGTATGCAAAGGAAATGAGTCGGGCTTCCAAGAATTGTTTATTTCAATACGGTATGCAAAGGTAATGAGAGGGGCTTCCTAGAAATGTTTATATCAAATGGTATGCAAAGGAAATGAATCAGGCTTCCAAGAAGTGTTTATATGAATACAGTATCCAAAGGAAATGAATCTGGTTTCCAAGAAATGTTTATATCAATACGGTATGCAAAGGAAATGAGCCAGACTTCCAAGAAATGTTCATATACAGTTATATAAACTTATTTAGTCCATTTTTAATTACCTATAATATAAGGGTTCATTAAAACTCCTATTTTTTTCTAATGTACAGGAGCGTGTTTAGAAATAATCTGAGTTTTTGGTAATCTGAAGAGGGTTTGGTCCCATCTACCTCGAATTACTGACTCTACTATATTTTGATAATAAAATCTACAAGAAATTTCTTTATCTTAATTATTTCAAAAATATTCTCAAGAAAACTTCATACTTATTAGTCGTTTTATTTCCTTTTTATAGTTTGTAAATATTACCCGTAATACGGTAATTAAATTAATTTAATAAATTAATTAATCAATTTAAATTTTCTGTCCTTTTTAATTTCATATCTCAATTAAAAACTCGAAATTATTACCTGCTGCGACAAAAAAATTCAGTAAATAAAGGTCTACATTTGAAAGGTTGTTTGTCTCTTTAAAAAAGAGGAGTGGTAAACAGATTAATATTGCAAGTAGTTTAGGCATATGTAGTCTGAGTAATATCTGCAATGGTGTGACATGGTGCAGACTGTTACATTTTGATGTGGCTATCTGGATTTAAAACCTTATTCTAAAACTAATTGAAAATAAAAATGGAACTTTGAAAGATTTATCTTCAAGTAAACCCCTTTCATGAATTACCTATTTCCCATCCACCATAGTTGATTGGCAAGCCTTTTGCATTGGTGCGTGAATGAACTTGAACACTTTTTTCTGAAAACAATCAATTAGAATCAGTTAGAATTTCTTATATTTAATTTGTTTAATTTTGTAGTCCATTACTTCAGTGATTCTTATTAATCATTTAAACAATAGTTTACGACTATTCGAACTTTCGGATCGGATCGGAAACTTTCCGAAAGTTCGGATAGTCATAAACTATTGTTTAAGTGATTACTGAAATTTAATTTGTAACTGTATTTTCAGTGCTATCAAAAACAGTTATTATATATAAGCTTACCCATCGTGTGGTGCTGCGATATCAGAAAGGAATTCCAAGAAAACTCGTTATGACAAAATTTACAATGGTGAATGATTTTCAAAATGTCGTATATATCCCATTTATTTATTTGAGTGCTTTTGGATAGTTACATCTCCCAATACGATTCTCATCTACTTTTTTAATTTAATAAATAACTGTATTCATGAATACTAACTTGTATTAGTTTATCTGAAAAGCAATTATAGCACACTGCCCATTGTATATGAAATCATTTGGGATCATAGATTAATAAATTTCAATGAGTATTTCTAGAGTTTAAGTGTAAAAATAATAAACTAATTTGTATTTTTCTCAGAACAAAACAATTTAGCCCAAATCAATATTATTTACATGTAAATAATACATTCAGATGTGTCAAAAGAGAAACTTGAATTATTTATTTTAAAATGCATTTTAAAAATTTGTACTTTATTCAGCCTATAACATTACATGTGTAATAAAGAATGTTTATTTAAAATTTCAAAAATTTCAGTCACATAGTTTTTGAGATTTTTGCGGACAAACATACGCTGTTCACTTTATATAATAGTAATATTTAAGAAATATTTCAACTATAACACTTTCCAAGATGATATATATATCAGGTTAGTTTAAGTAGAACTTAAAGCTTATTTAGGAATTTTTTAACTAGATAGGAAAGTGACAGACTTACCTAGTAGCAATAGTCCAAAACTGCAATCTCTGTTAAAAACATGTAACACTATGAGAATATTTCAATCATACAATGATCTTTATCAATGAAAAAAAAAGTTTGAAAGTCTTTTCTTTTTTGTTTGACAAAGATCATTGTATGATCGACATATTTCAATAGTGTGATATATTTTTATATGTGTATATTTATTTAATTCCAAGATATTGAAGTTTTGGACTATTGCCACTAGGTAAGTCTGTCATTCTCCTATCTAGTTTAAAAACTCATATATATATATGATGAATAGTTATTATCTGGAGTACATCCGTTCATTCTGCAGTGCATAAAATCGCAGTTCAGACGTTTCGCTAGAGTCTCATCTAGCATTGACTCGCTCTATAGCTGTTGTTGGGTTCTCCTTGTCAATACTAGGTGAGATTCTAGCGAAATGTCAGAACTGCGATTTTATGCACTGCAGAATGAGCAGATGTACTCCTGATAATAACTATTCATCATATTTTTTCATTTGTGAAGGAATACATATATATATATATATATATATATATATATATATATATATATATATATATATATATATATGAAGTTAATATATTACTATTGTAAATACTTTTATCCACCACTAAGTACAATAATTTTACCTTGTGTGATGAGGCACCTTTCAATCACTTGACCATTGTCGAATCACTGAACTAATTTTCTCTATTTTTCTGGTGTGGATGTTCAGTCCGTGATGTTGGTATTTGTTGACGTTACACGTTTTCTCTTGAGTTGCGTGTATAATGTTTTTGAATAGTATGTCTTCTGTATATGTTGTCTGTAGGCTCATTAAATTGTTGTGTGTGTTCTTATAAATGTGGTATTTTCTAGTGAGTTTAATTCTATTGGGTTATTATTTATTTCAAGTATGGTTGGTTATTTTCGTAATTTGTTACTTCATGTGATATTAGTTGTGCTGCAACATTTGATACTTTTGTATTTTTATTTTTGAATGCTCTGTAATGTTCTTCAAATCTTATTTTAAATGATCTGGTCGTTTTTCCTATGTAAAATGCGTTGCAGTCATTGCATGTAATTTTGTTAATTCCTGATAGGTTATGTTTTTCTGTATTTGTTTTGTGGTTTGTGTTAAGATATTTCATTTTGTTGTTTGGTTTGTATGTTGGAGTGTAGTATTCTTTATTGTATATATTTGTAAATTTTTCTATTTTGTTATTGGTGTATTTATATTTTAGGTAGATTTTTTTATTTTTATTATTTTTGTGTACAGGTTGTAGTGTTGTGTTGAGGTTAGGTTTTTTTGTAAATTTATTGTATATGTATTTTATAAGGTGTTTGTTGTAATAAGGTGTTTATAAACCATACTTGAAATAAATAATAACCCAATAGAATTAAACTTACTAGAAAAATACCACATTTACAAAAACATACACAACAATTTAATGAACCTACAGACAACATATACGGAAGACATACTATTCAAAAACATTATACACACAACTCAAGAGAAAATGCGTGTAACGTCAACAAATACCAGCACCAGCGACCGAACATCCACATCAGAAAAATAGAGAAACAATTAATCAGTGATTCGACAATGGTCAAGTGACCAAAAGGTGCCTCATCACACAAGGTAAAATTATTGCAATTACTGGTGGATAAAAGTATTTACAATAGAAATATATTAAATTCATACAGTCAGTGCAACGTAAAATATCAAGAATATATATATATATGAAGTTAATATATTACTATGTAAGTAATTTTTAATATTTTAAGAAAAATTACTTACATAGTAATATATTAACTTCATAAAGTCAGTGCAACGGAAAAACAATGGATAACGTTAAATATCAAGAATATATATATATATATATATATATATATATATATATAAAATACGTTTTCTTGTTTAATAATTTAAAACAACATAGGTTATTCAAATACAAGAATATATATTAATTTATATTCAAAGCTTTTTGTTGGTAAACAGTACCAACATCATCAGGAATTATTATTATTGTAATTTTCATTCCTGATGATGTTGGTACTGTTTACCAACGAAAAGCTTTGAATATAAATTAATAAATATTCTTGTATTTGATTAACCTATGTTGTTTTTATATATATATATATATATATATATATATATATATATATATATATATATATATATATAAACCTTAACAAGCTGTTATATATTTATATTAAATTCTTTCAAGATAGTGACACCTTGAGACTTTTAGTTCCCCCAGACACATTTATTAAGAATAACACTTTAAAGCTCTTTTAAATTAGATTATCAAAACCAACGATAATGACAAAGTTATTTGAATACATTTGGCTTTTTTACAAAAAAGTAACATTTCATACGTGTAAGTTTCTTAACTGGAACAAATTCAAAATATCATCCGAAAAATTAGAAAAAATTTCTAACTCACTACGAGGGAAGTAGAGATTTAGTAGGCAGACAATTGTACTGTAATATATCCACTACTATTAATTTTAACATTTAAAACAGAGAATTTAAAACTTAATGTTACAATTAAGAAATTATTTGACATTGCTAAAAGTGTATAAAATTTAAGACACAGAAATATGTTAATGTATATCAGCCAACATTTACTCACCATTGACCATTTAAGAACATAGACATTTATTGCAAACAACCATTTTAGTGGCCTTTTAGTTCTTGCAAAGAGTGTTTTTGCATTCACTAAAGGATATCTAGTTGAGTCTGTTCTTTTTTACTGGAAAGTATTTGCTGCAAATATTTATATTACCATGTTTCACTTTGTTAAATATACGTGATTTTTATTATTTTCCATTTTAATCGTATGGGGAGATTTTCAATCATTCTTTTCAAAAATGGAGTTAACAAAGTCTTACTCAGTATAATAATGAAAGCTCTTTAAGGTTTTCTATGTAGTAAAGACTTTGAAATGTAAGTTTATTTTTGGCATCTTATGAGGAGAAAATGGCTATATAGACATTTCTAAGAGCACATCAACATGGTAAAGATAATACATGGCCCACCACATCAACACTCGATAACAACATGGAATAAGTAAAATTGTAATTATGACCAATTTCCAAATTACTAACAAAGACGTTACTGAAGATAGTAGTACATAATTGGGTTATGCTATAATTTTTTTTTTTTTTTTTTTTTTTGATATTTTGTATATTGAGCATGCATAGTACAATTTGTTGCAAATATTTCAATTTTTAAAAAAACAGCCCCTATGAGATTAAAAAATCAGTTTTTTCATCCACCCTATCATATTACAAGGTTTAACTGTTGTTTAGGTTAAAATTGTTTTGACATACCTCTAGCAGTGTTGCTGTAAATACTCCCAACATGATAAACCGTGGTAACATCATAGACTTCTGCAACAGAAATTGTTTTACCGCAAATATCTATTTTATAAAATACATAAAGCAATGGCGCAAACTACATGAGTGTTTAAAATAATTTTTTATTAGAGATATTAAAGTAAACCATTTTTTAATATTTGTTGATTCCATCTTCACGTGAGCTACTAGTTATCACCAAACACTTTTAAATGTTTATAAACTTGCCTATAGTAGAACTTACTTATATTTGTTGAGGACGGCTGTTTCGGGAGATGTGTCCCATTGTCAACTCAGACCGTCAGACAATGGGACACATCTCCCGAAACGGCCGTCCTCAACAAAGTAAGTGCTACTATAGACAAGTTTATAAACATTTAAAAGTGTTTAGTATAACCCATTTTATTTAATTTTTACTGTACTTAAATTTTCTAAAAAAATTTAGTCATATACTGTAAAAGAAGAAATAAAACTAGTTGATCTCCATGTAATTTATTGTTTAAACCATTATGGTAGTTTTTTATTACGGCGGCCCCACTCCATATTTTTTATTGTTTAAACCAATTGATGAATTATTATTTGAGAAAACTGTATTAACAGCAATTTTCATCCACTTCAAGTTTATAAAAGTGTATTTGAACGTGTTGGCTCAATTTTTTTGACGTAATAACTAGCAAAGTGCTTCAAAATATAATTAAATTTCTTGTCAACTCCCAAAAATTAAAAATTTCAAAAAAAAATTAACTTCAACAAAGCACTCTTAGCACCACGGCACCACATTTCACCTGGCACACAAACCTTATAGAATTATAAAACTTGCATACACATCTTATTTCTTTGTAATAATAAGTTGTAAAATTACTCAAAAGGACAAAACAAACACTTACAGAGCCCATTCCACATACAAAACAGAAAATATTGCATTAAACATTTACACACTTTTTATTTCTACCGCCAAAAATGATGGAATTCACACCTTGCAAAAATTGATGTGTGTAATTTTTTGGGAGTCAACAGCAAGTTTAATTACATTTGAGGCATTTTGTGAGTTACTACATCAAAAAGGAAAGCACGTTGAGTGTGTAGCGTTTTAGGTATGCCATAAAGAGGAGGGGAAGAACTGCTATTTTCCAAAAATTTTTATTTTTGGGTTGTGAAGAAAAGTTTTTATAATTTTTTTCGTATTCCTAAAGACTTCCTTCATCGCCCAATATAGGCTTTTTTAAATTTGGGAATCCCTACTATTAAAAGAGAAGACACTGATGGCAATCGAAAACGTTCTCTCAGTAAGTTTTCACAAATTTACAAAATTTAAAATTCGGATAGTCATAAACTATTGTTAAAGTGATTAATAATTGTTTTACTAAAATCCATCACGTGGAAACGGGATATAAATAACCAATCTCTATATATGATATGAATAGAGTAGGATCTTTACATATGAATATGCAACACTTAAATATTCTGTAATTATTTCCTTTCAACATATAATTGACACTGATAAAAACTTATAGTTGGTGGTAATACCCTAAAAATTTTAATATTATTTGATTCCATCTTCACTTGAACTACTAGTTTTTAACTAAAACACTTGAACATATGTGGTATAAGTTACTTCCTAAAATAGCACTTACATTTTTGGTTATTGAAGCGGTCGTCCTCATAATAAAAAATATATATGCTACTATAGGCAAGTGTAATGTACTAACATATGTTCAAGTTTACCATACAATATATTGTGCAAGAGCACAGTGGTACAATATATTAGAATGAAAATTTTGGAAAATATCGTAGGTCGCCGAGCTTCAGCATTTTTACCAAACCCCCAATACCACAAAAATAACTGCTATTACAAGTTACCTAAGAATAAACCCTTAATGTACATTTCGATGGACGTGTCATCTTTAGAGCGTCTTATTACAAAATTACAATCTACAATACAATTTATTACATATTTGTTGAGTCAATCTTCATGTGAGCTACTAGTTTTCATTAAAACCTATTGAGTTACGGTCTGAGTTGACAATGGGACCCATCTCCCGAAACGGCCGTCCTCAACAAATATAAGTAACTGCTACTATAGGCAAGTTGTAAAATATTTACAAGTGTTTTAGTGAATTAATTACAAACTAGACTGACATATTTTTATTGGAATATGTTCAAGTGTTTATAGTTGAAAATTTTAAGTTTTGAAAAAAATAACATTACATTACACACAAAACTTTTTAAATTCCGTTTTTTTAAAATAAGGTGAAGGACTATATAATACTACAATGAACATAGCTACTAAGTATTCAGTTAGGATAGATTTAGTTATACAAAAAAAATGACGTCTGCTAAGAGGCCAACCTTTTCACAAGTGAAATTACCTCTACTTTGTGTTACATTTCTGGGTTAAACTTCGTAAGCTCGGCCACCTACGATATTTTGGAAAATTGTTCATAACTCCAAGTAAGACGATATCCACAGAATTTTTTTTTATTGACCTAGGAAAGTTACTTTTTTTCAATTCAAAGTAGGGTTGTGCTCATCGGCCGCAGTAAGTCACGCAACCTTACGTGTGTAGATATTTGAGAAACGTTTTGGCTTAATTTTTATACGCATATTTAAATATACTTATAAAGTCTCCAGTTAGGATATATTTGGTTTTAAATTTATACATTACTATATACCTATATTAAAATATACCTAAAAAGTAACCAGGTTAGATTTGGTTTTAAGTTTATACATTACCTAAATGGTTACATTTATACAATTACAACCAAATCTATCCTGACTGGATACTTCATAGGTATATTTCAATATAATATATTAAATTCATCTTCCTTGGCAGAAACCAAAATAATAGTGATCAATATAGCTTCAAAACATCTTTTTGTTACATAAACTTTAGATTTCCAAACATACGAACTACGTTTGTGACGTCACGGTACATTTGTATCACTCCGCACAATACTCACAACTTCTAACGCCGCGCTGAATTTTTTACCCTACTTTTAACTGAAAAAAAGTAACTTTCTTAGGTCTCATGTGGATATCGTCCTATTTGGTGGTGTTAAACAATTTCCCAAAATATCGTAGGTGGCCGAGCTTATGCATTTTAACCCTTTTTTTTATTGCTGCATGGAATGATGAAGTCTTCTATCTGTTCAAGATTCAAACATTTATCTCATGCATTTTATTTTATGCCAAATTTAGTGAACATTTTTTTTTTGGCAAACCCATCCTCAAGGGATGCTTTATAGATATGTACTAATGTAGTGTAACTTAGTGTACTGTGTTATTAAAAAAATTGTGATTATAAAAGGTGTTGCGTGTATTTTAAAGTGTAGTGATTTTTGTTTTTTTCCAAATTTTAAATTTTTGGGAGGTCACAACACTTATTTTCCATGTTCCTGAAGACTTTCTGCATCATTTAATTTTTTGCATTTATTTAATGTACTAAATTACAATTTGTTTCTGTGTTGGTTCTTCATTTGTTAGATGCTTTTATATATTGAAAAGATATCTAATAGAGTTTTAGTAAAAAAATGTAAATTTAAATTGATTCAAAATGATTAGGAGAAATCATTCAAGACAATAAATTGTAACAAATAAAACTTTGAAGATCAATCAGATATAAACTACAATTATATTAAAGGATTTTTAAATTAATTATCAGTAACTAGAATATTTTGTATGATTAATTTTTTTTTTTTATTTAAGAAAAATGTGTTTATAATGTAACTATATTTATAAAAAATACAATTCTTTGTTTTATTTTAATAAATGAAATATTTACTTTTGCATGATCTATAAACTGCTTACCTGTAGCTACTGTTGTATTGGTTACAATATACACTGCTAACATAACATGTAGAACAAACAAGATCCAATCTACTACTTTCAACATCTTCATTCAAAGCACAAGGCCCAACTGGACTGGCCAAGCACAGCATTCTGTTTATGCAAGCTGTCTTTGCTGAGTTATGAATATTGGTCCTGGAATTGATAAGGCTATCTCAGACACTCATTAGGCAAAGTCTGACTAAACATATTTCTTATAACTCTCACCCTAAAACAGACTATGTGTTATTGTAACTATACAAAGGCGCTCTTTATGTAAGGTCTACCAAAGAGCTTGAATGCTAAGCCTTTGTTCCCAATGAACATAAAAGCTTTGTCTGTCATTGATGATTATAAATACTTGAATAAAGATATTCATACTTAAATCAATGAAGATTATTTCAGATTCTAAGACTCTGGAATTAAATATAATGGTCATTACTACAGTTATTAAAAAAAAAAAACAGCAGTTCATGTAACTTTGTAACATAAAGTTAAGCATAAAAGAATACATATCAATAATAAATTACTAGTTTTCCTAAGTTTACAGATAATCAAATGAAGTAAATAAAAAAAAACATGTATATATAAAAAATAAACACAATTTTAAAAACACCAACATACCCATACCCTGATGCTCAACATCCTAGAAACCCAATTAGTACAGAACAACATACCTAAACCCCATGTTGCCGAAATCATAAACATCCTCCAAACTATCACCAAACAAAACTATTTCACCCACTACTCAAACTTCTAGTTTGAGTCAAAAGTCCTATCAGTAGTGTCCTAAGCGAAATTTTTCTACAACACATAGAAAATACCAAGATACTCACAAACAATACACACACACAAAATCATTTACTGGCACAGATACGTCGATGATATAACACTATACAGAGGCAACTCCTGTCAATGCGAAAAACTCCTCACTTACACTAATAAAATACACCCAAAACTCCACTTCACTTCAGAAATTGAAACCAACCGATCCCTAAACTTCCTCGACCTAACCATAACAAAAAGTCACACACAAAAACACAGCTTCAACATTTACAGGAAACCAATAACAACAGACACACTTATCCACAACACCTCCAACCACCCTATCCAACACAAACACGCTGCCGTCAGATCCATGCTCCATAGACTTAACCCGTTGCGTCACACGTGCGTCTACCAGTCGCATACGGGATATTCAATGTTGTTTTGTTGGCACTACTGAAGTCTCACCGCCATTTAGTGTGTTTGTATTCGTCAATCAGTTCCTTGCCAAGGTCGGTGAAGTGTCTAGCTCAACCTCTTCAAACCCTAGCAGGTAAGATTTTTGTCAATCTACTACTAACTCAAGGTCTACTGAGTCTGTGAGACGCAGGGTGTGTTCCCCACCACATTTCTCCATGCGTCTGACAGACGTAGGTGTGATCGTGACGTATATTATTTTTCCAAAATATTTATAATTTGTTTAATAATTTGTTTTTAGCAATTAGTTTTAAAATTTGATTAAATATTTATTTCAGAATGAATGCAGAGAGATTGTAAAATATTTATATTTTGTTATTAGCAATTAGTTTTAAAATTTTTATTTCAGAATGAATGCAGAGCGATTGTAATATATTTATAATTCGTTTTTAGCAACTAGTTTTAAAATTTGGTTAAATTAATATTTCAGAATGAATGCAGAGCGATTGTATCGGACTGATGATCCCAATTTTTCGGTACTAGTACGTCAATTATTTGAAGAAGAGGTCGATGAATCTTCAGGAGACAGTGAGACCGACGAGGAAACGGACGAAATGAATGTCGACGGGGAAGTATACGACACAAGGACCAGACTTCCCGAAATAGAACCAGTTCTTGTTGGATTGGAAGAAGATGAAGAACTGGAAGATGAGGAGCAAGAGGATGACATAGAAGAGAAACCTGGAGATGAACCACCCATTTATAAAGGCAAGAACGGCTATGAATGGGATTCAAAGGAGCCTCCGAACAGAGGTAAAGTGCCAGCTCGAAATATTTTAAAAACAAAAGGTTTACCAGGATTGTCTCGTTATGCAAAGCAAGTGTTAGGTGCCACTCCAAGTGAAAGTGATGTGTGGAGCCAACTATTCGATTCGGAGATGATTGATGAAATTTTAAAATGGACGAATTATTATTTGGCTAATAAACGGGCCACTCTAAAAAATGAGAACCAAAAAATATGTCATATTGACCTATCCAAGAATGAGTTGCTCGCATTCATTGGGCTACTCATGTTGTGCGCTGTTTTGAAATCAAATAGGGAAAATATAAGATCTTTATTTCAAAATAATGAGTGCGCGCGAAAAATCTTTTCAATTACTATGTCAGTTAATAGGTTTATAGCCATCAAAACAGCTCTTCGCTTTGATAATCCTCAAGACCGCCCAACAAGGGTCACCACAGATCGCGCTGCAGCCATAAGCTATATTTTTGAGAAATTTATTTCTAATAGTACGAAGCTCTATATTCCCAGTGATACCCTTACCGTTGATGAATCTCTTGTGCCATTTAGAGGAAATTGTGGATTTCGGATTTATATGCCGAGTAAGCCTGCACGTTATGGTATAAAACTTATGTGCTTAGTCGATGCAAGGACAAGATATCTTCATAATGCATATATATACAAAGGGAAAAATTCTGACGGAGAAAACCTTTCTGAAGATGAAAAAAAATTAGGCATACCTACACAGAGTCTCATACGTTTAGCAAAACCAATTTACAATTCAAACAGAAATATTACTGCTGATAACTGGTTCAGCTCGTATGAAGCAGTAATACAGTTAAGAGAAAAAAAATTGACATACGTCGGAACGATGAAAAAAAATAAAACAATTCTGCCTCCTGAATTCATCAACACCAAGAAAAGACCATTAATGGACGTTAAATATGGATTTTCAAAGGAAAAAATAACTTTGCTCTCGCAAAAAGTGAAGCCTAACAAAGTTGTAAATCTGATATCAAGCATGCACTATGCAAAAGGTGAGAATGAAGCAAACAAAAAACCAGACATTATTCACTATTACAATATAACAAAAGGTGGAGTTGATGCTATGGACTTCATGTGCAGTGTTTTTTCTTCCAACCGAAGGAGCGAGAGGTGGCCTTTCGCTGTATTTTCGGCTCTTGTAAATATCAGTCTTGTAAATGCGTTCATTTTACACAAATGTTTTATAAACAGTATAATGGAAAGAAGGCTGCATTTTGTGAAAAAATTGGCTTACCAACTAATAACTCCACATACTGAAATTCGAGCAACAAATAAATTTATCAATAAAACCCTTATCGAAGATCTAAAATTCTTTTTAAAACCTACGGAAGAAGGTACATCCAAAAATGTCGACGAATCAGAAATTCCAGAGGATAAAATGGATGCAAAAAAGTATTGTTTTTTGTGCTCCTACAAGTTACGATGACGAACATCCTATGCTTGTGTCGAATGTCGAAAGCCAATATGTTTGCAATGTTCAAGAAAATTATGCCTTGACTGTATCAAAAAGAAAAAATGAAAATCAAGACTGAAATGACTGTATGTAGTGGTGTTGTTTATCAGTGGTGAGTGTTAGAAAATATGTTTTTGAATGGAGTGTTTATTAATTAACTCCTACCAGTAATTTTTTCTAGTTTATTTCCTAAGGCAGGTTGAGAATTTTTAAAAATATAATAATAATAATAATAATTATATAACTATAAGTATTCCTGAAAATTTCTAAATTGATAATGATGTTGGAAAAAGGTGTATAAATATATATATATGTGTTGTTCTAATCTTCGTCAAATTTTTTACCTCAAATTTTCCGAATGATTTTACGAATACATATGCAATCTTATTAAGGTATTAGAATTCATAAGTAAAGTAAGTAAACATTTTAGTTCATTTCAACAGAAAAAATGGCATATGCGTCTGATGGACGCAGGTGTGATCCACGCTACAAAACGTATGGTGTGACGCAACGGGTTAAACAAGTCCCAATGACCACCGAAAACATAAACAAAGAACTAAACACAATTAAATATTTAGCATACACAAATGAATACAACACCACAATAATAGAGAAACTATGGTACAAAATACAAAAAAACACTAAAATTAACACTACAGACAGGGAAAACAAATATATCACATTACCATACATAAACAAAACAACAAACAAAATAGCCCGCGAATTTCAAAAACTAGGATACAAAATAGCATACAAAACTAATAACCAGTTACAATACAAAATACAACACAACACCATCATAAAGTGCTTTGTTAAAATATTCCTCAAAACCTAAGAAATGTAGTACATTTTTAGTAAAAATTTAATGAACATCTTTTAAATATATACAAAACTTTTGTGTTCATGATTAGTGCATAGATGAATTGAATTGCTTTTAAGATATACAAAAGATACACATTGTATAAATCTAACAAATACTACATTGGACAAACAGGTCGCAGCTTTAAACAAAGAGTCGAGGAACACAAACAGAACACCAACTCAAAATTTTACAATCACATAAAAGAAACCGGACACATATACACAGACATTTACCATAACCTAGAAATCCTACACATCAACAAAAAAGAACTACATCTCAACATACAAATCACACATGCTATTTGATACTATCGAAAACCTACCTTTAAAACCGTCACCGCTTGACCCAACATCTCCAAGCAGAAGACACTGATGAAGATCGGCACATAGCGATCGAAAACGTTCTGTCTCAGTAAGTTTTAATAAATTTATTAAATTTAAAGTTCGGATAGTCATAAACTATTGTTTAAGTGATTAATAAGATTCACCGAACGTAACGGACTACAAAATTCAAGAATTTTCCACAGCTTTATTTCAATTGAGTTTTTACTTTAAATTCCAATTCTGAAAATAATTTTGTCCTAAACAATTTTTAAATTAAAAAATTGATTAAGGATCAAAATATATTTACAGACTAAAAACTATCTATAAAACGCATATGTAATCCAAATTGTTACTATGATTATATACATGCACAATGAATTTCTAAATTTTGTATTAGCTTATGTAAAAACAAAACAAAATTATTCCCCCTTCTTATGTCTTTATTCTAAAGCAGCTCTGAAGACATAATATTAAATATGTACTTTTTATAAATAATTTTTATTGTTATTGCACAGTAAAATTGAAAATACTGTATGTTTTCATATTCAACTATCCTGCAATGAAAATTTGTGAAACTTTGACTTTGAAACATAAATATATCAATTTATAATAAAGTATATTTTAAAGTTTATAATTGTTGTTATTTTATAATAGATTGTTTATATTGTATTATACCTCTTCCAAAAAGGCCAAAGAAGTCATTTTTATATTTACCTGGATTTATAAAAATCACAATTAATAAATAAAACACTTGTAAAGTTTTACACTTGCCTACAGTACCACTTACTTTAAATTGTTGAGGTCGGCCGTTATGGGAGATGTGTCCCATTGTCAACTCAAACTGTAACTGACCTATTGGTTTTTGTTAGTTAAGGTGGAGGTGAGATATTAGGGTAGGGATGTAGGTGTATTTTAGAGAGTGTTAGGGGTTATGATGTCAAAACGTCAATGTGTTATAATGTAATTGGGTGTTTAGTATGTGTGTAGGGTGAAGTTGAAATGTTTGTATACAGTGGAACACCTCAAATCCGAACTAATTGGGGCTATAGGCTGCTTGGATTTAGAAAAGTTCGGATTTGCCGAAAAAGTTCAGATTTTGGATTTCCAAAATGTCTAATTTGCATTTGACAGAAGTGTGTTTTTTTTATTGACAAACAATATTAGAGCATTCATTACATGTTTCAATTTCAAAAATTAAAGTTTTTCAGTGAATGAAAAAATTGACGGGACTATATTTTTATGGTTTACACAAGATATGCAGAAAAGAGTTCCTATAAGTGGCTTATTAATGCAAGGAAAGGGTTTTCAGTTAGACAAATTAACGAACAATGGTGATTTGGAATTTACTGCTAGCAATAGATGGTTGGGTAGATGGAAAAGAAGGCAACTAACGGTAAGCGGGGGGAAGTTATCAGCTGATAATCTTGCTGCAAAAAAAATATATAGACGAATTCACAGATTTGATATTGTATGAAAATTACTCACTTCAGCAAGTATATAATGCAGACGAGACGGGGTTGAATTTTAAAGCCCTTCCCACTAAACGTTTTGCTTCTAAAGAGGAATCTTCTGCGCCAGGCTTTAAAACGAGCAAACAGCGTCTCACAGTTTTACCTTACAGTAACGCCGTGGGAACAAATAAGCTACCATTAATGGTGACTGGAATATCCGCTAAGCCACAAGTCCTAAAAATATAAATTTGAATCCTCTCCCTGTTCATTACAAAAATCAGTGTAAGGCGTAGATAACTGGTAATATTTTCAAGCAGTGGTTCAAAAATGAATTTGATCCTTCAGTAACATAATTTAATAAAAAAATGGAATACCCAACAGCTCTACTTTTGACAGACAATGCTCCTTCACATCCTTCAGACATGCAGTTGGTATGTAACGACATAAAAGCAATTTTTCTCCCACCTAAAGTGACATTGTTGCTTCAGCTCATAGATTGTGATCAAGGTGTGCTGCAGAACATGAAAATGACACACAGAAAAAAGCTTCTGTAAACATTAATTGAAGAAGATTGTTCTCTTTCTATTCCAGAAAAACGCAAGACGATTAGAATAAAGTATGTAATTTACTGGGAAGTTGAATCCTCGAATAATATCAGTAACACTTTACTGCAGAAATTTTGGCAGAAGCTCTGGCCTAGCTTCAAGTTTATGGAAACACCACTTAGAACACAGGATGATGAAACTGAGCTCCTTCAAAGAGTACCAGGATGTGAAGATGCTGAAGAAAGTTGCCTGGAACGGTGGACAGCACTAGAAAACAATGAAGAATATACCGAGCATGACATGGTGTCTATGGTCCAGGATCAATACAATGACAGTGTAGCAGATAGAAATAGCGAGGAAAAAGATGTCTCTACGAATGCTGTTACTCATACCGACCCTGCCGCCGCTCTCAACATTGCGTTGTGTTACGTAAAACAACATGGACCTACAACATCCTTTTTTATTTTTATTTTACTGCCAATAAATTCTATGTTAATGAAGTGATACAGTAGTACAGTATTAAGTACAGGCCTTCATATTACATCGTGTTTTTACAGTATCAAATCTAATATATTGCACATCTCAGTCCTGTTTTACGTAAGTAACAAACTTTCAGTACATACGTCATTAAATTTTAGATACTTTTTTTAAAATTTGATTTCATCAAATCATGTTCAAATTTTGCGGGGGTTCGGATTTCTGGGGTTCTACTGCATCTCTTATTTTTCAGTTGTGTAGTGTTGATTATTTTGGTTTTTGTTTGAGAACAATTTAAACCCAACAACATAATTAATGACATATACTACTCCGCTGGTTTTTACAAACTAACTTATAGTTCGTGCCCCAGTTTCTACATAGGCCAAACAGGGAGGTCATTTTACACACACTACCAAGAGCACAAAATTACTAATATACTAAAATACCCAATCAAACTTCGCTGAACATTTCATATCCACAAACCATAACTACAATACACATAAAACATCAAATGTACAAATTCTTCACAAATAAAACAAAAATAACCGACACTACACAACAGAAAAATATGAGATATACAAACTTTTCAAACTACACCCTACACACATACTCAACACCTACTTACATTAAAAAACAAATACTCTTTTTGACATCATAACCCCTAATACTCTCTAAAATACACCCACATCCCTACCCTAATGTCCCACCTCCACCCAAACTAATAACAACCAAGAGGTCAGTTACGGTTTGAGTTGACAATGGGACGCAACTCCCAAAACGGCCATCTACAACAATATAAAGTAAGTGCTACTATAGGCAAGTGTAACAATTTACACATAATTTTTAGTTAAAGAATAAAAATATGGTACAACTCAAAAATATACAATTTTTTTATTTCAAACGCGTTTCAACGACTAATTTGTCGTCATCCTCAGTGACGATACACAAATTAAATTAACTAAAAAATATATATATATATATTAAACATAACCTATAAAGTTTTAGCAAAGACTTTTGTTTTTACTTTTGCTAAAACTTTATAGGTTATGTTAAATATATATATATATTTTTTAGTTAATTTCATTTGTGTATCTTCACTGAGGATGACGACAAATTAGTCGTTGAAACGCGTTTGAAATAAAAAAATTATATATATGTGAGTTGTGCCATATTTTTATTCTTTAATTATAACTTTCACTCACAAGCCAGCTCGAATATTATTTATAATTTTTAGTGTTTAATTAAAAATAGTAGCCCACGTGAAGATGGAATCAACAAATATGACAATTGATATTTGTGACCTGATTATAAAAATTGTAATTGCACTCTGATAAAGAAATATTAGTATATTAAACTAAAAAAGTTTTAAATTATAACTGTAAAACTGACATTTGGAAATTTAAATTTCTTTGAAATTGAAATAGGCTATCTCTTTAAAATAAAAAGGATTAATTTCTATTCACATTTTATATTTCTTCCATGCTCTATTTACCTTTGTTTAAAGTAAATAGATTATGATTTAAACATTTTTCAAAATTCAAGAATTAATCATTCCACGTCAGATATACAGGTCATTTAGAGAGTCTGGTCTTCAATTTTGTAGAAAATGTAGACATTAATTCTCCCACCAGGAAATATGGTTTCTGTGAAATATTAATTTCCTTTTATTTCTGTATTATTAGCACCTTCTCTGAATGTTTAAAGATCTTCTAAATAAGTATTTTCGAACCAATTAACAGTTTTGAAATAAATTGTACTGTATAAGTGATGACACCTTTGTTTCTGTTTAATCACTTAAACAATAGTTTATGACTATCCGAACTTTATATTTAGTAAATTTGTTAAAACTTACTGAGACAGAACGTTTTCGATCGCTATGTGCCGATCTTCATCAGTGTCTTCTGCTTGGAGATGTTGGGTCAAGCGGTGACGGTTTTAAAGGTAGGTTTTCGATAGTATCAAAGAGTATGTGTGATTTGTATTGTGTTTGTTCGTTTAATATGTTTGTATATTGTGTGTCTGTAAATTTCATATTGTTCTAGTGTGTTGAGATGTAGCCCTTTTTTGTTGATGTGTAGGATTTCTAAATTATGATAAATGTCTATGTATTTGTGTCCTGTTTCTTTTAAGTGATTCTAAGAAAAACACCCTTGTTAGCAAAAACACCAAGATACTCACAAACAATACACATGCAAACAAAATTATTTACTGGCACAGATATGTCGATGATATCATAACACTATACGGAGGCAACTTCCGTCAATGTGAAAAACTCCTCACCTGCACTAATAAAATACACCCAAAACTCCACTTCACTTCAGAAATTTAAACCAACCGATCCCTAAACTTCCTCGACCTAACCATAACAAAAAACCACACACAAAAACACAGCTTCAACATTTACAGGAAACCCATAACATCAGACACACTTATCCACAACACCTCAAACCACCCTATCCAACACAAACACGCTGCCTTCAGATCCATGCTCCATAGACTTAAACAAGTCCCAACGACCACAGAAAACATGAACAAGGAACTAGACACCAGAACAAGGAACACAAACAGAACACCAACTCAAAATTTTACAATCACATAAAAGAAACAGGACACAAATACACAGACATTTACCATAACCTAGAAATCCTACACATCAACAAAAAAGAACTACATCTCAACACACTAGAACAATATGAAATTTACAAACACATAAAGTACAAACATATTAAACGAACAAACACAATACAAATCACACATACTATTTGATACTATCGAAAACCTGCCTTTAAAACTGTCACCGCTTGACCCAACATCTCCAAGCAGAAGACACTGATGAAGATCGGCACATAGCGATCGAAAACGTTCTGTCTCAGTAAGTTTTAACAAATTTACTAAATATAAAGTTCGGATAGTCATAAACTATTGTTTAAGTGATTAATAAAATTCACCGAACGTAATGGACTACAAAATCAAGAATTTGTTTCTGTGTTTACAAACGGTCTATGTATGTTGGAAACATAACAAAAATGTAAATTTTTATTAGGAGGCAAAAATTGTTCTTTTACAATATTGGAAAGAACTCTTTTATAAATGGCAAGGGATAAAAATTTGTATATAGTTCCCTTTAACAATATAATATTTTACACAAATGAAAATGAAAAAAAGGGATTGACATAAAATTAGGATTTACTAAAAGTAAATGAAACAAACATATGAAAAATATAAATGATGTTATTAAAGTTTTTTTTAAAAACAAAAAAAAATAGATTCTACCATATTTATCATTAACATTGGAATTATGATTCACTAAATTTTAACATTGGAGAAAATTGATGTTCAGACAAATTACTTTTATTTATGAGTACAAGACACTCTTTTTACTTTCAGATGTAAGTGTTCTGATAAAAATTTATTTGTGCAATCAAAAACATTTTGTCTCAGTAAGTTTTTCAACAAATTTATTTAATTAGTTTAATAATAACAACATTGTACTTTCACCATCATGAACAATAAATTGCACAAATTTAAATTTCATGAATTGTAATTATAAAGTAAAACAATATTAGATTGTTTTAAGTGTTACAATACACAAGTACAATTTTATTTTACATAAAACTTAAATTCAGTAATTAGAGAAAGTGAATATTTTTAGCTAGCCTCGCTCAAGGAGTCACTACAATCGGATAATAATTAAATGTAAATGCCAAAGGAAGGCTACCACATCATTATACAAACAAGACTTTTTTCAATGACCCTATTAAGATTACCAATGTTTACATTTGTTGATTCCATCTCCGCATGAGCTACTAGTAATCACTTACACTTTTAAAATGTTTTAAACTTGCCTATAGTAGCACTTACTTTGCTTGTTGAGGAGGGCCGTTTCGAGAGATGTGTCCCTTTGTCAACTCAGACCGTAACTGATCTCAAGGTTTACGTAGGTTAGGGTGGGGGAGGGATATTTTGGTGGTGTGGGTGTATTTTGTGTATATTAGGAGTTATGATGTCAAAAGGTGTGTGTGAGTTGTAATGTAATTGTGTATTGAGTATGTGTGTAGGGTGTAGTTTGAAGTGCCTATATATTTCGTATTGTTCGGTTGTGTAGCGTTGGTTATTTCTGTGTTGTTTATGAAGAATTTGTAGGTTAGATGTCTATGTAGTCACGTTTTCTGGAGTTGAGAGGATCGGCGAAGTTTCATTGGCACACAAGATGACAATCCCATAAAATACTTATCAATACCATACAGATCATAAAAAACCCACAATCTAATTAACACATTACGAAAATACAACTACAAAATAGCTTACTCCACACACAACACTCTCAACAAACAATTTAAACCCAACAACAAAATCAACAACATTTACAACACCACTGGAGTTTACAAACAAACTTGCAGTTCATGGCCCAGGTTTTACATAGGCCAGACAGGGAGGTCATTCTACACACGTTACCAAGAACATATAAAAGCACTAAAAAACAATAACTACCAATCAAACTTCGCCAATCATCTTAACTCCACAAAACATGACTACATAGACATAACATCTAACCTACAAATTCTTTATAAACAACACACAAATAACCAACGCTACACAACCGAACAATACGAAATATATAGGCACTTCAAACTACACCCTACACACATACTCAATACACAATTACATTACAACTCACACTCACTTTTAGACATCATAACTCCTAATACACACAAAATACACCCACACCACCAAAATATCCCACCCCCACCCTAACCTACATAAACCTTGAGATCAGTTACGGTCTGAGTTGACAAAGGGACACATCTCCCGAAACGGCTGTCCTCAACAAGCAACGTAAGTGCTACTATAGGCAAGTTTAAAACATTTTAAAAGTGTAAGTGTTACCAATGCTTATAACACTAAACGAGTTATTTTTTTCCATTCAGCTCAAATTTTGTAAGTTATAATTTATCTATTGTAACACACATTTTCAATGAACTAATAAAACAAATTCTAAACATTTGTAATAAACATAGATGAAACTCCAATATATTTGTATATGAAAAATTACTACAAAAATCAATTTTGAACACAATACACAAATTCTAAATTACTTTTATAAAAATGTATCAACAGATACTGAAGTTTAAATATCAAACAACTTTTTTGGGATAAATAATATGAATAAACTTAATCATTATATTTATGTAATAATGAAAAATGAATAATCAATTTAAATTATGGATATGTTTGAGTACATTTTTATGCCATTCCTAACGATTCAATATTCTCCTCTGTTGACGCATTTTGGAGTAACTCCATTTTCAAAACGTTTGAGTAAATTTTTATGCCACTCCTAACGATTCAATATTCTCCTCTGTTGACGCATTTTGGAGTAACTCCATTTTCAAAACTTAAATCGTACAGTTCGCCCAAACTTTGAGTTCATCTTTATATTGCGTTAACCACTTCCAGATCTCACTTCCTATTGGTATACACCTACTCTTGCTTCTTGCATCCAACTACTTAATAAGTTTAAACTTTTAAATATAACGTTCGACTATATTTATTTGCTCATTTATTACATTTCCCTTTATTAACTTTGGTAAAAGTTGTTAGGAATGGTAGAAAACTGTACTCAAACTTATAGAAATATTCCTAACAGAAGTGAAGGTGATGATATTAATAGTTATATTTGGGAGTTTAAAATCTAGTAACCTTTTATTGATATCTTTTGTTTACTTTGTATCATTTTTTAAAGTACATAAAGTTGAATCAACCTATTTCAGGAGAGTTTTATGTAGTTGAGGCTAGTCCACTGTTCCACATTAAGAGAACCATTAAAACTATAGTAACTTACAAAAAGTATAAAGCATGATTTAAAACTAGCTTTACTAAAAATAATCATATAAAGAGTCTATCAGTGGTCCTTGGCGAATGACAATGGTTTTTCAATAATAATTTAGTTAATTGGATTCAAAATTATAACTAATAAATGTATTACAATTAAAATATTGGAAACAACCCCAATACCACGAAAGTAACAAATAATACATGTTACTTAAGATCAAACCCTTATGTACCTTTCGATGACCATGTCATCATCATCATCAGAGGGTCTTATTACCAAAATACAATCAAGCAAACAAGAAGTTACAAACTAGAGTTACTTCTTGTTTGGTAGATTCGATTTTGGAATAAGACCCTCTGTGATGATGTAGCCATCAAAATGTACATAAGTGTTTAATCTTAAGTAACTTGTATTAGTTATTACTTTGATTATTTTTGTCATATTGGGGTTGTTTCCAATATTTTCATTGTAATATATTGTACCACTGTGCTCTTGATATTGTATAATAAATGTATTTTAAACATATTCATTTTTAAGTTGGAAATAATTTCACAATATTTTAAAAAAATATTTAATGTTACTTATCTAATTACTTTTCCAAAAAGCTAAATAATTTCTTTATAATTAGAAACAAAACATATTACCAGCGTGTGACTGAAGAGTCAAATTATGCAAATAGTTGTTTTTTCCCATTTGCTGAAGTAAGTGATAACATGTGATTTCATAAAACACCTGATTTTATGTAATAGGTTATGTGGTGGAACAGCTGTTTTATGCATAGGTTATGTTACTTTATTTATAATAAATGTAATTATATAGTAAAAAGTAACTAAAATAAATTATTTTTTTGATGACACAATTAGGAATTGACTTTAAAAATTTTTTTGTTTATATTAACTTCTTTTGGGCAAGGATTTAGATTGGCATGTCACAGAGGTTCTAGTGTAATTGAGGTTTGAATGTGAAGCTGAAAATCTCTAAATGCAATTTCCTTCATCATATTAAAATGTTTTTATAGAAAAGAATCCAACACATTCAAGCCTCAATTACACTAGAACCTCTTTGACATGTCAATCTAAATCCCTGCCTAGGACAAGTTAATATAAACAAAAACATTTTTAAAGTCAATTCCTACTTGGGTCGACATTTTTTTAAAAATTTTAATACTATTTATTATATAATTGCAATTATTATAAATAAAGTAACATAACCTATGTGTAAAAACAGCTGTTCTACCACATAACCTATTACATAAAATCAGCTGTTTTATGAAATCACATGTTATCACTTATTTTAAAGCAAAAGGGACAAAATAACTATATTACATAACTTGCCCCTTTTGTAAAGAGTTTTTCACCCACATAAAACTAAAATTTATTAATTAATATTTGATAACACTGTGTTAACATCAAGTGTCCTCAAATACAAGTAAAAAGAAATGTATTTAAACTGGAGTAGATGAACAAAAAGTATTTTATTAACTACAGAAAATTTGAACAAGATATATAAAAGAAGAGTGTGAGCTAATAGAAGGAATTAAAAAAAGTATGGATGACTAGTGTTCTATTGAAAACAATTATTATATTGAAGGGTGTTTAAGTCTTATCATAGTTGTAGATATTATCAATATTGTATATATTATCAAAAGCAAATATAAAATCAAGAAAAAACAAATGGCCCTTGACATTAAAATAGTTTATCTTCTCAAAAATGTAATTAAGACTGACAATTATTTTACCTATGGGAAAACATGTTTTATCTTAATGGCAGTACATAATGGTGTTAGAAAATAACTTTTACACAGTAGGAAATAGAATATCTTATATATATACCCATTAAACGCATATGGTTCCACAATGGAGTAGCAGCTAGTATAGGTAAGCTATTTCTGGCTTCACAATTGAAATAACGTAACATTACTCTACTTTCACCAAGACGTCAAATTAATTTACCTCCAACAAAATCCAGAAACCTCATAAAAACGCCTAAATAGATGTTATCTTTCATAGTCAATCGATATTGTTGGAACATGAGACTTGACCTTTGGATTAGCTACATGTGCCTGCTAACTGGGAGCAACAAATTTTTGAAACATTTTTACACTATTTCTTTCATCTAATATTTTTAAAAAATTTTTCTAATTTTTTTTTGTAGTAATATTTGTAAATATTTTTTTATCTACTTATTTTCTCATGTTAACCAAACTTTACCTTACGTATACTGACAATGTTTTTACTAAAATTATCTGTTAATCTTTTTCTTTTGTAAAATACTTATTCATTGTAAAATACCGCACAAACTACAAAACAATCTGTAAAACGTGGAAAAACCATCGACTTTGGACACAAAAGAACTTCTTCATTATTCGATTGCCTACTCATTGTAAAATACTGCACATTCTTCGAAACAATATGTATATACACGGGAAAACCCAAACAAAAGAATGGTAACTATGTACTCTGTAATATTTACTGTCCAGATAGTTGGAAATATTCGACCTAGTATACACTACGATACACAGGAAAACAAATCATAAATGTACGGCAATGCTAATCTGAGAAAAATGGTAGAACATACATATACAAGAATGCTCCAGCTGGTCGTTGCGCGATCTCACAAACTGGTAGGTGAATGCTAATCAAAGGGTCAAGCTGCTCTCTTACAGTAGATAATGTCATATTAAATATTAGGTAATCCCTTGGTAAGGTAATACAAAAATAAATTATTACATTTAAAGCTGAGGTTTTACTCAATAAATAAGTGACAAAAACTGCCCTTGTTTACAACCAAAATTACAATTTTTTTTATTTGTTTGGACCTTTTTTTGCATGCATACAATAAAAATGAGTACATAAATAATAACACACTAAGACAACCATATTTGTTAAAACTTGATTAAAATTTTAATTTTTTAATGTTAACACAAATTACAAAAGTTTTATATTACAATCAGAAATAGAAAAGGGAAAATAAATTATTTTAAATTAAAGAGTGAAATAAGTTTATACTGACAGAAAGTGAGTCAACAAACGGTGTAAAAATAAATGTAATTTGTTTTCCTTGTGAGCAGATAGGAAATTAAAAAACAATATTGTAATTCATAAATGCTGTTGACACTCCAAGTAATAAGTCGCAGTGTCAAGTTCGGGGTAGTTAGGGTGTAAAAGAAACCCAATAAAAGAAACTTGGGAACTAGAAGTCCTATGAATACCATTACCAAAAGGTGAAACAAACTAAAAAATAAGACACAGTATTATTATAATATTGTAAATAATAAATATAGAAAAATTATTAAAATAAGTTTATGAACCAGAAAGTTTCGAAGTCTACCAAAGTCACAAAAAGAGGCCAGAACTTAAAAAAAGAAGCGAGATTACAAATTAACCAATCAAATATGATCAGCTAACTTACAACCCTACAAGGGAAGAAGTGATTGGATATAATAAGAAACTTCAAAAGTTTGCTACCCAATTCATTGCTAAATTTTTTTCACAGAGAAGACCGAGGCTGTATCTAACGTTATATGCCAAAGATGGGAAGCAATGCTATTTCTGTCAACCACTTATTCGTTATAAGAACACTCATCTATGAAACAAAGTGTAAAATTTCAATCAACTAAGAAGTATTATTAGCAGTTCTAATGTTTTTAAACTGAGAAAGTGGTTATACGTTTCCTGACCAACATCATCCAGGAACATTCCGGAGGAAGATGGAAGAAGAGGAATTGGTAGTGCAAGTTTAGGGTGAATTAGAATTTTAATACTTTTGTCTTCAACTATTTATTGAATTTTATTTAAATATTTTTTTTCAAAATTCAGCAGATTTCTATTTACTAATTGCTGAAAATGAATTTATTATAACAAACAATAACTTCACTTTCTTTTTAAAATTAAATATTTCTCAAGTTTAAGGATATTTAAATAATTGAGTAAATATTTTTAGTTTCTCATATACAAATTATTATGAATATTTCTATTTCATGCTGAAAATGCATAAGCGAAGGTAAATCATCGGTAAAATTATCTATGTCTTTAAACATACAATCTCTTTAAACAAGACTTTCGGCCTAGGTTGTTAAAAAAATTTCTACCTAAGATGGTGTCATCTTCAGATAAGATTAAATTTTGAATTTGAAAAAAACATACACAATATCAAGAGCACAGTGGTACAATATATTACAATAAAAATATTGAAAAGAACCCCAATACCACAAAAATAATCAAAAATAACAAATAAGACAAGTTACTTAAGATTAAACCCTTATGTACATTTCGATGACCATGTCATCATCATCAGAGGGTCTTGTTACAAAACACAATCTAGCACACAAGAAGTTACAAACTAGAATCATTCTAGTTTGTAACTTCTTGTGTGCTAGATTGTGTTTTGTAACAAGACCCTCTGATGATGATGACATGGTCATCGAAATGTACATAAGGGTTTAATCTTAAGTAACTTGTCTTATTTGTTATTTTTGATTATTTTTGTGGTATTGGGGTTCTTTTCAATATTTTTATTGAAAAAACATATTTAAACATATATCAAAATACATAATGTAATTGAGAAAATATATATAATGACCAGATGTAATCAAAATTTATTATAGTAGTCTGTTATTGCTGTTGGTAGTTAACTAATTTGAATTACAAATTTCAGTAATGATTATTATATATAGGTATTTAGTTTTGAATAATCATAATGTGCTTTGTTAAAATATTCCTCAAAACCCAAGAAATGTAGTATATTTTTAGTAAAAATTTAACATCTTTTAAATGTATATAAGACTTTTTTGTTCATGATTATTGCATAGATGAATTGAACTGCTTTTAAGATATAAATATAAGTTGAGCATTGTTATGAAATGAATATTGGGCGAAATAAATAATACAAAAGAGGTTGTGTTTTTAATATAGATTTGAGTACACAAATTTAACGTATTATTATCTCCTAAATAAGTAAAATCTACAAGAAATAATTACAGTAAAGTCTTGATAATTCGAGGTAGATGAGACAGAGATCCCTTTGGATTACCGAAAACTCGGATTACATAGAAATACGTTTTGGGAAAAAAGGAGTTCTAATGAACCCTATTACCATAATTAAGAATGGACGAAATACGTTTATAGAACTTTATTGATTACAGTACTTACATAAATTAATGTTGCCTTGGAATACATTGTTTATCACAGTTGCTACATTTTGTGGAAACATTTGTTATGTGTCTTCTGCGTATGCGTATTAGATTGTTTTCGTGTTATCTGTAGTGTAGACATCTTAGCAGAAGCACATCTGTAGGTGTGTTGTCTGTTGTTCAATATAGCCTAGTACAGTTTCCAAAGCGGTTGTTCTTTCACCATGACTAATTTTCCCTTCTTTTTCTGTCCCGGTCAAACCTTCATCTTTATTCTCGTCATAACTGCCTTCAGTAAATTTTTGTACCATTTCAAAAACCGTAACATCTGTTATTTTAAAATTTAAGATAATTTCACATCGGTTCATATCGGAATTTTAACAACCTGGAAGTTTCTTGATAGGAAATGTCAAATCTGTTTCTTCTTCTGAATCAATAACACAGTCAAGAGTTTCATTATGATTTAGGAATTTATTCCACGAATAACTCAATGTTCTTTTATTTTGTTCTGTGATTCGGATAACCAGTACACAACTCCCTTGACTGTAATTTTTTTTAGAAAGCCTAGTGATTTCTGCCCCTTTAGTCGCTAGCAAGAGATTGTAGAAGGTAACAAGTAAGTATATTTTTTTCATAAATTCTAGAACACACTGATCCATCGGCTGGATTAAGCTTGTAGCATTTGCAGGCGGATATAAAGCAAGGATAAAATCAGAGAGCGGTTGATCTTTAACGAGATGCAACAGTGCTTTGTCTAACAGTAAAATAGCCTTCCAAGGCAAATTCTTTGCTTTTAAAAACTTATTAGTTTTGGTCACAAACTCATTATAAAACCACTTTTTGAACAGTTCTCTATCCATCTAATCAACACTTTAGTTGTTGTATGATACTGCCAATGCTAACGTGGAAAGGTTTTTAAACGCTGGAGGCTTAGCTGATAAATCTCGCGACTTAGCCAAGCCAGGGTAGAATTTAACGGAAGCTTGAATTATCGGGACTCGGAATTTCGAGACTACTGTAATACTAATAATTCCAAAAGATAACTAAGATAAAATATTATGCACACAGAATATGAATAACCTTAATATATGAAGGTTAACTCAAACATTATGCTTTGATTATTCGTAAAAATTTAGAAAACGACCCAGTTTTGAGTATAAATTTAAATGACCTAAAGGGTAACCTAGTTTGTTTTTACATAATGTCCAGGAACTTCTCCAGATCATTCTAAATACACCACTGAAGCCAGGAATTAGTAAGTTGGGTGGGATCATATTTTGACCAGGTCGTACTTAAGCGTTTCAGACAGTTAACAG
Organism: Prosapia bicincta; assembly: GCA_036971475.1. Taxonomy (NCBI): domain Eukaryota; kingdom Metazoa; phylum Arthropoda; class Insecta; order Hemiptera; family Cercopidae; genus Prosapia; species Prosapia bicincta. Next base: position 149,444,983 of record JBAIZL010000004.1, on the reverse strand, counting down.
TACTCCTCAAACCTCTGATATATTAACCACTAAACTGTTGGACATTCATAGGATCTGAATATGTATAAAACACATCATGCTACTCACCCCAAACAGACATATTTTATAAAATATTAATAAAACTTAGAGTATTAAGAACAACATTGGAGGTGGTTGGAGAGAAAGTAGATGTAAGGTTTGGCCATGCCAAAATTGACATCAAAATGTAATTCACAATTTATTAAAGGATCATAAATCAGTATCTATTATAATAAATACTATTTTAAAATAATATAAATGGAAAAAATTTGATTAAATCAAGAAAAATCAAATAAAACAAAACCATTATAAATTAAAAATTTTATTTACACTTTTTAAAAAATGTTTTAACTTGCCTATAGTAGCACTAGTAGTTACGGTCTGAGTTGACAAGGGGACACATCTCCCGAAACGGCCGTCCTCAACAAGCAAAGTAGTGCTACTATAAGCAAGTTAAAACATTTTTTTAAAAGTGTAAGTGATTACTAGTAGCTCATGCGAAGATGGAATCAACAAATGGTAAAAAATTTAAATAAATATAAGTTACGTGTTATATTAAACTCGAAAGGTTTTTAAAAATGATTTTATTTTTACAAACCTTTGTTAATTAAGAAACATTTAATTTTGAAATGGTTACAATAATTTAGCTTAATAAAAACATAAATTCAAATACAACTGATATACACTCAGCTGGAGCGGAAAACGTCTGTGCGATACAGAGGCGACTTACACACTGCCGGGGCTCTGTTCTCACCACCTATATAATACAAAAGCTGCGTAAGCAGGAATTTTCCTAGCACGCATTTAATTATGAAATGTTCACATAAATTGTTCATATAACTCCTCCATCCCTAAAGAAAACTTCGGGGGTTGGCGAAGTTTCGGCATCGGTTGAAGTCCTCTTCTTCTTCTTGATGAGGGCGAAGTATATAAGGCTGCTGAATACGCCTCCGTAAAGGGCAATAGTCCAGATACTGATGTGGTGGGTTATTTCCATAGTTGGGTCAATTCTTGAGATGGTTTCCGTGTTTATTTTGTCCAACTCTAGGCGTTTAACGTTTACTGAGAATTCTGGCATTTTACTCATTGAAAATTGTAGTTTGGATGTGTCCATGAAAATAGGATGGCCTCCCGAAGTTGTTGATGTATGGCTCAGTTTCATGTTGTTGAAAAAGACTGAATCATTATTAGTTTTTATCAAATATATGCCTTGAAGGGTGACGGTGGTAGTTGCCTTGCGATTGGTAATTTCCAGAGTCTGCTTGTTGGGGAAGGTCGCCAGGTAAAGGTTGATTTCTGGGATCCAGTTAATTAAGTTGTCTGTAACTTCCAATGCAGTATATTCACAGTTGCTGGCATCGTTGTTCCTGATGATGGACACTTCACAGTCTAATTTATGGTGTGTTAGAATGGCGAATGAGCAAAAGTATATGGAATCGGTTTTACAGTTACATTCATTGTCTAAACCTAATATTACAGAGTTAGACACTAATATGTACCTTACTTTTGGTATAATTGTTACATAATCTGTTTCATATTTTGTGGGTATAGAATGTAATTTATACAATTTAAACTGAGTTTTTCCTTCAATGGGTAAATTTATAAAGTATACAATCCTTTCAGAATCTAGTTTACAATTAACTTTAATCAGGTTCTCTAATTTCCACATATTTTCCATTTTAGGTTCTAAAGGTAACCTCTCATTATAATATTTATAAATTTTGTTTAATTCTTCATATAATTCTTGGGTTGAGATAACACTAGGGTGTACAACACCTAGTTTACAAAATGTAAGAGAATTTTCTAAATCTGTGTTTACCTGTAACATTATGTCATATAAAATGTTCAATTGGTTTAGAATACTTCTAAATTTTTCTAGTTCAACAAAGTCATTTACATTACGATTCACAATACTTAACTTATTTTTTAATTCTACAAAATTTTCATCAATTACAATAAAAGTTTTATTTAATTCTTTCATAATATTATTACTAAAGGAGTATTGAGATTCAATTTGCTAATTAATTTTAATTTGCTCATTTTCAATATCTTTAATTATTTTGTCATATTTTTTACCATCATATGCATCTAAATTGCCTGTTAAAGATTTTGATAACGGATCCTAGTCCATCTATAAGACCTCTTTTTGTTCTTTTGTTACCATTCTCTCTTAAGAGTATAATTTCTAATTTTTCTTCTATTACATTTTTACTGTGATTAACATATTTAAAATAATTAACAATATCTCTTATTCTATTACTGTTATCAGTTACATATTCATTGTTTAATAAGCTACCGTTACAATTGTAGCAACTAGTTTCAAAATTTTGCAATACATCATAATAATAAGTATCAATGTTATTTAAATGAGCAATTAAGTTTCTTACATTAAAATAGTGGACAAAGGTATGGTAGGAAGATTCTAATTTGGCCTAATTAGGTCTATTGGGATTATTCCGAGGTTGTTATTGATTTCTCTGATCTCTGCTGAGTCGGTGGCTGTGCCAATGACGAACAGGAGGGACCTGGAAAATTATTTTGAGCATTAATTACATTTTTTATCTTCTTAGGCCTTTTAATTTTCGACAAATGTATTTTGTCTTTTGTGTTATGATGTCTAGGCTTTATTTTACCAGTTTTTCTTTCCTTGTTTATTGAAGCTATCTCTTCCTTGCTATATGTTTTTCGTTTTGCTTTGCTTTTGAACTGTTTTTATGTAGACTTCCGGTGGTATTTCTGGTAGTGGTTCCTTGTTTATGTTTCTTTTTTCTAAAATTTTTTCTTTAATTCTTTGATTGCTATCCCTAATGTTTTCGTAAAGTATTTTTGTTTTTTCTTTATGGTTTAAAACGTAGTCATTTACAATTTGTTTTTTTAAATCTATATCTAATAAAGTGTTTGAATTTATGTGTCCAAATAAGACTTCGCACAGCGTTAATTTTGTGACTGAATGTATGCTATTGTTATAAGCTATTATAGCATATTTAACTTTCTTAATTATACTGTCTTTTTTAAATTCGATTTGATTATTTAACAGCCTTATGTGTTCTATGAAGGTGGAATGAAATCTTTCACATAATCCGTTGGATTGGGGGTTTTGTGTGCTGATAAAGTGAATTTTGATCTTATGCAGGTCTAATATCTCCTTTACAATTCTGTTATTAAACTCCGTTCCATTGTCTGAGATAATAACTGTTGGTAAGCAGAAATGCGTGAAGTAATCTAATAACTTGTCTGCAATCTCTGTAGCTTGAGAGCTTCCCAAGCGATAAGCTTGAGCATATCGTGAGAACGCGTCGACTATGCTGATAAACGAATTCTTCTCCAAGGAGATTGTGTCAACATGAATTATTTGAAATGGTCTTGCAGCTGTTGGTGTCAAGTTCATTTCTAGCTGTAAGGGAATTCTGTCGTATTTAGTTCTTTGACATATGTCACACTGATTTATGAAATTTTGAATTAGTGATTTTAAATTAGGCCAATAATATCTTCGCTTAATTTGTTCGTATGTTTCCTGTATCCCGCGGTGATTGGTTTTGCTAACATGATAATTACTTATCGTTTCTAAGGTATCTTCTTCCGAAGTTAGGTCAAAGAGTTTGTTATTACACTTAACTAAATTTAGTTCAGTTTGTTTGAAATTTTTGGCTATGCATGATGCAAATTTCTCATAAAAATCGTCTTCAAAATATAGATTAAATTTTATTTTGGGTACCAAATATGATTTTACAAAATTAACTATGTCTTCTTTAAAATTATTTTCTGATATTTCGACTATTAAACGAATTTTTGAAGTTCCAAATAGCTTTATAATTTTTACTTTCTTCGGCTCATATTTTACTAATGATAAAAATATTTGATTTTTTCCAAAGTTTACAGGCTCGTCGGAAATTGGTATTTCAATTTGGGTGTTCCCTTCAAAATTGGAGTGGATAGTTTGACTGTCGCTTTCTTCATTAACCTCTAAGTTGGCGTTATCTGTTGCGTCGAGTTGTACGACCATAGATTCGTTATCGCTATCGTTCAGTTCCGGGAAGTAACGTTGCAGTAACCCAGCTGGAGATAACTCAAGGTCTGGTTCTACAGTGTGTTGGGTGTTCGTTGACCTTTTATCAGTGACGTTTAATTGTATTCTAGACAATGCGTCTGCATTTTGGTTTAGTTTGCCTTTTTTGTATCTTATGTCATAATCATATTCTTCTAATTTTAATCTCCATCTTAAAAGTTTGGAATTTGGTTCTTTAACTGAAAATAACCATTTTAAAGGTTTATGGTCTGTATAAATTTTAAATTTTCTCCCAAATAAATAAGGCCTGAAATGTTTTGTGGCCCATACGATTACTAATAATTCCTTTTCAATCGCGGAGTAATTAGTTTCGCTGTCGTTTAAAGTTCTGCTGGCATACGCTACAGGAAGGTCTTTTCCATTTTTGTCCTGGCTTAAAATTGCTCCTAGTGCATAATTACTAGCGTCTGTCGTTAGAGTAAACTCCGTTTCTGTTGAAAACGCTGTTTTTTCTATGCTATTTTTATCCATTTCTACTTGGTGAAATCCTGAGGCTAAATCTAAAGTCGTAAATATTGAGACCGTCCTAATTTGTCTAATATGTCTGTAATGTTCGGCAAGGGAAATTTATCGTCAATTGTTTTTTTGTTTAATCCTCTAAAATCTATTACTAATCGAAATTTTCTTTTGCCAGAAGAGTCTTGTTTTTTGGGTACAATCCAGACAGGAGAGTTCCATGGAGAATTCGAGGGTCTAATAATTCCTTGTTTAAGCATGTCCTCAGTTTGTTTATTAATTTCGTTCTTGTAAATCTCTGGATATCTATAATTTCTAGAGTATACGGGAATTTCATCAGTAGTCCTAATAACATGTTTTATTTGGTTGGTAAAAGTTAAATCGTTTCCCTCAATATGGAATAAATCTGCATAATCTTCTATTAAACTTGTTATAGCGGATTTTTCTTCCAAGTTCATATGTTCCATTCTAAATTTTGATAAATCTAAATTTTTCCTTCTCGATTTTTTTTGTTTATAATCTAATAAATTGAAATTAGTGTTCTTTTGCATTGTATCAGGTTCAAGGATATTGTATTCTTCTAAAGATTTTAATTCTAATGGTTCATTTACTGTTAATTCTACATTTACTTCTGTGTTGTTTATTATAGGGCAGTAGGCTTCTCCCTTGTGTACTGAGACTATACACTGCGGAATTTCTAATCCATTTAAGTGTTTGTATGGTAAGAGTCCTTCTCCATCTTGAATATTTTGTATTCTAAATTTAATCGTTTGGCTAGTGCGGGCTTGTATAACATAACTTGTTCCCTTTTTTGCGTCCTGTACCTGACATTCGCCTTTATTATTATTATTATTATTATTATTATTTTGTTCTTCTGTGTTAAAATATTTAATCGGGATTTGCTTATTGCGAAATATTAATTTATCATTCACAAAATTTTAATTAATTTTTAATTCTTTTATGTTATCTAATCCAAGGAGTAAGTCGAAATCTTTATGGAAATCAAATAAATAGAATTTGGTTGTTTCTTTTCCTAAAAGTGGTAGTGTACAACTGTATTTTTCTTTTGATACTCCATGAGCTGTACTCACTTCAAATGGTTCTTGTTTTAGGGTGTTTTTGAAAAATTGGAAAGCTATTGATTTTTTAATAAATGATCTCGTGCTTCCGGTGTCAATCAGCATCTTTAGGTTGGTCTTGGGATCGTGGATGTACGGTAGTTCGTTTGTGTCATCTTCGATATGCATTATGGAAAATGTCTTTTTATTGTGGTTAGTCCTAAAAAATGATTTTGGGTATGATTGTCCTCTTGAGTGAATCCACATGCGTTTTCCTCTTGCGTTGAATCATCAAAGTCTATGTAGCTGTCAGGGTCCTCTTGCGGTTCATAATCCGTTTGTTCGGTCAGATAAGAGTTAGTCATCTGTTCAGTCAATCGATTCATAGTTTGATCGTAATTTTCTTCTTCTATTGGTTTCCCTGTCATCTGATAAAGTCTATTTTGTCTAAATGTGTTCCCTGTTTGACGTGTGGAAATGCTCATTGGTTCTGGTTCAAATTTTTGATGAACTTTTAGTGGTGTGTAATTGTTAGATTGTCTCGGTTGTTGATTTTGCTGTACATATGAGTTAGGTTTAGTAAATTGGTTAGGATTATTTTGGTAGTTGGGCCTATAATTTTGGAATGTTTGTTTGTTAGGAAGGGGTTTGCGAATAGGAGGGTATTGTGGGGCCCTAGGTGGAATGTTCTGTTTAATATTTTGAAATAATTTGTTATTTTTAAATTGAAAGTCATTAGTAAGCATGTTAAGTGCTTCGCTAAGAGAATCTGGATTTTTGGTGCGCATTAGCGATCCTACGGGTTCATGTAAACCTCTAAGGAGAATTCTTAACCCTAATTTCTGTACATATTCTATCAAAACATCTTTGGTCAATTGTCTTTGAGGCTCTTTATTAATAAAAAATGATATCTGTAAATTTCATAGTTTTTGAATTCTCTCATAAGATTTAAAAGGTGATTCGTTATTTTCTTGTTTTAACTCAGCCATTTCTAAATTTAAAGTAAAGCAATCTCTTTTGTCTGAATAGCTGGTTAATAATACTTTTTTAATCTCATACCAATTATATGAATTTGAGTTTACTACCATTTCTAATGCTTGGCCTTTTAACTTAGCTAGTATAGGAGAAAAGAGATATTCATTTTGAAAGTCCTCTGGATTTTTGTTTACATAAAACTTATTTACTACCTTATCGCATATTGAAATAAATCTGTGGAGCATAGTGGGCTCTCCACTATACTCAGGAATCATATCAAGATATTCCTTCTTTAATGTTGGTGTTGCCATTTTAAAATATTGTTTTCTTTAAAATAATAAAATTAAAAATCAATTATATAAAATTAAAAAGTATTTACACTACTTTTTCTTAACTCTATTTCTTACGATCTACTTACAAGTGGATCCAAAATACTTTGCTCATTTGAACAATTTTCACTTTTCACTTACACGATATTCACTCGTGCTCTTAATAGATATGCGCTCTATTAAGTTGTTGTAGATATTCACTCTACTAAAGTTTTCTTGATGTTGTTACAGATATGCGCTCTGTAATGAATCGAGTTTTTTTTTGCAGTATCTCGGTTAACGATTGAAATCGATAAAAATTATGTTCAAGAATTTTCCCGAGATGTCCTACCGACTGCGCCAGTTACGTGTTATATTAAGCTCGAAAGGTTTTTAAAAATGATTTTATTTTTACAAACCTTTGTTAATTAAGAAACATTTAATTTTGAAATGGTTACAATAATTCAGCTTAATAAAAACATAAATTCAAATACAACTGATGTACACTCAGCTGGAGCGGAAAACGTCTGTGCGATACAGAGGCGACTTACACACTGCCGAGGCTCTGTTCTCACCACCTATATAATACAAAAGCTGCGTAAGCAGGAATTTTCCTAGCACGCATTTAATTATGAAATGTTCACATAAATTGTTCATATAACTTATATGTAAGAAAAACTATCACAGATATTAAAAATTAATAAAAAATATAAATATTTACAAAATAAATCATAAAAAGTAAATGGGCTATGGACAGGAACAATGACAAAAATTCGAGTGGAATATCATGTTAAAAGTTGGAAAGAATTTCAAAATAGGATACAAATAAACAAAAGTAATTTAAACAAAGATAATTAATAACAGCTTGGAGCAACTGTGGTGCATTACTTTTTTAATTTTAAATAAATAAAACCTTCTAACCATAAAAGCTTTTTATTTAAATCCTTATGTACATTGTAATTATCTTTAGGGGAAATTAGTACAAAAACACCTTTTACAAGAGAGTAGTAATAATTGCTCTGAAGATTATTGGTTTGCAATCAAAATGTATAAGGATATAAATAAAACATTTTTGTGGTTAGGAGGTTTTATTTATTTAAAAGAAAAAGGTTAATAACAATGTCAATATGTGGCATGGATAAGTTATTACCGCTCCTGAAAACTGAAAAAGAACAGGAAAAGCATCAAATGGAAATAGAAAAGCATGCTAGGGAGAAAAGGAAGGAAGAAAAAATGAATAAAGATAATGACAAGCAAAAGAAAGATAACAATAACTTAAAAAGCAACAAAGAGAATTGAAAAATCAAGCTACTGAGAAAAGAGGAGGAAAAGAGGAATAAAGAAAAAGAGGAGCAAAAAGAAATTATGAAGAAGCAGAAAAAACGATGGGGAGACAAAAAAGTGAAAACACAGCCAATAAACAGTGGGAACTGGAAAAAAGGGAGAGAAAGCAAAGAAAGTTGAATTCTAGAAGTTTTCTAATAGGGAGTGAAAATTTACAAAAGGAATTTTCTCCTAGAAAAAATTAACAAATGAACTAGAACAAATTAAATAAATAAAAAAATAATTGAATTAGAAATCAGGTTAGATTTTAAAATAGCTGCTAAATAGAACCTAAATCCAGATTTTAAATGACAAAACTGGGCAAATACAAATGTATCTGATTGCTAACATCTTTCCTAACAAAAAAGTTTTAAAAAATTTCTTGATTAGTCCAAGTTTATGAACTGTGTTCTCAAATACTTTCGTATTATTTACAATCTAACTGACCTTATACAGTTGATAAATGTAGCCTTGAACAAATCACAACATATTTCAACAGTTGTCCAAAATAGTATTTTAGATTTAAATAAATGAAACCTCTATACCACAAATGACTTTTTCTTTTATTTAAAACCTTATGTACATTTCAATTGCATAGTAATCATCCTCAGAGGTAATTTACAATAAAAATACCATACTTTAGAGTTGTTTGTTCTATGAAAATCTAAATCGTAAAATAATATAGTCCATATAAATTATAATATAAAAGTTGCTTGTTGTTATCATCTTGAATTCACTGATTAAATTATAAGTAATTATACACACAATTGAAAACACAAAAACTGCAAGTTTTTATAAGTAATTATTGAGTAACTAAGTGAATACTTTTGAACTTACTTGCGGGCGCGTTTCAGAGCAATCGTTCACTAGACTGTCATAAATGAAACGATTGTTTCAAAACGCGTCCACAGGTAAGTTGAAAAGTATTCACTTAGCTACACAATAATTACTTTACAGTATAAAATATAAAATTGAAACAATAGTCTAATTATTTGTCAAATATCCAAGAAACTTATATTCTTTAGATTTTGCTTTAAGAAAATAACTGTGAATACTATCATTAAAATATTTCATTCTGCCCAAATAAACATAAAAGCTGAACAATAAGAAAAGTAAATTCGCGAAATGTTTCAATACACTGAAAGGAAAATTTATACTGATTGACAACACCACTCTTTTCATTCAAAAGTGATAAACTGCAAAAATAAAAATTCTATACTATCCTTCAATAATGTTATATAGCTTTATCTTGACACTGTCAGACTTGATTGGGAGTTTGTTTGTAAACACATCTGGAATTTAGAAATACCATACCCACACTAACTTGCTACTTTGTGATCTCATATTTCAGCACTGTTTATTAATTTCACCACATGCAATGTACATTGTTCATCTATAGAATGTATTTTTTATTAATATATGTGAAAAAGACAAAAATTAAGGTTACCTGGTGCTTAATAAAGTATGTTCCTTTTATTTTCAAAACTTCTCCTAATAGGACCGGATGTTTAATCAGACGAAATCATGACGGTCCTGGAGTGGTATAATTATCCAGAATCTACTGTATTTCCTAAAAATGTTTTTAAAAATAAAGTAATTACAAAATGTTTAATTTAATAAGGTAGAGGTAAACATATAACCTACTTCTAATAGTGTTGTTACAGTAGAAACTCGATAAGTTGGACTTCAGTAATTCGGATCTCTGGATAGCTTGGAATTAATTTGAAGTGTAATAAAAAAATAAGAAATAACAAAAATCAAATAAGTACAGTACATATATAAAAACTCTAAAACAACAATAAAAATGTCTAAGATCTACAGATAAACAAAATAATGAACGTAACATTTTGTGCGTCATAGTGAAAAGATTATGGGATCGCACAGCACAAAAGCAGGTCACAAATTAAACAGCCAAAATTGACAGATTTGTTTGCCAAAAACTAAATTACAATGGAGTTTAACTGTATATACAATATATATGTCCATATACTGTGCATAAAACTCTTTGTTTGATAAATATAAAGTTTTTCAGGAAGTACAATGTCTTCTTTTAATTTTTTCTTAGTGTCTGGGTAACCCGGATTTTTGATAACCCAGATGGGCCACGGTCCCAGTTAGACCGAATTATCAAGGTTGTACATGCAAAAAATATTCAAATGATGAATTAAGAAAATTTTTTTAAACATAACTGTCAATGAAATTGTATTAAAAAATGAAACAAATATTTATTAATGTACAAAAACATTAAATTAATTATAACTATATTTTAATAATTATTGTTTAATTCCACACATCTAGGTACATTATCAGGTATAAACAATTTTTATATGTATTCTTAATATTTATTAAATATAAGCTAGGTTTTATTCCGTAAATCATTGTCAAACACTGCCAAGTAGTTCTTTTAAGTAATCAAAACTAGATCTAACAAATTTTGTAGATAAGAATAAAAGTAAATTTTCATTTTTTAAATGGAATTATAAATTTCCTATGTTTATCAGTATTATTTAGTTTTAACAAAATAATCTAGTATATTTATATTTGTATTATAATTTACACATTTGCCTAAATTTAAATTTATGTTCAGAATTTGAGGATTTTGTTGTACTAAATGATTTTATATTTGGTACAAACTTTCTTTAATATCTTTATTACCCTGCTCAGTAGTAAATTCACTGGCTCTCACTAATACAGAGATATGTTATCAGGAAAGCTGGGTGTGTTTATCAGCACTATAGTGCTTATCAAAATGGCATAACACCTTAGGCTGTGTTTCTACTATGCTAAAGGTAGGTTTTGTTTATTACAACTGTATACAAACTTGAAGGATTATTGTATTTTAGTAGAAGGAAAACATTAATGTACTAAATAATAAATTAACTGTAAATTTAAAGTATTTTTCTACATTTTCTTTCAATAACTAACTTTAGAAGATGTATGTTAGACATGAGTAAATTTCTAGACTTCCTTGTATCTTATCATATTTGAAAGCAAGAAACTAGCAAATAATGAATGATTTCGTTTTGCAACATTTGGATATAAGATTACTAAAAACAGTAATGTTACTTAATTTCATTAAATTAATTTAATGTATATTTTGTTAACACATGGATTAGGGCAATGGTAAACTAAGAACTAAAAGTTAGCTGGCAATCTCCCCTATACCTGTAAACCAAATCAGTCCCTGTACTTTTTTTGTTTAGTACGTCCCTAACCCTCAATCAGTATTAACTGTTTTAGTGAAATAAACATGAAATTAATGTATGCAATATTTTTTTTATTTGTAGTTTTTGTATATCTATTGTTGAAAAAAGCAATATTATATTATATGTTCTCAAATCTGTAACAATATTAAAATAATTGCTATTGATGCTTGATATACATTTATAAAAATATTTATTTAATTTATAAATTCACTAAGAATTTAATACTTTTTCTATTTGGGCTATTCCCAATTATATTGATACAGATTACTAATTTGGAAACATTTTATGTTTACATTTTGTTAGTTGTCTGTTAATGTTTTATTTCAACAAAATTGGTTATTTATTTATATAAATTACTACTTTTGTTATCACTTGCCAAAAAGACCACTAGGCTACTTACTGATATTTTTCATTAATGTTTTTCACACTAGGTTAGTGAATTGTTCAATGCTGTGAGTCAGGTGTGTGGTATTGGTGTAAGTTTGTGGTGTATTTGTTGCTGTGCAACAATTTTATCTGTGACTCACAGCAATGAACAATGCACTGGCCTGTGAAACACATTTGCTGAAAAGTATTAGTAAGTAGCCTAGTGGGGTGTCAAGATGTACAACACAAAAACTGCAAGTTTTAAAAATGGTTAGTTCTGTTTTCTATGTTCACTGAATCTGTCAAGATAAAACGTTCTTTAGAAGTTCCAAGTACTTGAAACTTATTGAGGTAGAATGTATTTGACTGTCATCACCTAAATATGACAGCAAAATGTTCTAATCTATACGTAAAAAGTTGAAAACTCTAATCATCAAGATTATAGTCAAAAACGCTCCATCTTATAACATCCATCTTATCTGATTCAACGAGTATACAAAAATCTTGAGGTTTTACAAGTTCGTGTAATCATATTTTTATCATACTATGAACTGAAATTCACTGATGACAATAAGTTTTATAGAATTATATAATATTTTATATATTTTTTGAGTGTTTGAAAAATTGTAATTGGTGTATATTTTACTGATATTACCTCATGGTGATTATTTGGGACTCAAAATACAGATATATTTCAAGTTGCTTACAATAATGGGCAGAATCTAATATTAACTCACAAGTTCTTTACTGGATATAACTCTTAACCGTGCCTATTATTCTGGGAGGCTTTTGCCAGCATTGTTGATCATTTAGCACCACCCAGGTAACATGTACAGGTTAAAGTATGCTGCAGACGGGATTATAATTATCTTCTTTATTAACTTGTTATATATTTTAAGTAAATTCAAGTTGGGAAAATATCAATGTAAATTAGAATTTAAACATTTGACCATATATTAGTACCTTTTTTCATTTAATGACATTGGCCATTTCAAATGTGTTCCATTGACAACTACGATCTTAACTCTTGGTTTTTTTTAAGGATAGGGTAGGGGTGAAGGAAAGGTTGGAATTGGGTTAGGATAGTTGGGGTTTGGTGATTTTGGAAAGGGTGCTTGGAGCTATAATTTCATAAAGTATATGCAAGTTATAAAATAATTTTAATGTCTAATGTAATGTTTTTGTAATGCACTATCACACAGATTATCTAAACTTCACAAATTAAACCAACATATTTTGTAAATATAATTTCAAAAAGCCTACTTGACCTACAATCTCAACAAACAATTCAAACCCAACATCACAAACAAAAGTATTTTTACTATTCTGCTGGTGTATACAAACTTGCAGTTATAGCCCCAATTTCTACTTAGACCGAGCAGGAATGTAGCCGTGTGTGTTTTCTTACTAATTACCAAGAATACATAAAATCACTCACAAACCATAACAATCAATCAAACTTTGCTGAACACCTCATATAAACAAACCAAAACTATACAAATATAACAGCAAATCTACAAATTCTTGCAGTTTTTGTGTTGTATATCATAAAGTTCTTTTTTCCTACTATTGGTATCACTTGGCAAAAAAACCACTACTTATATTTATCAGTACAAACGTTTTACACTAGATCAGTGCATTGTTCAATCCTCTCATGAACAAAACTGTTGCTCAGGTGTGTTGTATTATTGTAACTCTGTTGTGTATTGGTGTTCTTTGGTGTGTTATTGTTCACAGAGTAGTTGTCAATACCCAAACTATACAAAACCTGAGTACAAAAATTACATTTTGTTACACCCAACACATACTAAACACCCAATTATATTATAATTAATGTATAATTTTTGTCATCATAACCCAAAAAATCGCTCCCTCATATATCTCTACTCTAACAGTGTCATATATTCAGGTGTTACAGGCTAAAATAGTAGCTAAAGTTGAATATGGAATCATATAATATTGAAAATTATAAACTTATGTGCCCATGAAGTTATCTTTATATGTATAAGGCGATACCTATTTTTTTTTTTTAATTTGTTTAGGTAACAACAACAACAGAGTTCCAATGTCCCTAAACAATGAACGCTCTGCTTATGGAAGTGTTACTTCTAACAACAACATTGGCAACTTCTCCATGCCCATATCCTTGTGTGTGCGGTGGTTTCATGGTCAATTGCTCATCACAACAGCTGACCTCATTTCCAATGTATTTTCCTTCCAATGTGAGTAGCAAGAGAGAATTTATCAATTTACTGTTTGTCACTAATTTGAAGTTTTTTCTCAAATTTATTGAAATAATAACTATGATATTTACAACGGATTTGTGTTTACCATGCTTTCTCAAGTTATATTCTACCAGTAGGAAGTTATAAGCATTAGAAGTCATGATATAAAATAACACACTGTTAAGCCACTCTTTCCAAAACAAAATTAAAGGATTATAATTAATAGGGTTAATTATATTTTATTAGCTCACTCTCCTTTTATATATCTTGTACAAATTTTTAATTGTTAATAAAATACGTTTTTATTCATCTATTCAAGTTCAAATACATTTTTTTAACCTGTAGTGCAAGACAATTGATGTTAACAAAGTGTTTTCAAATATTTATTCAATAATTAAATTTAAAAAAGTTCATGTCTTGTTTGGATTCGAAATGAATAACTACAGGACTGAGCCAACTTCCCCACAGCTAGAAATCTATTATTTAAAGATAAATATGAAATTATAAGAGAAAGATTCCTTGCAATAATGAAGCATTGCAAGTGATGGATAAAATGAGAAATTATAGACCACCATCAGCTTCATAAATTAAATTCTTATTGAGGTCAAGAAAGAAAAATTGTATCATTGTTTGCTTATTTCCAGTTTGTTTGGTTATTTTATTCCTTTCATTCATTTTTAACCCCACAGCATTATTTTGTGGTAACCATGGTTACAGTTATAGGTTGTACAGTGGAAGTTTCGACAACAATCAGATGGGGGGGGGGGAAATGTATATAAGTTTTTAAGAAATTCATTTCTTGGTATTGGAAAGTTGCCTCTTTGCCAAAGTGCACTAGACTTTGAACATGAAGTTTCACAGTTCGAATCCTGATATAGACACCCACAAATTTATAATTCAATTATTGAATAAATATTTGAAAAATCTTTATTAACATCAATTGTCATCCACTATAGGATTGGCGATGATAACCACAATTGGTTTTTCGCCAGGAAAAAAAAAATCCACTATAGGTTAAGAAAAGATGTATTTAAACTTAATTGAATGAATAAAAACGTGTTTTATTAACGATTGAAAATTTGTACAAGATACATATCAGGAGAGTGTGAACTAATAGAAGGAATTTAAAGAAAGTAAATAAATAGTAACAAACAAAAATAATGGTCCAACAACACATGCTGTACACAGTGTAAAATAGAAAATTGCAAGGAGATTCGCTTTCTATTTTGCTACTTAATATTGTGGTTCTGTCACATATATACATATTTATATTAATTGTAGTTATAAAATAATAAGTAATGAAATTTAAAATTTTCTTTGTCAACTTTTGTAGGAATTAACTTTAAAATTTGTTTATATTTCTCATTTTATTAATGTCTTTATTAAACTATTATTATTCTTTTGAATTTGAGTTCTCGCAGTAATCAATTTTTAAGTTACAAAAGCATTGAATTGATAATATTTTTAAAATGGCTACTAAGCCCACTTGACATTATCACAATATACAGTATTAGGTTTTTTTTTAAATTTATCTTATGGTGATGTCTTAGCTAGTTTTGATTAGCTAATAGAAAATGTATGAATTCTAAGAATTAAAATATGTTTCTAATTTTAAGCTACTAATGTTTCTATACTGCCTAGTTTTTATCTTGTAAGATTTACCAAATGTCACAGACAATAAATTAACGGTTTTTAACCATGAAAAATCATGTTGGACATTACTTGGACCATTGATAATCAGACTGTCTTAAAAATGGATTGTCTATAAAAGGAGATTTTTGGAAATTTTAAGAAGTATTAGAGAAAAGCTGCAACATTATTAATGGATTCATGCAACTACCATTCTATGCATTCAGAGAAAAAAATAAAAGGGCAGGAAAAAGATAACTATCTTCTGAATTCAAATTTTGAGCTGTTATTTGAAGTTTTATTTATGTAGTGCTCAAAACTTCCTAAAAATAGGACACAAATAGCATTTAACTCTTGCAACATTTTTTATTGGAAAAGCTCATGATACATCTATACAAGAATTATGATATAAAGGGTGAGCCATACAAAGAACGATTTTTAAAAGGCTGTTAAGAAAAAACACTTCGTTTAAGAAAATTTTCAATGTCATAATTTAAAAATACATGAAAATTCATTTTTACAATAGTAAAAGATCGGTTACTTCCTGAAACCTATGTTTTGGAAAATAATATTTGTAAAGCACAAGATTCACTTTGAATTTGGCGCTGTTCCCCATGATTCAAAATCTAGACTGAATGAACCAAAGCCTGCCGCAGGTGGATATAAGCAATAGGCATTTTCTATGTTAAAGAAGTTTCTTCTGTTCAAGGAAAGATTCTGTGAATACAATTGACCTTGTGAAGCAGATATCTGTTAACAACTGCCCCATGTGCTTTAGTGATGTGCTGGACTCTTCATGGGTTGGATGAAATTGTCTCCATGTTTAACCCCTTCATTTTTTTCGAGTTTAATAAGTTTATGTATGAAAAGTCTCTGTGATCGATGAATAACCACCAGTATAACCATAATAATGTATTCTTGCATTAAAATACATTAGTGCGTTCTCTGTAACGTACAATAATTTCTCGTGTTAAACCTAGCCCTTGAAACAGTAGCCTGGCTTTGTTTTTAACTTAAATTGTTATTACCAGTGACTTATTCTCTTTGTGTTAGTGCTCTCAGTGACTCTATAACATTTATTCTTTTCATATAACACATGTATGTTTAACTAAGCCCTTAAATTTGACACCAAGACAAAATAAATTAAATAACAAATTACCGGTGGACCACACAGATCAATTTTAAAAGGGGCACATTTGTGAGTTGGGTTTATGAACAGAGGAAAATGCTAAAATACTAACTTACAATAAAATCTTTAAAAATGTAGATGAAGGTGTAGGGTGTGCACACTACTAGAACTGTTGACTAAACATTTTCAATTACTGAAGTTCAAATTTTCACAAAAAAAAAATCACAAAAGTTTCACTAGCTAGTGAGGTTAATAACTAGTTAAAGGTTATAAAATTAATAACTTTATTTTGAGATAATTCACAACACTTATTAGATGAATGATTGTGAAGATAAATTGGAAGAAGAGAGACAAAAACGAAGGAGATAGAACAAGAGAGAAGAGACGAGTGACTACTTCAGGAGATACACAATGCCAGAAAAATGGCGAGAATATTGCACAGTAGAGCGTAGATTGTGCGTAATAGGTTATGTGCATTAGTTTAACAGAAAGCAGAGCTAGTTATTTCAAGAACTGTACCAAACACTTATAAGTTTACACATTGGTAAGTTAAACAACACTACAAGGGTAGTACCCTTACCCTTTGAGTAAGTCCTGGCTAGCTATACTCTATGCCATTTTCTAAATACTTTACACATTGGGAACTTGCTCACTTGAAAAGAGTAAAATTAGGCTACAAGTTGCATAAAATATTGCTGCATTTATTATCATGGAAGTACATTAAAAAACCTGCTAGAATGCCCTGTTTGAATGTAGTTGAACAAATATGAATCTGAAATAGTTTTAGTAAGCCAGGCCTTGAACATGCTGTTATCATAACAAGAGAACTTCTTTATCCGCAGTCTAGTCAAGCATATTACAGCATTTCTCAGAGCCGACAGCCTGCCAGTAGTTATCCATTGACTTGGTGTGACATAAGATTTTGACGGTCTCCTTTGTTTATGAAGTAGTTAGTTGTTTTTTGACATATAACTGTTATTAATGTTTTAAGGTTAATAACTATTTTAATTTAGTTTAGTTTGTATATAGTCATTTGTTTTTATTTTGTTGAGAATGATTCATACAAATGGCCCATCTAGACTTTTGGTACACATTTTATGTTAAAGAATAAGATATGTTATTTGTCTAGAGAAGGGACAAAAGATGTAAACAATATATTTTTGCAAAACATGAGTAAGCTCTTCACCCTTGATTAGGATGAATGTTTTGAGATATTTAATACTCAGTATAAACTCTAATCAAATGCATTGTAAATTGAAAACATTGAATAATATATTTATGACATTATTTCTTTGGTTTGATAATTGATATAAAACACTGAAATATAAATGTTAATTTTGTCAATGAAGACAAATTATCTTAACTACAAATCATATACAGTTATTGGCCACATTATGAATTACCTGCTTTTAAAACTACTACTCCCTAGTTTTATACACTTCTCATTTAGTGGCCAACCTAGAATCTGATGAATATCAATCACTTAATGTGAAAAAAACAATATGTTCCACAAGTTTGTTAAAAATTACATAAATTACAAATTCAAAAATTGATTAACTAATGAAGTTCAAATGTATAAAAATTATAATAATAAAACTAAATGCAAAAGAATGAAATGTTCAACAAATGAGCTGAAAATGCAATATGAATAGGTTTATAAATAAAACTAGATTACCTGTTGTGCATAGTTTATTAGATGACATAGTATTAGATGAGAAAAATGTCAGGGAAACTCATTATGAAAACATTATATTTAAATTGTGTGATTTTATTGAAAACAAATTTATTTACATTTAAAAAATATTTCAAAGTGTCATTTTCAATCAATTTATTTATTCAAGTTCTTTTAGAAATAATCCAATGTGGATTTATCCTGTTTCAAGTTTTACAGAAGAACTGAATTCATGATTTCTAACTATGCACGAATTCCATAGTTATGGTTTCTGAAAAATAACTATAGCCACTACCATATATATATATATATATATATATATATATATATATATATATATATATATATATATATATTGTAATATTTGGTAATTTTGTTTTATACAAGTCTTAATAAAAGTTATAATTTAAAAGAAATAACAATTCAATGCTGCTTTTTGTTACAATAAACTTTTAATATCTTAAAATGACATTCCTTGTTATCTTTTACAAAGTCACTTACTAATTAAAAATTCTTATTTCCTCTACAAAGAATTACAAAAATTAAGCTTTATTAGCCTAAGTCTAAAATTTGTTATGGCAGCAAGAAGTTTAGTTATAAAATTTAATATGAATTGAAATTGATTTAATTATTTCAATTTGAGCTTGAGCTCTCTTTATCTCGGGTTAAATAGGTGGGTTTTCTAAATTTTGACTAATAAATTTTGAGTTGGCACTTTCAAAAAAATATCTAAATTACAATTCTTACAAGTTAAAATTTTTACAAGTTATTTTAGTTCCTAATTAAATAATTTCCTGAATACTGTCTTCTTAATCGATCAGTTCAATGATTTGGCTCAATGTTATTCTATAATGATGATTTGAATACGATACTGCACTTTCCGCACTAGTTAAAAAAATAAAATTTCGACAGCCAATTCTGAATACGTCTTCCTCGTTCCGATGCTTTGTTCCAACTACTGACGCTACCTTTGTTAGCAATAAAAATGGCCAAATCGTGAATTTCCGCTATTTTTTCGTTTATTCCTTGTAAGTATCAGCTTTACGGATGTCATGTTATTCTTCTTTACGGATACACTTCTTCTTCTTAACAACTGCACTTAAATTTCTTTGCATTTAAATCCAAAACTGTTTTCTATTATATCTCCACGAGAAATATTTAAAACGAATATCTTTTGCCGGTCAATGCGCACGCAACTCCACAAATCCGTTATGCATTGTTTTTACTACAGCACATTTCACTAGCTTGTCGTGTGAAAGTTTTAAGTGTATTTTTACATAGTTCTATTTAAATTGTTACCTATCAATTATTTCTAATACATTTTCTTATAAATAGTGATGTGTTTTTTTTTTTTTTTTATATAAAATCTTGTGATTAGATCTAAAATGTGGCCGTGTGCATTTTCTACACAAGTGAAATTAGGTTATGTTTACAATTCGTTCCTGGTATATTTTAGTAATTTTTACATACTGAATTTATTAATATATATTTATCTTATTTTGGTAAGTGCCTTTTATATGTATACTACTTCAAAATGTTACATAGTCCCCAAATTTAGATAAAAAAAAATTTTGATTCCGAAATTCTTTTTTTTTTATCTCAATTTTCACATTTTGGGAGTAAACTCTTACTCTATCCTTCTTGCTTGTCTGCTGCCATCTAATTACATATGATATACTTAACTCCTAACAATACAATAAATTAACAATTAACATTCAATCAACAATCCTCTTACTCTTAACTCTCAATTTTCACATTTTGGGAGTAAACTCTTACTCTGTCCTTCTTACTTGTCTGCTGCCCTCTAATTACATATGATATACTTAACTCCTAACAATACAATAAATTAACAATTAACATTTAATCAACAATACTCTTACTCTTAACATCTCGTACATTAATCATTTTCTGATTCTTAGAATCTATTTTATAAACTTTTTCTTTTTCTTTCTTTATTTTAATTTTAATAGAATGGAATCCTTCCAATCATAAGTCTTTTTATTTATCTATATAATCTATCTTCTGACACAGTGTTCTTTTTTTTTTTTAAATTTTAGCCTAACCGAGTCATAGCATGTCTAGGTTGTTTGTAGGTTAGGTCCTTGTTCTTATTCATTCATCCCTTCCTATTTTATTTTTATTTACATATTTTTTTTATTTCTTTATATATTTTTTTTTCTCAAGTGTTTGTTTAATTATTAAGTCATTTCTGGTCTATTGTCATTTCCGGTTTATTTGTTATCTATCCCTCCTACATTCGCTTCCTTCTCCTAATACTTTTATATCCTGAGACATTCCTGTTGTTACCATCTTATTATCCCTTGTTATTTTCCTTTCTCTCGACTTCTCCCTTTATTTATTTAATTTGTTCTACCTGAAATTTATCTGATTCTCCCTGGTGTGCCTCCCTTGGTTCATAAAATTTCTTTAACAAGCTAATATGGAAAATTCCTCTAATTTTATTGCTTCTAGCATCTTTGATTTCATAAGTCGCTTTGCCATATTTCTTGGTGATCACATAAGGTCCATCATATATATAAAATAATTTTGCCATCTCACCTCTTATACCCTGTGGTTGCCAATTTTCTTTTACTAATACCTTGTCCCCAACATTTAATTCTTCTATTTTATGAGTTTTATTAAATTTCTCTGCTCTCTTATGAGCCTTCTTCTTAATTCTACTCCTAGCAATTTCTAAATGTCTTTCTAAATTTATTAATTTTGGACTCCAGCCAAAATTTTTTATTTCCTTTTGCCAAAACCTTTCATCCTGAATTCCTAGTTGTAGCTGGTTAGGTGTGTATCCTGTAGTCTCATGAGGAATTTCATTAATTGCCTGGTTAATAACCTCTACATACTTTCCCCATTCTCTATGGTTATGATGACAATATGTTCTCAAACATCTAATGATCTCCTTATTCACCCTCTCAACGATATTGCTTTGTGGCCTCCTTATTGGAGAAAATATTGGTTTCATTTCTCTATTTTTTATATACTCCAGCCATTTCTTATTATTAAACTGGGTTCCATGATCAGTCTGTATTCTTTCTACTCTCCCGAAATTTTCTATATAATTTTCTAAACATTTAATTGCCTCCCCTGTGGTTGCCTTTTTCAATTTATAGATTTGAACGAATTTTGTAAATACATCTAACATTACTAATAAATACTTATAGCCTCCTACAGTTCTTTGAAATGGTCCTATAAAATCAATTGACAATTGCTCCTTTGGTTTTTCCACTTGGATCCCTTTCATCTCTCCAAAATTACCTTGGGTTACATTTTTAGCTCTTTGACAAATATTACATGTTTTAATAATTCCCCTAATGCTTTTTCCCATCTTCTTCCAAGTGAAGCTCTCTGATAATATGGTATGACATTTCTTAGCTCCTGCATGCAGGTAATATTCATGACAAGTACCCACTATTTCTTTAATCATTCCCTTTGGTACGACTATTTTCCAACTTTCCCTATTTCTTTTGTATACTAAGTCATTAATAATTTTATAATTTTGAAGATAATTTTGAATGTTTTCTTTTATTTCTCTAACTTCCAAATCTTCTACTTGTAATTTACTAAATTCTTTAAATTTTGTACACATTTCCATATCCATAACTCTTTCTATATAATTTATTTGTAATTCTGAATTTTGGTCTCTTCTTTCAAACTTATTTTTGTCACAAGGGTTCCTGCTCAATAGGTCTGCAACTACATTTTCTTTTCCTTTACAGTGTTCAATAGTATAATCATATTCTTGCATTAGTAATATCCATCTATGCAATCTTGAATTTAAAATTTTACAAGTCTTAATAAAAGTTAAGGCCTGATGGTCAGTCTGGATCACAATTTTTCTTCCTAGGATGATCTGTCTTGCTTTCTGCAGACAAAACAATATAGCAAGTAATTCCTTCTCAGTGGTATAATATTTAACTTCACTTCCTTTTAATGTGCGGCTCATAAACATTACTGCCTTTTTCTCCCCCTTTTCATCAATCTGATAGATGTGTCCTCCTATGGCATATTCACTGGCATCTGTTTGTAGGTAAAATGTTTTCTGGTAATCTGGGTGAGTAAGTACATTTGTTTCCAAAAATGTTTTCTTTAATCTAATAAAATTTCGCTCCTCCTCTTCTGTCCAAATAAATTTGTTTCTATTAGATAATAATTTTAATAATGGTTGTACAAATTCTGAATATTTTTCTATAAATTTATTATAATAATTAGCCATTCCAATAAAACCTTTTAACTGTCGAGGATTTTTAGGTGAGGGAAATTCTAATATAGCTCTAACCTTCTCTTCATCCATTTTTACTCCATTTGTAGTCAATCTATATCCTAAGAATGAAATATCTTTTCTACAGAACTCTGATTTATCAAATTTAATGGTCATGTTGTTTTTTAAAAAAATTTGGAAGATCTTTTCTAGGTGTTTTTTATGCTCCTCAAATGTCTCAGACATACAGACTATATCATCTACATATATTAAGGTGAAATCTTCTAATTCCTCCCTCATAATACTGTCCATAGCTCTTGCCAATGCTGCTAGAGATGTTTTCAATCCATAGGGTGTAACAACAAACTGGTATGTTTTCCCTCTATGTTGGAATGCAGTATATTTTCTTGACTCCTTTTCCAATTCAACCTGCCAGAAGCTGTTAGTGAGGTCCATGGTACTCAACCAATTAACTCTCTTTGCTCTGTGTAGAATCTCATTTATTCCTCTATAGCAATCATAATCCGGAATTATAATTTCATTTAGTTTCCTTGCATCTAAACATAATCTAACTTTCCCATTGGTTTTGATGACTGGGACTATTGGATTAATATATGGACTAGTACTTCTTTCAATTATACCTAACCTCAACATTTTCTCTATCTCTTCTTGTACCTGATCTTGGTACTTTGTAGGAATTGGGTAATTTCTTTGGTAAAATGGTACATCTTCCCTAACTTTAATCTTATGTTTATATGCAGTGCATAAACCGGGCTGGTCTGAAAATACTTCTTTATACTTTTCTATTAAATCACTCATCTCCTGTCTTTGTTCCTCAGTTACCTCTTCATTCCCTATTCTTTCAAAAATATCCTCTTTTTTTATCTCTCCCTCCTCTTGTACAATTTTAATATAATTTTTACTCTGGTTTCCAAAAGTTTCAAATTCTTCCCATTTTTCCATATCATTCATTCCTTCCTGTTCATCACAACTCAATTCCTCCTCCATCTCATTTTCAAAATTATTCATCTCCCCTTTAAATTTTGTCTCTCCATCTACACTCATTTTTGATTTATATAATTTGTTTTCATATTTTAACTCCATTTCCCATTTTCCAAAATCAAGTTGTGCCTCCACATCCATCAACATATCCGTACCTATAATAAATTTTCTCAATAAGCCTGGCACCACTAGGCATTGAAACGGATATTTTACTCCTCCTATTTCTCCTATTACCATGATCATTTTGTTTATCTTTTTAGTTTTCTTATTTGTTGCAGTCCGAATGGTTAAATTTTTTATTGGTAAGATTTCTATTTTTCCTATTTTATTTTTATTCTCTAACATCCATTTCTCCTGGATACATGTTACGTTACTGCCTGTGTCTATTAGTGCTAGTAAACTTGTATCTTCCATCTTAATCTCTATCTCTGGGTTTATTATTTTTTTTTCAATTCCTAAATTATAATTTCTCTCCTCATCTTCTTGTTCTAAAAATTTTCTACTGATTAATACATTATTTATAGTTAACTTAATTTTATCGTAGGAGCTTTTATCAAATTTTATCACTGGCAACCTCATTTGTTCTGTTTGATGCTCCTTTTCCTGATCCAAGGCGACGATACCAGTGTTCTCTAGTTTTCCGTTTGACTATGTGCACCATCCTCCTTCCTTGTCCCCACGCCTGTCCTTGCCTCTATCTGATTTATTTCCTTCTGGCTCCTGTCATTTGTTCTGTAATTCCTGTCTCCTCTATTTTCTCGACTATTTTCCTGCCCTGGTCTTGGTTCAATATTCCCCCTCATATGATTATCTATTCTTCTGTTAAAAAACTGGACATATGGCCGTCCTTCACTTCTATATTCATTCCTTCTATACAATTCTCCTGGTCCTGGAAATCTTCTATTTCCCTGCTGTCTCATCCCTTCCTCACCCCTTCTGGGTGGAAATCTATTTCCATTCTGTTCCTCTCTAGGGGTAGACCTATTCCATGGTCCCCTGTTTCTCTGTCTTATTTCCTTATTTCTCTCCTCTATATCCTCCTCATTTAGCATCCTTTCCATCTCTCGGATCGTTTTTATATTTTGTACTCTTCTTGACAACTGTATCCTTTCATTAAAATGCCGGCTTAATCTCCGGACTATCTCTTCCTCATTTTGCGGTGGTGTCATGTTCTTTAAAACTATGACTCTTTCTATGAAATAATCTGCTCTGGCTCTTCCATTTCCCTCTATATACCTTTCATTTTCTATTCTCTCTTTAATGCCTTCCTGTATTTCTTTGGCCCAGTATCTTTCTATAAACCTATCTTGTAAATCTGCGAAATTTTCCACCTCCTCTCTGATTGATTCCCACCATCTTGCCGCTCCTACTTCCAAGGCTCTATCTATGATTCCTCTCCATTCATTTTCAAATCCTTCCCCTGTCCTACATCCAAATTTTCTCTCCACATACCTATCCAGTCTTTTTAGGAACTCCATAGGGTTCCCATTCCTACCATTAAATTTTGGCATCTCCTCCTGATTCCCGCATGACACCTGTATTATCCTTAGGCCTTCTCCTCCTTTATTTTCTTCCACCTTCTTTTCTACCTTTTCCATTCTCTGGGTCAATTCCCCTTGTTTCTCATTATTCCTCCTTCCTTCTGTTTCCAATCGGTCCATTCTATCATTATTATTGTTTTTCTCAATCGCTATCTCCCTATTTAAAACTCTTAACTCTTCCCTGTTCTGTATTGTCATTCTTTCTACCTTCTCTATCTCTTTCTTATTAATTTCTGTCACATCAGCTATTATTTCTTTTGTTTCCTCTAAATTCTCCTTAATCTTCTCCTCTAAGTCTCTTCTCATAACTCCTATTTCAGCATTATTCTCTGTTCTCAACTGTTCCCTCATATCCTCTATCATTCTCCTATTTTCTTCCTTTAGGCTTTCGAATTTCTTATCCATTTCCAACGTACTTGAGGCAAATCCTCTGTTCATCTCTTCTTTCATCTCCTTATTTTCCTCCTTTATATTCTCTTTTAATTCCTTTTTTAATTCTCTCATATCCTCCTTCATTTCCTCTCTCCCTTTTAGACTCATTTCCATGAGAGATCTCATCATTTCCCTCAATTCTTCATTCTCATTATTTCCCTTTTTCTGTTGGGTTTGCATCAGTGGTAATCCCCTAGCCTCATCTACTTGGGTTTCCACCTCACTCTCTTCTATAGGCATATCTGTGCCTTCCGTTTCTGTCTCTTGTATTTCTAGGCTTGTCCCTTCTTCCAATTCTATTAGGCCTATTGTAGCTTCTTCCTCTTTTTCATCTATTTTTTCTTTTAATGTCACATATTTTCCTTTTGCAGCTTCCTCAATTGCTGTACCCTTCCTAGACCTACTATATTTGTTGTATTCCTCTAATTTTTCTGTTTTTTTCGCTTTCTCCCTCCTTAAATTATATGTACCTGTTTCAGATTCCATTTTTTTTTTTAATTTCTTTATCTAAAATTTCAAAATTCCCCTTTATTCTATTTAAATTTTGAAAATTAAAAAAATTATTGACTTATGGTTGCAAAGTCCTGAAAAGTAAACAATATTAATACAAATATTTAATTAATAATCTTATCTAAAGTGCCTTAAGGTTAATTCTTAAATTTTTTTTATAATCGAGCCCCACGTTTGTGTGCCAAATGTAATATTTGGTAATTTTGTTTTATACAAGTCTTAATAAAAGTTATAATTTAAAAGAAATAACAATTCAATGCTGCTTTTTGTTACAATAAACTTTTAATATCTTAAAATGACATTCCTTGTTATCTTTTACAAAGTCACTTACTAATTAAAAATTCTTATTTCCTCTACAAAGAATTACAAAAATTAAGCTTTATTAGCCTAAGTCTAAAATTTGTTATGGCAGCAAGAAGTTTAGTTATAAAATTTAATATGAATTGAAATTGATTTAATTATTTCAATTTGAGCTTGAGCTCTCTTTATCTCGGGTTAAATAGGTGGGTTTTCTAAATTTTGACTAATAAATTTTGAGTTGGCACTTTCAAAAAAATATCTAAATTACAATTCTTACAAGTTAAAATTTTTACAAGTTATTTTAGTTCCTAATTAAATAATTTCCTGAATACTGTCTTCTTAATCGATCAGTTCAATGATTTGGCTCAATGTTATTCTATAATGATGATTTGAATACGATACTGCACTTTCCGCACTAGTTAAAAAAATAAAATTTCGACAGCCAATTCTGAATACGTCTTCCTCGTTCCGATGCTTTGTTCCAACTACTGACGCTACCTTTGTTAGCAATAAAAATGGCCAAATCGTGAATTTCCGCTATTTTTTCGTTTATTCCTTGTAAGTATCAGCTTTACGGATGTCATTTTCTTCTTCTTTACGGATACACTTCTTCTTCTTAACAACTGCACTTAAATTTCTTTGCATTTAAATCCAAAACTGTTTTCTATTATATCTCCACGAGAAATATTTAAAACGAATATCTTTTGCCGGTCAATGCGCACGCAACTCCACAAATCCGTTATGCATTGTTTTTACTACAGCACATTTCACTAGCTTGCCGTGTGAAAGTTTTAAGTGTATTTTTACATAGTTCTATTTAAATTGTTACCTATCAATTATTTCTAATACATTTTCTTATAAATAGTGATGTGTTTTTTTTTTTTTTATATATAAAATCTTGTGATTAGATCTAAAATGTGGCCGTGTGCATTTTCTACACAAGTGAAATTAGGTTATGTTTACAATTCGTTCCTGGTATATTTTAGTAATTTTTACATACTGAATTTATTAATATATATTTATCTTATTTTGGTAAGTGCCTTTTATATGTATACTACTTCAAAATGTTACATAGTCCCCAAATTTAGATTTAAAAAAATTTTGATTCCGAAATTCTTTTTTTTTATCTCAATTTTCACATTTTGGGAGTAAACTCTTACTCTATCCTTCTTGCTTGTCTGCTGCCATCTAATTACATATGATATACTTAACTCCTAACAATACAATAAATTAACAATTAACATTCAATCAACAATCCTCTTACTCTTAACTCTCAATTTTCACATTTTGGGAGTAAACTCTTACTCTATCCTTCTTACTTGTCTGCTGCCCTCTAATTACATATGATATACTTAACTCCTAACAATACAATAAATTAACAATTAACATTTAATCAACAATACTCTTACTCTTAACATCTCGTACATTAATCATTTTCTGATTCTTAGAATCTATTTTATAAACTTTTTCTTTTTCTTTCTTTATTTTAATTTTAATAGAATGGAATCCTTCCAATCATAAGTCTTTTTATTTATCTATATAATCTATCTTCTGACACAGTGTTCTTTTTTTTTTTAAATTTTAGCCTAACCGAGTCATAGCATGTCTAGGTTGTTTGTAGGTTAGGTCCTTGTTCTTATTCATTCATCCCTTCCTATTTTATTTTTATTTACATATTTTTTTTATTTCTTTATATATTTTTTTTTCTCAAGTGTTTGTTTAATTATTAAGTCATTTCTGGTCTATTGTCATTTCCGGTTTATTTGTTATCTATCCCTCCTACATTCGCTTCCTTCTCCTAATACTTTTATATCCTGAGACATTCCTGTTGTTACCATCTTATTATCCCTTGTTATTTTCCTTTCTCTCGACTTCTCCCTTTATTTATTTAATTTGTTCTACCTGAAATTTATCTGATTCTCCCTGGTGTGCCTCCCTTGGTTCATAAAATTTCTTTAACAAGCTAATATGGAAAATTCCTCTAATTTTATTGCTTCTAGCATCTTTGATTTCATAAGTCGCTTTGCCATATTTCTTGGTGATCACATAAGGTCCATCATATATATAAAATAATTTTGCCATCTCACCTCTTATACCCTGTGGTTGCCAATTTTCTTTTACTAATACCTTGTCCCCAACATTTAATTCTTCTATTTTATGAGTTTTATTAAATTTCTCTGCTCTCTTATGAGCCTTCTTCTTAATTCTACTCCTAGCAATTTCTAAATGTCTTTCTAAATTTATTAATTTTGGACTCCAGCCAAAATTTTTTATTTCCTTTTGCCAAAACCTTTCATCCTGAATTCCTAGTTGTAGCTGGTTAGGTGTGTATCCTGTAGTCTCATGAGGAATTTCATTAATTGCCTGGTTAATAACCTCTACATACTTTCCCCATTCTCTATGGTTATGATGACAATATGTTCTCAAACATCTAATGATCTCCTTATTCACCCTCTCAACGATATTGCTTTGTGGCCTCCTTATTGGAGAAAATATTGGTTTCATTTCTCTATTTTTTATATACTCCAGCCATTTCTTATTATTAAACTGGGTTCCATGATCAGTCTGTATTCTTTCTACTCTCCCGAAATTTTCTATATAATTTTCTAAACATTTAATTGCCTCCCCTGTGGTTGCCTTTTTCAATTTATAGATTTGAACGAATTTTGTAAATACATCTAACATTACTAATAAATACTTATAGCCTCCTACAGTTCTTTGAAATGGTCCTATAAAATCAATTGACAATTGCTCCTTTGGTTTTTCCACTTGGATCCCTTTCATCTCTCCAAAATTACCTTGGGTTACATTTTTAGCTCTTTGACAAATATTACATGTTTTAATAATTCCCCTAATGCTTTTTCCCATCTTCTTCCAAGTGAAGCTCTCTGATAATATGGTATGACATTTCTTAGCTCCTGCATGCAGGTAATATTCATGACAAGTACCCACTATTTCTTTAATCATTCCCTTTGGTACGACTATTTTCCAACTTTCCCTATTTCTTTTGTATACTAAGTCATTAATAATTTTATAATTTTGAAGATAATTTTGAATGTTTTCTTTTATTTCTCTAACTTCCAAATCTTCTACTTGTAATTTACTAAATTCTTTAAATTTTGTACACATTTCCATATCCATAACTCTTTCTATATAATTTATTTGTAATTCTGAATTTTGGTCTCTTCTTTCAAACTTATTTTTGTCACAAGGGTTCCTGCTCAATAGGTCTGCAACTACATTTTCTTTTCCTTTACAGTGTTCAATAGTATAATCATATTCTTGCATTAGTAATATCCATCTATGCAATCTTGAATTTAAAATTTTACAAGTCTTAATAAAAGTTAAGGCCTGATGGTCAGTCTGGATCACAATTTTTCTTCCTAGGATGATCTGTCTTGCTTTCTGCAGACAAAACAATATAGCAAGTAATTCCTTCTCAGTGGTATAATATTTAACTTCACTTCCTTTTAATGTGCGGCTCATAAACATTACTGCCTTTTTCTCCCCCTTTTCATCAATCTGATAGATGTGTCCTCCTATGGCATATTCACTGGCATCTGTTTGTAGGTAAAATGTTTTCTGGTAATCTGGGTGAGTAAGTACATTTGTTTCCAAAAATTTTTTCTTTAATCTAATAAAATTTCGCTCCTCCTCTTCTGTCCAAATAAATTTGTTTCTATTAGATAATAATTTTAATAATGGTTGTACAAATTCTGAATATTTTTCTATAAATTTATTATAATAATTAGCCATTCCAATAAAACCTTTTAACTGTCGAGGATTTTTAGGTGAGGGAAATTCTAATATAGCTCTAACCTTCTCTTCATCCATTTTTACTCCATTTGTAGTCAATCTATATCCTAAGAATGAAATATCTTTTCTACAGAACTCTGATTTATCAAATTTAATGGTCATGTTGTTTTTTAAAAAAATTTGGAAGATCTTTTCTAGGTGTTTTTTATGCTCCTCAAATGTCTCAGACATACAGACTATATCATCTACATATATTAAGGTGAAATCTTCTAATTCCTCCCTCATAATACTGTCCATAGCTCTTGCCAATGCTGCTAGAGATGTTTTCAATCCATAGGGTGTAACAACAAACTGGTATGTTTTCCCTCTATGTTGGAATGCAGTATATTTTCTTGACTCCTTTTCCAATTCAACCTGCCAGAAGCTGTTAGTGAGGTCCATGGTACTCAACCAATTAACTCTCTTTGCTCTGTGTAGAATCTCATTTATTCCTCTATAGCAATCATAATCCGGAATTATAATTTCATTTAGTTTCCTTGCATCTAAACATAATCTAACTTTCCCATTGGTTTTGATGACTGGGACTATTGGATTAATATATGGACTAGTACTTCTTTCAATTATACCTAACCTCAACATTTTCTCTATCTCTTCTTGTACCTGATCTTGGTACTTTGTAGGAATTGGGTAATTTCTTTGGTAAAATGGTACATCTTCCCTAACTTTAATCTTATGTTTATATGCAGTGCATAAACCGGGCTGGTCTGAAAATACTTCTTTATACTTTTCTATTAAATCACTCATCTCCTGTCTTTGTTCCTCAGTTACCTCTTCATTCCCTATTCTTTCAAAAATATCCTCTTTTTTTATCTCTCCCTCCTCTTGTACAATTTTAATATAATTTTTACTCTGGTTTCCAAAAGTTTCAAATTCTTCCCATTTTTCCATATCATTCATTCCTTCCTGTTCATCACAACTCAATTCCTCCTCCATCTCATTTTCAAAATTATTCATCTCCCCTTTAAATTTTGTCTCTCCATCTACACTCATTTTTGATTTATATAATTTGTTTTCATATTTTAACTCCATTTCCCATTTTCCAAAATCAAGTTGTGCCTCCACATCCATCAACATATCCGTACCTATAATAAATTTTCTCAATAAGCCTGGCACCACTAGGCATTGAAACGGATATTTTACTCCTCCTATTTCTCCTATTACCATGATCATTTTGTTTATCTTTTTAGTTTTCTTATTTGTTGCAGTCCGAATGGTTAAATTTTTTATTGGTAAGATTTCTATTTTTCCTATTTTATTTTTATTCTCTAACATCCATTTCTCCTGGATACATGTTACGTTACTGCCTGTGTCTATTAGTGCTAGTAAACTTGTATCTTCCATCTTAATCTCTATCTCTGGGTTTATTATTTTTTTTTCAATTCCTAAATTATAATTTCTCTCCTCATCTTCTTGTTCTAAAAATTTTCTACTGATTAATACATTATTTATAGTTAACTTAATTTTATCGTAGGAGCTTTTATCAAATTTTATCACTGGCAACCTCATTTGTTCTGTTTGATGCTCCTTTTCCTGATCCAAGGCGACGATACCAGTGTTCTCTAGTTTTCCGTTTGACTATGTGCACCATCCTCCTTCCTTGTCCCCACGCCTGTCCTTGCCTCTATCTGATTTATTTCCTTCTGGCTCCTGTCATTTGTTCTGTAATTCCTGTCTCCTCTATTTTCTCGACTATTTTCCTGCCCTGGTCTTGGTTCAATATTCCCCCTCATATGATTATCTATTCTTCTGTTAAAAAACTGGACATATGGCCGTCCTTCACTTCTATATTCATTCCTTCTATACAATTCTCCTGGTCCTGGAAATCTTCTATTTCCCTGCTGTCTCATCCCTTCCTCACCCCTTCTGGGTGGAAATCTATTTCCATTCTGTTCCTCTCTAGGGGTAGACCTATTCCATGGTCCCCTGTTTCTCTGTCTTATTTCCTTATTTCTCTCCTCTATATCCTCCTCATTTAGCATCCTTTCCATCTCTCGGATCGTTTTTATATTTTGTACTCTTCTTGACAACTGTATCCTTTCATTAAAATGCCGGCTTAATCTCCGGACTATCTCTTCCTCATTTTGCGGTGGTGTCATGTTCTTTAAAACTATGACTCTTTCTATGAAATAATCTGCTCTGGCTCTTCCATTTCCCTCTATATACCTTTCATTTTCTATTCTCTCTTTGATGCCTTCCTGTATTTCTTTGGCCCAGTATCTTTCTATAAACCTATCTTGTAAATCTGCGAAATTTTCCACCTCCTCTCTGATTGATTCCCACCATCTTGCCGCTCCTACTTCCAAGGCTCTATCTATGATTCCTCTCCATTCATTTTCAAATCCTTCCCCTGTCCTACATCCAAATTTTCTCTCCACATACCTATCCAGTCTTTTTAGGAACTCCATAGGGTTCCCATTCCTACCATTAAATTTTGGCATCTCCTCCTGATTCCCGCATGACACCTGTATTATCCTTAGGCCTTCTCCTCCTTTATTTTCTTCCACCTTCTTTTCTACCTTTTCCATTCTCTGGGTCAATTCCCCTTGTTTCTCATTATTCCTCCTTCCTTCTGTTTCCAATCGGTCCATTCTATCATTATTATTGTTTTTCTCAATCGCTATCTCCCTATTTAAAACTCTTAACTCTTCCCTGTTCTGTATTGTCATTCTTTCTACCTTCTCTATCTCTTTCTTATTAATTTCTGTCACATCAGCTATTATTTCTTTTGTTTCCTCTAAATTCTCCTTAATCTTCTCCTCTAAGTCTCTTCTCATAACTCCTATTTCAGCATTATTCTCTGTTCTCAACTGTTCCCTCATATCCTCTATCATTCTCCTATTTTCTTCCTTTAGGCTTTCGAATTTCTTATCCATTTCCAACGTACTTGAGGCAAATCCTCTGTTCATCTCTTCTTTCATCTCCTTATTTTCCTCCTTTATATTCTCTTTTAATTCCTTTTTTAATTCTCTCATATCCTCCTTCATTTCCTCTCTCCCTTTTAGACTCATTTCCATGAGAGATCTCATCATTTCCCTCAATTCTTCATTCTCATTATTTCCCTTTTTCTTTTGGGTTTGCATCAGTGGTAATCCCCTAGCCTCATCTACTTGGGTTTCCACCTCACTCTCTTCTATAGGCATATCTGTGCCTTCCGTTTCTGTCTCTTGTATTTCTAGGCTTGTCCCTTCTTCCAATTCTATTAGGCCTATTGTAGCTTCTTCCTCTTTTTCATCTATTTTTTCTTTTAATGTCACATATTTTCCTTTTGCAGCTTCCTCAATTGCTGTACCCTTCCTAGACCTACTATGTTTGTTGTATTCCTCTAATTTTTCTGTTTTTTTCGCTTTCTCCCTCCTTAAATTATATGTACCTGTTTCAGATTCCATTTTTTTTTTTAATTTCTTTATCTAAAATTTCAAAATTCCCCTTTATTCTATTTAAATTTTGAAAATTAAAAAAATTATTGACTTATGGTTGCAAAGTCCTGAAAAGTAAACAATATTAATACAAATATTTAATTAATAATCTTATCTAAAGTGCCTTAAGGTTAATTCTTAAATTTTTTTTATAATCGAGCCCCACGTTTGTGTGCCAAATGTAATATTTGGTAATTTTGTTTTATACAAGTCTTAATAAAAGTTATAATTTAAAAGAAATAACAATTCAATGCTGCTTTTTGTTACAATAAACTTTTAATATCTTAAAATGACATTCCTTGTTATCTTTTACAAAGTCACTTACTAATTAAAAATTCTTATTTCCTCTACAAAGAATTACAAAAATTAAGCTTTATTAGCCTAAGTCTAAAATTTGTTATGGCAGCAAGAAGTTTAGTTATAAAATTTAATATGAATTGAAATTGATTTAATTATTTCAATTTGAGCTTGAGCTCTCTTTATCTCGGGTTAAATAGGTGGGTTTTCTAAATTTTGACTAATAAATTTTGAGTTGGCACTTTCAAAAAAATATCTAAATTACAATTCTTACAAGTTAAAATTTTTACAAGTTATTTTAGTTCCTAATTAAATAATTTCCTGAATACTGTCTTCTTAATCGATCAGTTCAATGATTTGGCTCAATGTTATTCTATAATGATGATTTGAATACGATACTGCACTTTCCGCACTAGTTAAAAAAATAAAATTTCGACAGCCAATTCTGAATACGTCTTCCTCGTTCCGATGCTTTGTTCCAACTACTGACGCTACCTTTGTTAGCAATAAAAATGGCCAAATCGTGAATTTCCGCTATTTTTTCGTTTATTCCTTGTAAGTATCAGCTTTACGGATGTCATGTTCTTCTTCTTTACGGATACACTTCTTCTTCTTAACAACTGCACTTAAATTTCTTTGCATTTAAATCCAAAACTGTTTTCTATTATATCTCCACGAGAAATATTTAAAACGAATATCTTTTGCCGGTCAATGCGCACGCAACTCCACAAATCCGTTATGCATTGTTTTTACTACAGCACATTTCACTAGCTTGCCGTGTGAAAGTTTTAAGTGTATTTTTACATAGTTCTATTTAAATTGTTACCTATCAATTATTTCTAATACATTTTCTTATAAATAGTGATGTGTTTTTTTTTTTTTTTATATATAAAATCTTGTGATTAGATCTAAAATGTGGCCGTGTGCATTTTCTACACAAGTGAAATTAGGTTATGTTTACAATTCGTTCCTGGTATATTTTAGTAATTTTTACATACTGAATTTATTAATATATATTTATCTTATTTTGGTAAGTGCCTTTTATATGTATACTACTTCAAAATGTTACAATATATATATATATATATATATATATATATATATATATATATATATATATAAAACATCTGAACAGATGTTTTAGGCCTATATCTTGCATTATTGTATTTTTCATTCCTGATGATGCTGGTACTGTTTACCAACGAAAAGCTTTGAATATAAATAAATAATATTCTTGTATTTGAATAACCTATGTTGTTTTAAAATACATACATATATATATATATATATATATATATATATATATATATATATATATATTCTTGATATTTTATGTTATCCATTGCACTGACTTTATGAAGTTAATATATTACTATTGTAAGTAATTTTATTCACCATTAAGTGCAATGATTTTACCTTGAGTGATGAGGCGCCTTTCGGTCACTTGACCATTGTCGAATCACTCTAGTTGTTTACCTTGGTGGGTGTTAAATTCTTGATATTTTACGTTATCCATTGTTTTTCCGTTGCACTTACTTTATGAAGTTAATATATTACTATTGTAAGTAATTTTATCCACCATTAAGTGCAATGATTTTACCTTGAGTGATGAGGCGCCTTTCGGTCACTTGACCATTGTCGAATCACTCATTCGACAATGGTCAAGTGACCGAAAGGCGCCTCATCACTCAAGGTAAAATCATTGCACATAACGGTGGATAAAATTACTTACAATAGTAATATATTAACTTCATATATATATATATATATATATGTGTGTGTGTGTGTGTGTGTGTGTGTGTGTGTGTGTATAAATATACAGTAGAGTCTCAAAATTCCAAGTCCCAATATTTCGAGCTTCCGATAAATTCGAGCCTATTTTATCTATTTGAAAGAAAATGATGTCAGGCTTCCAAGAATGCACATCATTCTTATAGCTATATGAAATACAAATGAAATGAGTTAGACTTCCAAGAAATGATTATATCATTACAGTATGCAAAGGACATGAGTCGGGTTTCCAAGAAATGTTTATGTCAATATGGTATGCAAGGGAAATGAGTAATCCAAGCGATATTCATATAAAGTTCTATAAATTTATTTAGTGCATTTTCAATTATAGTATTAGGGTTCATTAAAACTTCAGTTTTTTCTATGCACAGAGACATATATCTGTGTAATCCGAGTTTTCGGTATTTCGAGGGGGTCTCGATCCCATCTACCTTGAATTATCGAGACTCTACTGTGTGTTATTTATATTATATAAATTCAATAATACATATTATATATATAAATGGTTGAATTAACTACAATAACTGTAAATTACACTTGTGTAAATAAAAACAAACAGTATAAGCATACGTTTTGTTTTAATTCTTTAAATTATAACTATTTCTTTTAGTAATAATTTCCTTTGAATCTACCTTGACCTCTGTAACTTGGTTTGTTGTAATAATCATTTCTATAATAGCCCCCACCATTTGGTTTCATATGATGATAGTCTTGAGAATAATTGTCTTTATACTTTGGTTTGTAATCATTATGATTACTACTGTATTCAGGGTTTGGTGTTCTTTTTTTAAATTCACCTTTAGGAGGGCATTGTTCTTGCTTCTGCTGCTTATATTCGTAATCTTTCTTTTCTTTTACAGAATCTTTTTGTTTTGTGCTATCATTTTGTTGTTTCTCTTTATTATTTTTATTGCTTGAAGTTGATTTACTATTATTTTTTTGTGTATTTTTGTTAATTTCCTTAGTTTTCTTTTCCTTTATTTCACTTTTTCCAAGTTCTGTTAAATCATAATCATCACCATCTCCAATAGGACTAATGGCTGTATCACACTCTCTAACTGATGTCAATACAAGTGCCAGTAGTAGTAAAATGGCCTGAAAATTAAATAAATATGTTTGTTTAAACTTTAAATCATACATGTAATGCCATGTCAACATTTATATTAAACTAATTAACGACTTGTTGGACTTATAATTTAAGTAAATTTATGAAAAACTTACTGAGACAAAATACATTTAATTACACAAACCTATGTTTGTCAGTATCGGATGCGACACTGTCTTGAGATACAGAGGAAGATTGCTTTGTAAGATTGAAAATGTTTTGTGTCAGTACGTTTTTAATATAACTTACTGGAATTATAAGTTTAATATAATGTTAATTAGTTTGATAATATAAATATTACAGTTTAGATAAAAGATATATCTTTCAACCTAAAGATATATTAAAGTTAAAAGATATACAACTAGAGGATCTGGCTCTTTGTAACTTTTAAAGAAATAATAATTTACCTCACTTGCTGTAGATTTAGGTTTAGAGAAAGTAAATTTCAAGGGCTATATTTGGAGAAGTAGGTTTTAAGGAATTAAGTGCCTAAAAACATATTGGCTAAATTTAGTAGGAAATCTAATAAAAGAAAATTACAACAGGAAGAAACAGATAAATTTTTGTAGTCAAACGGTTGAATTCAGAAATCTACACCAAAATGTATGAAACAAATAGTTCAACTAGCTGTTATGAAAGCCAGTGAAATATGGTTTATGATGAAACTGAGAAATGAGAAACAATGAAATTAAGAAACTTGGTAAAGAAACGACAAAGGAAGATATTTGATCATATAATAATAATGGTTCCTTGTGCTAAAGAAAAAAAAACATAGAGGGCAGTAACTGCTTGATAGAATTTGATAAGAGAAAAAGGTTTAAAGGGGTTCATGTTGCCTATATCAAACAAGTATGATATATGGAAAACCAAGAAATTGCACGAAGAGAGAGGAACTATAAATATGATGATTTGGATATCTGTCAGCTGGGTCTGAGATGC
This sequence comes from Prosapia bicincta, assembly GCA_036971475.1. Classification (NCBI taxonomy): domain Eukaryota; kingdom Metazoa; phylum Arthropoda; class Insecta; order Hemiptera; family Cercopidae; genus Prosapia; species Prosapia bicincta. The sequence goes on along the minus strand of JBAIZL010000004.1, from coordinate 149,407,190 downwards.
TGGCAAATAAGGGCAGAATAAATAATGGAGTTCAGGAAATTGCTAGATGAGGTATGCATCCTTGAAAGAGTTGTAGCACCACAAAGTGAGTACTCATTCGGCAACTATGAACAATATACTGACAGTTCTCTATGGAAGACATTTTTGCAGAAGTTATCAAACAACAATAGAGCTAATCGATCAAAGATTGTACCCTACAAGTTCTAGTAAGCATAAAAAATGTTTAGAGATGCTTACTAAGACATAGGAATATTGTACTCAAGGTAAAAGAAATTGTGATATAAAGCAATAAATTCCATTTTTTTAAATAAAAAATTGAGTTTTACTGAAATAAAGCAATTGTAACTTGTAGTTTAAATTGTAGTTCTATTGTAGTTTTAACTTTTAATATTTTGTTATAAAATCATATTGAATTCAAAATCTATACAGAGCACAGTAGCGTAATTTAAATAATCAAACAATAACCATTGCTACAAATATTTAAACAATCTTGATGTACATTTCTTCAACATAGTTAACATCATCATGTTTATAGCCTTATGATGATGCTAACATTGTTAGCGAAATATACATCAAGATTGTTTAAATATTTGCAGCAATGGTTATTGTTGTTTCATTATCATATTGAATTAATTTAGAACGTAATAACATTAAAACATTTGATCAATATTTTTTACTCAGTATAAATCTCTCTATAGTTCAAATAGAAAATAGGTATACCTTAACACTTAGACTAGGTCTTCTTCTATTTTTAGAATTGGAGAGTTTTACATTAACCATATCTGCCTGTATTAATAAACATTTTAATTTCCCTTATAGGTGATAATTCTACATTATTAAGTTATAATTCTTAAACACACTTATGGCCATAAAATAAAGACAAGAAAGAAACTTATTTCCCTTTTATTTTTAAAATATTTAATCCTTTAAAAATATTTTATACTTAACAAAATATTTTTACTTTTAATAAAGTTTTAAAGTTATAACTAAATCCTTTAAGTGACATAGAATAGATCTACTTACTACTTTGCAAAACCACATCTTGAAAGTAAAGAAAACACTTTACTTACCATTGCTTATTTATTCCCACCTATGAGGTAGTCTTCTAATTACATTTATGCAGTGTTTTAATTTGACTTGGTCAATTATTTTTGAGAGTTAAAACAAAGTACCATATTTTGTGAAGTATCTTATTTTAACAAAAAATTCAAATTATTGTTTTTAATACAAGCATATTTTTCTTCAGTTTTTATTACTCGGAAATTGTTCAGTTTTAAAATACCTTTATAGTTTTATTATGTACACAGGTGCTCATTATTACAACTTATGCGTATTTGAGTGTATCGATTGACTAATCGTTATCTAGACACATAAATTAGAATTAGGTTTAAATCTGTCAAACAATCTGTATCAGATTAATTATTTGCTAAACAGAATTTCTAACCAAACGATATGTGAAGATCTTAAGTAAATACATGAATATCTGATTAGTTTGACATTAATGGAAATGCCTTACATTTCCCAAAATTAGTTGCGATTGGAATAAAATGTGTTATACAACATTACATTTGTCTAACTTGCATTTTTGTGTTGTACATTTTGAGGTTTTTCCTTTAAATTACACTTTAGGTATCACTTGGCAAAAAACCACTACTTACTGATATTTTTCAGCAAACGCGTTTCACAGTAGGTCAGTGCATTGTTCAATGCTGTGAGTTACAGACAAGACTGTTTCTCAGGTGTGTTGTGTTGGTGTATTGCTGTTCTGTGATGTATTATTGTTCATATTGTAGTAGTTAATTATGTGTTCAAATATAGTATTTGATTCTGAGCGTGTTTTGTCATTAGGAATGTGTTGTGGATAGTTTTGTGATGTTTGTATATCTCTTAGTTGTATTCTGTTGTGTTTAGTTTGTTGCTTTTTTATCTAGTGTAAGATTTTTAGATTAGTGTCTATATTGGTGTATGTGTTTTATATGTGTGTATTGTGTTTTGTATGTGTATGTGATGTAGGGTTGTTTTTTATGTATTTTATGTTCTTTGTATTGTGTGGTAGAGTTTCCCCCTGTTTGACCTGTGTAAAAGCTCGAGTAGTGGTTGCATGTAATCTTGTATACTCCTGCCCCGTTGTGTTTTGTACTGTGTATGTGTTTTTTAGTGGTGTATATTTTGTAAATGCTACTTTGTATTTACGTTTGGGGAAAGAGGAATTTATTTTTTGTGATGTGTTGTGATATGTCTGAGCAACAGTCTTGTCCGTGACTCAGAGCACTGAACAACGTACTGACCTAGTGTGAAACGCATCTGCTGAAAAATATCAGTAAGTAGTGATTTTTTCCAAGTCATACCAAAAGAATAATTTATAAGAAAAACCTCAAGATCTACAACACAAAATCTACATTTTTGTGATAAATAAGGCACAACGCTATGAAATTAATTGTAAAAGGTGTTGTAATAAAACAGAGTTAGATGAATTGCTTAATCATCTCATATGCTAATTGGAATGTTACATTTTCACAACAAAATACAAATACATATGCTTATTCCATACAATAACATGGAAAATCTCAAGTTAAAATCTTTACCTAAGAGATATTCATCTTCAGCCTTAAAAACTTAACCATTAACTACATCTGACAAAAATCGTGTATTTACCTTAAAGCTATTGTGTATTTATGGTGTTACCTCTACAGTATTTTAAAAACGGTATCCTTTATTTCAAGATAACAGTTTTTTGTTAAAATATTTTTATTTTGAGTTTATTTAATTCCTTCTATTAACTCACTCTCCAGATATATTGTACAAATTTTCAGTCGTTAATAAAATACGATTGAAAACACGTCAAGTTCAAATGCATTTTTTTTAAACCTATAGCTGATGATAATTGATGTTAATAAAGTTTTTTCAAATATTTATTCAATAATTAAATTATAAAAATTTGGGGGTTTAGGTCGGATTCGAACTGAGTATCTTCATGTTTGAAGTCTAGCACTCTGGCACAGAGCCCACTTTCCCACAGCCATAAATGTTCTTCTCAAACATGAATATGAATTTTTCTTTTGCCCCATCTGGTTATCGTCGAAATCTCCATTGCACAACCTAAGATTCTTGCAATGGTTACCACACAATATTGTAAATAATTCTGTAGGATTATAAATGGATGAAAAGAATAAAATAATCAAACTGGATTATCGAACCTTGCTTCACAAATGGACAGTGCGAAAGAAAGTCGAAAAGAAACTACAATACAATGCAAGCAACCAAATAAAGAAAGCTCATAAAATAGTTAATATAAATAAATGAAACCTCTATACAACAAATTACTTTTACCTTTTATTGGTATTTTTATTGTAAATTACCTCTGAGGAGGATTGCTATGCAATCGAAATGTACATAAGGTTTTAAATAAAAGAAAAAAGTTATTTGTGGTATAAAGGTTTCATTTATTTATGTTAAACATTACGCCACAGTTGTTTTATACAGCATAAAATAGTAACAAACAAAATAATAGTCCAACACCATACATAAAAAGGAAAATTATAAGGAACTTCGCTTTCTATTGTGCCACTTAATGTTGTTATTGACATATCTATACACATATTTATATTATTTGTAATTATAAAATAAAAAGAAACTAAAATAGAATTTTTCTTTATTGATTTAAGAAGGAATTGACTTTTTAAAAAAATGTAATTTACTTGTATTTTAAATTAACTCACATACAATGGTTTTTTGTAAGAAATAGCTTGTAGAAGCTTAATGTTGAAAATAAAGGTTCCATATTTTACCTATCTATCCGAATGTTCTTTCTTTGAAAAAAATTATTTATTAATACACTGTAAATAATTTATATTCAGCTCACCAATTTTACACATTGTGAAAAAGAAATAAAATATAAAAGCGACACAATAATACAAACATTTCATTATCAAAATGGAAATAACCTTATATCATAAAAAACCTAACAGTGACAAAAATAGATGCTCTGATATAATGATTTATGTGACTATAAGAAAAGTTCTTTAACTGAGTATTGTGAATCACAGACCAGCAATAAATTTCGGCATAAAACAGTTTTCAGGATTCCGAAACAGTTGCCTCTTATATGAAATTAGATATATAGTTGCAATTTATCTAACAACCAAAGAGTTCGATAGATAAAAATGTTTTAAAAACATTACAATTTGTAAAAAAATTTTAATATTTTAAAAAGTTCTTAGATTACATCAGATTATCCACTCAGACGCATGTCAATGACAAAGATATCATCAATGAGTATTGATACTGCAAACTCCAACTTCAACTCTGTTGTCTGGGGGAATACATTAATAATCTGTGAGTTTTTGTACGTCTTTTATTTGTTACTAACACAACCTCATAACCTAAGCTGAAACAAGTAATATAAAAAAAATTTAAAATCAATTCCTACTTAATCAATAAAGAAAAATGTAATTTTAGTTTCTTTTCATTTTATAATTACAATTAATATATAATTATGCATATACATATGTCAGAATACTAGTACTAAGTGGCAAAATAGAAAACAATATTCCTTGCAATTTTCCATTTTACTTTGTATATATGGTGTTGGACTATTATTTTTGTTTGTTATTATTTAAAAGCTTTCTTTTTTTGTCGCTTACATTGTGTTCCAGTTTCTTTTCGCTTTCCTTTCATATTGTCCATTTGTAAAGCAAGGGTCGATACCATTAATCCAGTTTATTTATTTTATTCTTTTCATTCATTTTTAATCCTAGAGCATTATTTATACTGTGTGGTAACCATTGCAACAATTCAAGGTTATGCAATAGAGGCTTCGATGACAACCAGGTGGGAGCAAAAGAAATATTCATATACATCTTTGAGAAGTACATTACTAGCTATGGGAAAATTGGCGCAGTGCCAAAGCGAGCTAGACTTCGAACACAAAGATACTCAGTTCAAATTCAACCTAAATCCCCAAAATTTTTATAATTTTAATATTGAATGAATACTTGACAAAACTGTATTAACATCAATTGTCATCCACTATTGGTTTTAAAACAATGTATTCGAACTTGATTGGATGAATAAAAATGTATTTTATTAACGATTGAAAATTTGTACAAGATATATATCAAGAGAGAGTAAGATAATAGAGGGAATTTTAAAATAATTGGTATAGCAGATTTTCCGTTTGAGATTATAGGCTAAATAATTATGACAATCAAACAAGTAACTTCTAATTTCCTAGAATAAAATAGCTTAAGAATATTCGTATAGTCTAAAAATAAGAAAGGTTTAGTTATCTAACTGTCCATGAAATAGTTCCAATAGTGGAGAAATTTATAACACTCCTTTAGGTAAAAAAAAATAATTAATACACATTTCGTAAAAAATTATGGTAAATATATAGCACAAGAAATTATAAAGTATTTAAAATAAACACTCTACTAAAAATTTATTTGGTGGATATTTTTCATATTAGTTTTTTAATCACTTGAACAATAGTTTATGACTATCCGAACTTTAAATTTTGTAAATTTGTTAAAACTTACTGAGACAGAATGTTTTTGATCGCTATGTGTCGATCTTAAAAGACACTGATGAAGATCGGCACATAGCGATCGAAAACGTTCTGTCTCAGTAAGTTTAACAAATTTACAAAATTTAAAGTTCAGATAGTCATAAACTATTGTTTAAGTGATTAATAAGATTCACCGAACGTAATGGACTACAAAATTCAAGAATATTAGTTTTATTTGTAGCATGTTATTCAGTAATTACAACCTCAAGAAGTTTAAAGTGGAAGTTTATGTGTTCTTGTATTTGAAATATGTTTGTTGTTTAGAATATTTGTTCCTTACTTATCTTTGTGTTTCTCACTTATCCAGAAAAAAATTATTAACATGAACTCATTTTCATATGCTTCTAATTTTCAGGTTGACCACCTTGATTTGTCAGACAACGAAATTGCATTTCTTCCAAATTCACTTAAGGACCTTCAAGATATAACTACACTTAATCTGGGAAAGAACAATATCCAGGAGTTACTTACTTCAAGCATAGCCAGCATTCATAAGTTACAAAAACTAGACCTATCCATGAACCGAATTTCAAATATGTTTAACATTAATTCATTAAGTAACAACATTAATTTATATTACTTAAACATATCAGGCAATCCAATCAGGGACTTAGGTAATAACTGGGAAACCGTTCTACACAGCGACTCAATATCACATTTAGATTTATCAAACTGTGCTTTAAATTCAATAAGTAACCATTTTGTTTTCAGTGCTCTAACCAATCTCACATATCTAAACTTATCTGGGAATCCCCTCAAAATTATTGATAAGGTTTCATCTTTGACAATGAGTCATTTGGACTTATCTAGCTGCAGTTTGTATTACCTACGAGATACAACTTTTACAGACCTACCAAATTTACAAGATTTAAATTTATCAAAAAATTCTCATTTAACAATGCTAACTCGTTACCAAAACCTAATGTCTACATCATTATTGTATCTGGATGCATCATACTGCGCATTAGACCAAGTTGATATTCATGGATTTCCAAATTTAATTCAAGCTTCATTGAAAGGAAATTTAATCAAAATTTTACCGGATAGAATTTTACAAAATAATAAACATTTGATAAGTTTGGATTTGTCTGAAAATTCAATATATCATTTAGACACTTATGCTTTTATGGGAGCAGAACGATTGTATTCTTTAGATTTATCTATGAACATCTTACAAGACTTTTACTGGAATACTTTTTCACTAACACCATTCTTAGGGCGCCTTAATTTATCACGGAATCGTTTAGTAAGTCTAAAAAACATAACATCGCCATCATTATCATCATTGGATCTTAGTAAAAATGATATTTCGTCAATAATTCCTTCATCACTTACAAATACGCCTGAATTAAAAAATTTAAATCTTTCACAAAATTCAATTGAAATGTTGCCATTAGGCCTACGATCATTGTCACTGCAAAATTTGGACTTGAGTTTTTGTAGAATATCATTGTTAAATGAACTCACATTTAAATACTTACCATCTCTCAAAGTATTAGATTTATCTGGCAACAGATTGACAAACCCAATAAAGAAAGATGTTTTACAACATTTAACTAATATTGATGAAATTAATTTAATGAATAATCCATGGCAATGTATTTGTGGTGACAATGATTTAAAAACATTATGGGAATATTTAACAGAATCAATTAAGAGAAGTAATCATTTAAATCAACTAACCTGTCAATATCCTGAAAATTTGACAGGGATAACGTGGGAAATTTCTTGTTTTAAGCATATTGATAATGATCAGCATAAGTCAAGATTTCAAGAGAGACCCTGGGTTTCTTTATTAATTACTTTTGTATCTTTATCTTGTATATTATCAATCATGATTGTGATTCGACAAGCTTTTCAAGTTCGAGATATAGAAAGAAGACAACAAGAGCTTCATGATGCAAGACTTCAATCAAATCAAGCTCATAGGGTTAGACTTGCTGAAAATTTATATGATGAACACTTGGAAATAGCACTCCGTCGTTCACAAAATGAAGTACAGCAACGTTCACCTATTGCTGAATTGTCAAAACTTCCATCATATGAAGAAGCATTACTTTTACCAAAACCTTCTAGTAATAAAGATCTTCAAACTCTACTTAACAGGTATGAACAAACTGGAAGGTTTGAGCATCAATATGAAAGCATTGAAAATTCACAGCCTTCATCTTCTGTTATTGCTGAAATAAATAGACATGAAAATACAATAACACCTGAACAACCACCAGAAGATCAAAGCGATAGGCCACAACATTTATATCAAAGTATTAATGACATTCAGCAGCTACCATCTTTAGAGAATTTAGTTGTTTCAGGTATATTACAACATCATTATGAAACTGTAAACAATGAAACAAGAGACAGACATAGAGAAAGATTGGCCATTGATGGTAATGAACAGCTTCACTCTTCAGAAGAACGTATGGTAATAGTAGAGCCAACTCCTGAGAACAACAGCATTTCTTCACCTTTACAGGAGCCCCACCAAAGGCATCGATTTGCACCAACCAGATCCAGAGCATCTTCAATTGATAGTTTCACAATCATTGACCCTCATTAATGTTCTGAGAATTAATGATTATACAAATGTATGACAAACTTTATATTAAATGTACATAATTTCTTAGTTATAAAGCTTTATATACAAATGATTTTAATATAAAAAATAATAAATGTAGGTTTGTGTTCATTTTTTTTAACATCAAGTAATTTCCTTATTATCTTCATTGCTTAGTCAAATTTCAAAACTCAATATATTTATATTTGATTCCTTCTTAAACTTGAGTAACCCGTTTACACTTGACATATATTATTAAATGACACTTGCATATAATAACATTTAGTTTCTTTGTTTTGAGCATTTTGAGAAATGCATCACTCTGGCCAACTTAATTTATTTATTTATTCAATTTGTTTATTACCACTTTTTATAAAAAAATTATTTTTCTGATAAATTTATATATGGTTATTTTGCTACCACAACAGTTAATCATTGTGTGTGTGTCTGTGTGAATATAAATGTTATAAATAAGTTTTATATTATATATATATATATATATATATATATATATATATATATATATATATATATATATATATATATATAATAAATAAAAATATTTCAAGTACAAGAATTGTTTTTAGTTCATAAATTTGTCAAAGCTTTTTGCTAAAAAAGTGAGCTTTGAAAAGTTTTCAAAAATATATATATTAAAAACATTTCTTGTACTTGGAAATATTTTTCAATCCCTTCCATTAGTTCACACTCTCATGTGTATATATATATATATAAAGTTGCTTTGCCACACTGTTTTCTTGTATTCACTTATCACTTTAAGTACATATAGTGAAAGTGACAGTGATATACAGTATATAGCCTTTTTGCAGATAAAACAGACATAATTATTTTTCCTGAAGATGCTGGTACTGTTTTATCAACGAAAAGCTTTGAATATATATGTATTAAAAGTAGACTATTCTTTTTTTTGAAATATTTTTAATTTATTAACTATATTACAAGAAAACATATCACCATATTTAATATTATATATCAAACCTCTATATAATGAACCTCCAGATAACGCAACACTCTATATAACAAATTTTTTCCTTGTCCCATGACATTTTAGAAGTTATACTGCTTATTTACCTCTATGTAACGAATTTCGGACCTCTCAATAACGAAGTTTTTTCTTCACTTCAACCGAAGAAATGTAGTGTTGTATAGGCAGCTCACAATGTCATTTCCAGGAAATTGTTTATTTTCAGCAGGAAGGTCATCAAAACCAAGAATGGTAGGCGAAACACATGTCGGCAATTGACTACATGTTATAGTTCGGTTCAGTTAAGAATGCAATGACTCATCGGTTAGGAATTCCAAAAACTCGGCCTATTTATAGATAGGCCTACAGTACATTCCCATCCTCCCACCATTTTCTTTTATCACTCATTTCAATGTTGCTAGCTCAGTTACTCAGTTTTATTCGTGCTGTGAGTTTGTCGTGCTGTGAAAAAATGTCAAAAAGTAAGTGTTTAAGTGTAGCAGAAAAAAGTGAGTGTTTTACGAGAGGTTGATGAAGGTGTAAAAAAGTTGGGTGTTGCGAAAACATTCATTATACCACAGAGTTTGCTATCCACAATTCTAAAAAACCGGGATCAAATTCTAAAACAAAGTGTTTCTTATGATTTGCAAAGAAAGAAAATGAAACTTTGTACATTCAACAATATCGATAACGCGATGATTAAATGGGTTACGGTAATGCGCAAGAAAAATCTTCCATTGTCAGGAAATCTTATTAAAGAAAAGGCTTTGGAATTTGCAGTATCATTAGGACACAGTGGCTTTAACACAAGTAACGGTTGGATAGAAAAATTCAAAAAAAGCCATAACATTGTTCAAAAAGTCATTTCGGGAGAAAGTGCTAGCGTTAATATCCCCACTTGTGAATTTTGGAAAGGAAATGTGTTGGAAAAAGTTTTAAATGATTATGAACTGAAAGACATTTTCAATGCTGATGAGACAGGTCTGTTTTTTAAATGTTTGCCCAACAAGACACTAACTTTTAAAACCGACCCTTGTTTTGGAGGAAAAGGAAGCAAAGAAAGGATCACAGTATTAGTGGCCGCTAACAATACTGTTGGCAAAAGCAAATCTCTGCGATGTTTCCGATCTGTCAAGTCCTTAGAAGTTGATTACGCGTTTAATAAAAAGGCGTGGATAACAAGCGAAATTTTCATTGAATGGATATTGAAGCTGGACAAGCAGATCTCCAAAGAGAAAAGAAAAATTGCACTTTTTATAGACAACTGCCCTGCACATCCGCATGACATCAATTCCAAACTGACGAGTGTCAATGTGTTTTTCTTTGCACCAAATGTTACATCGATACTTCAACCACTCGATCAGGAAATAATAAAAAATTTAAAGCTACACTACAGAAAAAGAATTTTTAAAAATATTGCTACTACCGTAGAGAACAATGAAATAGTACTGAAAAAACATTGTTAATCTAAGGGACTGCATTGCTGAATTAGCAAAAGTTTGGATTAATGACGTGAAGAAAACAACAGTTTTTAATTATTTCTCCAAAGCTGGATTTATTTCGGTCACACATGAAGAGGACAGTGATGACAGCATGACTTTAAGTGAATTAAAAAAGCAATGGGATTTTCTGAAGAGTTCAGGAAACGTAGCTGATGACGTTCCACTTGAAGATTTTATTTGCCTGGAAGATTTGGCTGTTTCCAATTTTCCAGACAACGAAAACATACTCCAAAGCGTCCAGATGACAAACTCAAATGAACTTTTGAAAGATGATGACGATGATTGTGATGAATCTTAAGAGAAGAACCCTACATATCATGAAGTTTTACAAGCTTTCAAAATCATCAGGCGAGGATTTCAACTGAAAGATGGTGTACCAGGCAACATTTTTGATTGTCTGAATAAATGTGAAACATTCATTGAACGTGATGTTTTATTCAAAAGCAAAGTGCAACAAAAAATTACTTTTTAAACGTTTTAAACTTGAAAACTAGAAACGATTTAAAAAGTACCTATACGAAGTTACTGTATTTACAGTACTGTATTACTGTACATTGTATTTTATGTTTAATTTAATACAGTATTTTTTTCTCCGGATCCGGTCTGTGTTGTGTATAAAACCGTTTGTATTGTTTGAAATTGGATTGCGTATATAAAAATAAAATACTGATAGATTGTGTGTATTCAAATAAAATCAGTATAGGCAGTTAATAAATGTAATACGATTAATAAATAATACAGTTACTAAATTACGGCCTACTGAGTTTACTTCGATTAAATTCCACTACGTTCAAGTCATGCTTTCTGAAAATGAATTGGTGAGTGTACTTATTTGCCAGTAAGTTTTCATAACCATTAGATAACTTATCATAATAACCTATACGGAGTAGACCCTATGAAAAATATTGAATACGGATATCTAATACAATGAAGAAACATTCTGAAAACATCAATAAAACATTTTTAACGACTTGAATTTCAAAAAAATTGAGAGATTATAAAACATTATCCTATATAAACATTGGCCTATTACACTAACTACGCTCGCGATATTATACCGTACCCCTTTTATTACCGCACGTAGTGCAGTATGCGTAATGCGGTAAGATGGGGTGGGAGCATTCTTGACAACACAATCTCCCAATAACGAATACCTCTCTAAAACGAGATAAGTGTTTATGTGTAGGATTTCCTGATGTGTAGAAATACTGATGTGTAGAATCAACAAAAAAGGACCATATTTCAACACACTAGAACAATATGAAATTTACAGACACACAAAAACACAAAGTACAAACATATTAAACGAACAAACACAATACAAATCACACATACTTTTTGATACTATCGAAAACCTATCTTTAAAACCGTCTCCAAGCCGAAGACACTGATGAAGATCGCCAACTAGCGATCGAAAATGTTCTGTCTCAGTAAGTTTTAACAAATTTAAAGTTCGGATAGTCATAAACTATTGTTTAAGTCATTAAAAAAATTCACAACAGACAAACTTATTCACAACACCTCAAACCACCCTATCCAACACAAACACGCTGCCTTCAGATCCATGCTCCATAGACTTAAAGAAGTCCCAATGACCACTGAAAACATTAACAAAGAACTAGACACAATTAAATATTTAGCATACACAAATTGATACAACACCACAATAATAGACAAACTATGGTACAAAATAGAAAAAAACACTAAAATTAACACTACAGACAGGGAAAACAAATACACCACATTACCATACTTAAACAAAACAACAAACAAAACAGCCCGCAAATTTCAAAAAATAGGATACAAAACTAATAAAAAGTTACAATACAAACTACAACACAACACCAACAACAAAGATAAACTACAAGCACTAGGCGTATACAAACTGAACTGCAACGAATGTAACAAATTCTACATTGGACAAACAGGTCGCAGCTTTGAACAAAGAGTCGAGGAACACAAACAGAACACCAACTCCACATTTCACAATCACATAAAAGAAACAGGACACAAACACACAGACATTTACCATAACCTAGAAATCCTACACATTAACAAAAAAGGACCACATCTCAACACACTAGAACAATATGAAATTCACAGACACACAAAAACACAAAGTACAAACATATTAAACGAACAAACACAATACAAATCACACATACTCTTTGATACTATCAAAAAAACTACCTTTAAATCCATCACCGCTTGACATGACATCTCCAAGCAGAAGACACTGATGAAGATCGCCAACTAGCGATCGAAAATGTTGTCTCAGTAAGTTTTAACAAATTTAAAGTTCGGATAGTCATAAACTATTGTTTAAGTGATTAAAAAAAACTTGATGTCCAGGTCAGATTTTAACTGAACCACTACATGTTTGTAATCCGGCACTGAGCCAACTTTACTTAAAGGTGTAAGTGAAATGATAAGAGAAAGGTTCCTTGCAATAGTGAAGCATTACAAGAGGTGGGTAGAATAAGAAGTTATAGACCACCAACAGCTTCATAAATCAGAAACAAAAAAAAGTGAATAAATAGTAACAAACAAATTAAATATAATAGTCCTACCCCATGTATTGTATAGTAAGGAAAATGGAAAATTGCTAGGAAATTAGCTTTCTATTTTGCCACCTAATATTGTTATTTTATCATATGTATATACATATTTATATTAATTGTAATTATAAAATAAAATTTGTCTTTGTATGAATTGGCTCAACCTTTTTTTTCCACATTACTTGTTATTAATTTATTATATTACAAGAAAATGTATCACTATTTAATATATATCAAATTGTATTGAACACATTATTAAGTGAACTGAAAAGAATGTGTTCCTAAATATTCTAAGGCAGTTCAAAAGAGGATTCTCGTCATACTGAATTGAATCTCTAGCTATGATACTACTACTACTACTTCAAATAATTATACTATCCTAAATATTATGAGTGATTACTCCATAAATGACTAAATTGTAAAGTATAATTTTGGAGATAACACATTTTCTAAAATTTGTTGCTATAAATTGACAGAATAATCTTGAGAAAATCTAGAAGCAATAGAAAGCTAAAATTTTAAAAAACTTCACATTTTGACAGTCAGAATATTACAAATTCTATTCAATAGTTAAAATCTATAAATTTATATATATATATATAAACAGTCGAACCTCTATATAACGAACCTCCAGATAACGTAATCCTCTATATAACAAATTTTTATCTTGTCCCATGACATTTTAGAAGTTATACTGCTTATTTACCTCTATGTAACGAATTTCGGACCTCTCAATAACGAAGTTTTTTTTCCGTTTCAACCGAAGAAATGTAGTATAGGCAGCTCACAATGGCATTTCCAGGAAATTGTTTATTTTTAGCAGGAAGGTCAACAAAACCAAGAATAGTAGGCGAAACACATGTCGGGAATTGACTGCATCTTATAGTTCGGTTCAGTTAACACGTTCAGCACAGCTAGCATTCCGGCACGCTCTGGGTTCCCTTACAGATGCGCTCCCAGCTTATTTCCTTAGATACGGCGAGCTCACCGGCACGCTCACTCCCAGGCTAATTGAAACTTCTCTAGTGTCGATATCTGTATAAAGGTTTGATTTTTCGTCAGTGCTTTAAAAGAGTTTGGAGAACATTGTGCCTGAGTTGTTTTTAAATCCGACCATTTCAAGTTAACTTTTGATGCTTCAACTGAAACAATGATTCAGGAAGTTATATCAACAAATTTAATTTGGTTTAACTTTTATATTTTAATGGTTTTTTTAGTTTGAACTATTTAACGCAGCAGAATATTCGGTAAAATCAACGATCATAAAAATTAACCAAGCTTTCTGAACTAACGCAAGTATAAACGATAACTGTCCTATTAGAGTTATTAAACCAACTAGAGGTAGGAACAGACTATTGTAAATATGAGTCATTGACAAAATGCTTGGATGCCTGAAAACCTAATGTGTCAACATAAGGTTATAGTAAACAAACGTCAGCTAATCTCGGCTAAGTCTCGAACATGACATATGTATTATCTATGTCTCCGTTTACATTAACGATCTCTATGGCTTTGTGGAACACGTGACACCAATGTTGCTAGCTCAGTTACTTATTTTTATTCGTGCCGTGAGTTTGTCATGCTGTGAAAAAATGTCAAAAAGAAAGTGTTTAAGTGTAGCAGAAAAAAGTGAGTGTTTTACGAGGGGTTGATGAAGGTGTAAAAAAGTTGGATGTTGCAAAAAAATTCGGTATACCTCAGAGTTCGCTATCCACTATTCTAAAAAACCGGGATCAAATTCTAAAATACAAAGTGTTTCTTATGATTTGCAAAGAAAGAAAATGAAACTTTGTACATTCAACAATATCGATAACGCGATGATTAAATGGGTTACGGTAATGCGCGAGAAAAATCTTCCATTGTCAGGAAATCTTATTAAAGAAAAAACTTTGGAATTTGCAGTATCATTAGGACACAGTGGCTTTAACACAAGTAACAGTTGGATAGAAAAATTCAAAAAAAGCCATAACATTGTTCAAAAAGTCATTTCGGGAGAAAGTGCTAGCGTTAATATCCCCACTTGTGAATTTTGGAAAGGAAATGTGTTTAAATGATTATGAACCGAAAGACATTTTCAATGCTGATGAGACCGGTCTGTTTATTAAATGTTTGCCCAACAAGACACTAACTTTTAAAACCGACCCTTGTTTTGGAGGGAAAGGAAGCAAAGAAAGGATCACCGTATTAGTGGCAACTAACATGTTAAGGACAGAAAAACTCAAATTGCTTGTCATTGGAAAAATCAAATCTCCGCGATCTTTCCAATCTGTCGAGGATGACGAGCGAAATTTCCATTGAATGGATATTGAAGCTGGACAAGCAGATCTTCAAAGAGAAAAGGAAAATTGCACTTTTTATCGACAACTGCCCTGCACATCCGCATGACATCAATTCCAAACTGAAGAGTGTCAATGTGTTTTTCTTTCCCCCAAATGTTACATCGATACTTCAACCACTTGATCAGGGAGTAATAAAAAATTTAAAGCTACACTACAGAAAAAGAATTTTAAAAAAGATTGTGACTACCGTAGAGAACAATGAAATCGTACCCAAAAACATTGTTAATCTAAGGGACTGCATCGCTGAATTGGCAAAAGTTTGGACGAATGACGTGAAGAAAACAACAGTTTTTAATTGTTTCTCCAAAGCTGAATTTAAATCGGTTACACATGAAGAGGACAGTGAGGACATGACTTGAATTGAATTAAAAAAGCAATGGGATTTTCTGAAGAGTTCAGGAAACGTAGCTGATGACGTTCCACTTGAAGATTTTATTGTCTGGAAGATTTGGCTGTTTCCAACTTTCCAGACGGAGACATACTCCAAAGCGTCCAGATGACAAACTCAAATGAACTTTTGAAAGATGATGACGACTATGACAATGATTGTGATGAACCTGAAGAGAAGAAACCTGACAGATCATAAAGATTTACAAGATTTCAAAATCATCAGGCGAGGATTTCAACTGAAAGATGGTGTACCAGACAACATTTTTGATTGTCTGAATAAATGTGAAACATTCATTGAACGTGATATTTTATTCAAACGTAAAGTGCAACAAAAAATTACTAACTTTTTCAAGTAAAATTTTGAAAACTAGAAACGATTTAAAAAGTACCTATACGAAGTTACTGTATTTACAGTACTGTATTACTGTACATCGTATTTTACGTTTAATTTAATATAGTATTTGTTTCTCCGGATACGGTTTGTGTAGCGTATAAAACAGTTTGTGTTGTTTGAAATTGAATTGTGTACATAAAAATAAAATACTGATAGATTGTGTGTATTCAAATAAAATCAGTATAGGCAGTTAATAAATGTAATACGGTTAATAAATAATACAGTTACTAAATTACGGCTTACTGAGTTTGCTTCGATTAAATTCCACTACGTTCAAGTCATGCTTCCTGAAAATGAATTGGTGAGTGTACTTATTTACCAGTAAGTTTTCATAACCATTAGATAACTTATCATAATAGCCTATACAGAGTAGACCCTATGAAAAATATTGAATACGGATATCTAATACAATGAAGAAACATTCTGAAAACATCAATAAAACATTTTTAACGACTTGAATTTCAAATAAATTGAGAGATTATAAAACATTATCCTATATTAACATTGGCCTATTACACTAACTATGCTCGCGATATTATACTGTACCCCTTTTATTACCGCACGTAGTGCAGTATGCGTAATGAGGTAAGATGGGGTGGGAGCATTCTTGACAACACAATCTCTCAATAACGAATACCTCTCTACAACGAATTTTTTCTCTGGATAATCGACTTCGTTTTACAGAGGTTCGACTGTATATATATAAAAATTATTATATACGATTATTTTTATTGATAACACATGGTGTTACACTAGCTCAGTAGATTGTTTAATGCTGTTTGTGACTTGCAGCATTAAACAATGCACTAATCTAGTGTGACAAGTGTCTGCTGAAAAACATCAATAAGTAGTGTTTTGTTTGCAGTGATATCAAAGAAAAAATAAATAGTAGTAAATGTAAAGAAAAATATTACTCACATATTTCCGAGAGCCGAGAGAATGATTTCTTATCACATGACCATAGGGCGATGTCCCATTCTATTTTATCTTATATTTAAATTTGGTACTAAATGCTGTAAACCTGCTTATTCCTTTATAAAATATTATAACAGATGTCAAAATTTCATTCTTTTATTATATATATTCCACTTTTCAGATGCTAGTGCAATTTCTACTCTGAACTTTTTAAAAGTAGTTTTATTATATCCGGTTTTTTTTCTATTTAACAGCCATGCATTCAAAGTGACATATCCAGCAAGTGGTAAAAAATCAATCGTGTGTATAAAGTTTATTACTTTTGCAGAACATCACACACAACAAAGTATATATTTTATATATATATATATATATATATATATATATATATATATATATAAATTATTACACACATACATTACAATATATACACAAAATATCAGGTTAAGATAGATTTGGTTAAACAAATTAAACTCAACTAAAAATAGCACTGAAATTGTGAAATAATTAAAATCATACATTGGTATACATATACACACAATATCAGCCAAACAGATGCTTTATTAACATTATTGTATTCCATAAAATTTATTATAAGTAATTATTTGAAAAACTGAGTGAAAACTATTAACTTACTTGATGACGTCTTTCGGACCCTTTGTTTCATTGAAGAAACTAGCCTGCTACCTGTGGATAGCAGGTTAGCTTTATCAATGAAACAGGAATTTCGAAACAAGTCAGATAAAAGTTAATACTTTTCACTTGGTTCTTCAAATAATTACTTAAAACTTAATCAGTGAAATTAAGAGGATTACAACATCCAACTTTATTAAAGTAAATGTTTATTTCTGGAAAAAGATGAATATAATATAGTGTACACACCCTTGAATGATATCTTGACAATAAGTCACTTGATAAAATCAATGTTAATGATGTTTAGCTAGTAATTGGCCTTTTTTCACTTTAGAAACACTTCATTTTATTTTCAGAAAATACACACTTTATTTTTTTTTAAATCTAGTTTATCCTAACCTAATACTTTGAACTTATATTTTATTACAGGCATAGTAATGTAGTCCAGCTTGGGCAGTTATAAAATAAGAATTTTATGTGGCAGGATCATGTTTGTTAAGTGTTGTTATGTTTCTAACACTATTATTTATGTCATTTTTTTGGTAGAATTCATGTTTTGCAGCACTTGAAATTGCTTGTTTCTTAATCAGACTTTATTTTGGAGTAACATATGAAAATTAAAAATATTTAACTTTAATACCATTTAGTATATGGGTTCTAGTAATAAATTATGAAAACAATAAACGAAATTATTTTTTAAAGTATATCTAACTGAATAATGCTTCTGGAGGAGCCTATCACTAGTAAAGAATATTTCACTAAAAGTTTGATTACTTTCCATAGAACATTTCCTTAGGTTTTTTATGTTGTATACAATGGTTTATTTGAATCCTGTAAAAATCCATTCCTTCCCGTGTTAAATAACTAGTACATAAATTACCAATATCAATACTAGGTTTTCACTGCTTTATCATTTTCATGTTTTTGGTTAAAATGCATGTCCAACTCAATCAGTACCAGAACATCAACCCTGGAAAAATAATTATTTTCTTGGAGTTTTTTTTTCAAAAAAGACGATTACAGTCTTCAGTCTACTACTATCAGGAATAAGTTAATTCAAAATAACTTTGTCAGACAAAACATTCCTACTATCTATGTTTATAAAATACACATAACCTATTCTACAGTTTGAACAATTTTCCAAAAATCGTAGGTGGCCGCTCTTGTAAACAACAACCTTGAAGGTTAAGTACTTTATAACAACAATATTTTATAAATGATAAGTAATTAATTCAGTAACTAGGTGAAAACTATTACCTTACTTGTCGCGTTTCAAAACAGTCGTTTCATTTACAAAGCTAAACCACTACTGTTTAGTCTACTACTGCTTCCAAATCCGTCATCTAGTAAGTTAATAGTTTTCATTTAGTTACTCAAATAATTACTTATGACTTATTCAATTAATTCACGATGACTACAAAAACCATCTTAGAAGTATAAATTATAATAATAAATAATATCATGAATTATGTTTAAATAACTATTGTAAGCGATAACTTATTAAAAACACAAACTGGCCGTTGAAAAGGGTTAACAAATTTTAAAAATAACAACTACCAACTATAAAGAAGGGGAGCTGTGATTGGTCCTTTAAACATAATGTTTCAAGTAACACTAAATTACAGCAGTTTATAATCCGGCACTTCCTGTTCACTGTTCAGTTTTGTTCAGTAATTCAGCTGTTGTCGGTAGTTAACTCTACCCGTGAACGTAAAACTAGTTCTGGCATTAGTCATTTCTATTGTCGTGGTCTATATTAGTATCGTAATAATTCCTCGCTGTCCTTATTTTCAATATAAGTTTATCTCTAGTTCAAAAAAATTTGTTTGAAAAGTGTTGTAATTAATGACATTAGGAAAAATTATGACAACATTAATCTTTCTTGAAAAACTATATGAGAGTTTGTAAAATGTACTTTTGTACACAATTTTGTAGATATTTATTATATACATATAAACAATAAAATTATGCAAAGAACCTATAGACAGGCCTACTGCAGGCCGTTTTAAGTTTAAGTCGTTTATAAGGCAGGATGCACACTGGAGAAACCCGTTTCAGGAAACTGGTTTCATGAAACGAGAAACTTTAGTTGCTTGCAACAGATAGATTAGTTTAACACAGGGCTGCGCACACTGCGTTGCATGAAATTGTAATTTCATTGGTTTCTTGCAACTGGGTTATATGAAATTAAAAAAAACAGATTTCATCTAGGCTTCAGTTTCACATTTCTAGTGGTTTTACTACGACGTAAAATTAAATAAAGTTTTTAAAGTGCTTACCACGACGTGCTGTTTTTAGCATGGCAGACATTTGTTTCCAAGGGAAGTTAGCAGAAGCTGTCGAAAACCATCCCTGCTTATATGATTTCAATCTGAAGGAGTATAGCAACAGGGATAAAGTACAAAGAGCTTGGGAGAAGGTGGCATAAGAATTGAACTCATCAGGTATTTATAATTATTATGTATTTCAATAAGTACAAAACGATAAAAATATATCAACTTTAGTGATGAATACATATTTAGATAAAGCAGTTAAAGCCTTTGTACATACTTGTATCCAGCAACACCATAGCCTGTACCTAATCCCTGTTTTCATGAGTTAACTCCCACTGTGGTGGAAGCGCTATGCCTGGAATCAAGAAATATGTCTTAAGATAATTCCTGATAGCCTTTGCGGTTGTTAAGTTTTTGTCAACGATACGGTGACATACATTTTCATCACTTCCTTTTAATTCTGGTAAAGATTTTTTTTTCCTGGCATAAAACCAATTGTGGTTATCATTGCCAAACAAAATCTAACACGGAACGCAATATTTTAAATAAAACCAAATAAATTTAAATACAACAAAAATTACAAAACAAAAACAACAACAATAAATAACAAAATAACAACAAAGAACAATATAACCGTATTAAATAATAACAATATGTAAAACAATAATAGGTAACAAATACCAATAAATAAATCTCAATAACAATAACAAGAACACAAAATAAATTAAATTAAAATAAGTAAAGAAGGTTTATATGCAACACCTTCCGATTTCCAAATGTAATTGTGCAAAACACAGGCACTTGCAACTATAGGCTTGACCACTTTCTCAGAACAACCAATAGGGACATCAAATATACGGAACTTTAACCAGAGCATTCCAAAAGCGCATTCTACTGTCTTGCGACCGAAAGTCAATCGGAAATTGCAAATTCGTTGTTCATCTGTCAAAGCAGCTCTTGGGTAAAGCTTCATAAGGTACTTTTTAAGAGGAAATGCTTCGTCAGCAACAAAGAAGTATGGGAAAGGCGCCTCATTAGCGTCAAAAGGTAGAGGTTGTTGTCGTGGTACATTCAACTCATCTCTATCCAGCCACCGACCCAAACTTGAAGTACGGAACACACCTCCATCACTGTTTCGTCCCAGATATCCCACATCAATGGTTGTAAAACAGCCATCTGCATCAGCACATGCCATAATAAGAACAGAGTGATAACATTATAATTATAATTAGCTGATGATTCTTACATGTTTGCCATCTATTGCACCGATGCAGTTCGGCCAACTCCAAAGTTCTAGGTAGCGATTTGCTATGCACTTCCACATATTTTCGTCAGGAACTGGCTTGTACAGTGGTTGTAAACAACTCCATATTGCCTCCGTAGTCTCCGCCACAACCAAACCAATAGTTCGTTCTCCTCTCATGAAATATTGGGCCAAACATTTGAACGAAGTACCAGTAGCAAGGTACCTAAAAATAAGGTTCAAATTAGAACTGTAATTAACTAATTAAATGCCATTAAATTTAATTAATTTATTGATTGATATAATTAATGTAATTTTAATTACATTATTTAAAAAAAATTATCAATCGATAAATTTAATTAATTTAACGTTTTGTTTCAGTGAAGGAATGCAAAGAGAGTTAGAGGAACATGAGAATCGTATTTACCAGGAATATTAAACTACCCCGTCTGGTGCCAAGGCCAAAAAGAAACCATGGCCTCTTCTACAAGCTATGGATGTTCCTCAAACCGTATGTGACTGCGAAAGGGAACGATCAGCGTAGTAACCTACCGTCTCTACCATCCACGGGTGCAGACTCATCAGCAGCCGATAACACCGAGGAAGAATGTGTTGACGATGTTCTACCTTTACTAGAGGAACCTGCTGAGGAAGGTGTAGAAGAAATCAACAAACCAACTGAGACAATAAGTTCTTGTACAGTTGGAAAAAATACAATCACCCCTCATCCCCACCCCCCAAAAAAGACAGTCAAGCCAGAGAATGCTGATGCAGTAGTATTGGATTACATAAATTCCAAAAAAAAGTCACTAGAGAAAACAGTTTTTATTGAGTTTACTTCCAGATGTGGAAGACATGACAGTACCACAATTCAAGAAATTTCGAATGGGTGTTCTTCATTTGATAGATCACATTGGTGAACCAGCATGGACATATCAGCAACCAGCGACCAGTCCAATATCAACGCAGTCATGGTCGGGGGAGTCTTCACAATCATCATCCAATCAGCTTCTACATCCTCTAATTGAGGAAGAAAATGATCGACTGTATACTGAACTGGCACCTTTTCTTAATAAAACCTTAAAATAATTTACTTTTTTTGTTTTATGTTTAATGGAACATTTGGCAATGATAATAAAACGGTTTTGACTTACCTAAGTGTTATTGTTATTTTTTCCTCAGCACTCAGAGCTAACCTCCAGTTGGTGTCCTTGTTTGTTTTTAGTGGGCTAAGTAATTCCACCAAACATTCAAAAAGAGGCTTCGACATTCTAAAAAAAACCTGAAATTTGACAGGATCACTGCACAAGTGACGAGCAACAACGTAAGTACTGTGAAGACGATCCCTGATCAACGGGTGAACCCAATACTTCCTTCTTTTCTTTTTCTTTAGCCACCACCACAAAATAACCACATCATCATCATCCGAATCCATCACGAAACTGATGGAAAAGCGTTTCTTCTGTGTGCATTTTTTAAAGAAATAGTTTCCTTGAAACCAATTTCATGAAACAAGTTCCCTGAAACGGGTTTCTCGAGTGTGCACCCTGCCTAAGTCCTTTACCTTTTTATTCTAAAAAATTCTTTGATTCTTATGAATCACTTAAACAATAGTTTATGACTATGAGAACTTTAAATTTAGTAAATTTGTTAAAACTTACTGAGACAGAACGTTTTCGATCACTGTGTGCCGACCTTCATCAGTGACTTCTGCTTGGAGATGTCACGTCAAGCGCTGATGGATTTAAAGGTAGATTTTCGATAGTATCAAAGAGTATGTGTGATTTGTATCGTATTTGTTCGTTTAATATGTTTGTACTTTGTGTTTTTGTGTGTCTGTGTAAATTTCATATTGTTCTACTGTGTTGAGATGTGGTCCTTTTTTGTTGATGTGTAGGATTTCTAGGTTATGGTAAATGTCTGTGTGTTTATGTCCTGTTTCTTTTATGTGAATGTGAAATGTTGAGTTGGTGTTCTGTTTGTGTTCCTCGACTCTTTGTTCAAAGCTGCGACCTGTTTGTCCAATGTAGAATTTGTTACATTCGTCGCAGTTCAGTTTGTATACGCCTAGTGCTTGTAGTTTATTTTTGTTGTTGGTGTTGTGTTGTATTTTATATTGTAACTTGTTATTAGTTTTGTATCTTATTTTTTGAAATTTGCCGGCTATTTTGTTTGTTGTTTTGTTTAGGTATGGTAATGTGATGTAATTGTTTTTATTGTCTGTAGTGTTAATTTTAGTGTTTTTTTTCTATTTTGTACCATAGTTTGTCTATTATTCTTATATTGTATTCATTTGTGTATGCTAAATATGCAGGCGTGTATCCAAGGGGGGCGATGGGGCGATCGCCCCCCCCCAACCCTCAAGAACTTTGGGTTAAAAATCGACAATATATTATTAAATTAGGACTTTCTATTAATTTAGACTTTTACTTAAGTTAATTCGTCTTATTGTAAATAAAAAATTAAATTTTAATTTTTAATTTGTAAATGTGACGCGTTTCCTCAGCATACCCTCGTAAACGTCTAAACGTTTTAACAACATATAGCGCTAGTGAAGCTTAGTCTCGAACATATGATTTTCAATACGTAATTTTGCAAGCGTAATATTCGCAGTTGACTCCGGAATTGTTCGTGTTGGAGGAATAACTACTTATATTAATTAATAAACCATTTTTATAATAATAGCTTTTTATGAAATTAATAATATTCTCTAGCCATAAGTGTTATCGCAATTGGGAATAATTATTTATTAAAAAGTCTAATTTCCTACGAATCTTTATCACGTTACCGATTTCTAACGCAAGCGTAGAAAGAACTTTTTCTGTTCCATGTTTTTACATACACGCACGCGCGCGCATACACACACTTATTATATATATATATATATATATATATATATATATATAATGCATCGATCGCCCCCCCCCCAAAGCAAGTCGCTGGATACGCGCCTGATATGTAATTGTGTCTAGTTCTTTGTTAATGTTTTCGGTGGTCATTGGGACTTCTTCAATTCTATGGAGCATGGATCTGAAGGCAGCGTGTTTGTGTTGGATAGGGTAGTTTGAGGTGTTGTGAATAAGTTTGTCTGTGGTTGTGAATTTCCTGTAAATGTTGAAGCTGTGTTTTTGTGTGTGGGTTTTTGTTATGGTTAGGTCGAGGAAGTTAAGGGATCGGTTGGTTTCAATGTCTGAAGTGTAGTGGAGTTTTGGGTGTATTTTATTAGTATAATGGTATATTATTAGAACGAAAATGTTCTGTCTCTTCAAGTTTTAACAAATTTACCAAATCTAAAGTTCAGATAGTCATAAACTATTGTTGAAGTGAATAATGCAAAAATTATATTAAGACCAATGATAATAACAATTTTAGTTTTTATTGCATAAGATGTGTGTGCAATAAAAATATCCCTCCAAGTCGTGATCGCGCTAATGACATCTCATAAATATTTTAAAAAAGCACACAAGTATATGTTATATAAATCTATATACGATTTTTTTGTTTGATGACGTTTATCAAATCGATTGTCAAATTAAAATGTGGTATTATTATTCCAATTTTTGTACAGTATTATATGGAAGTACTGTGAACAGTGTTTCCTCTATGATGTATCTATGTTTTTAAAATAAATCCGAAAAGAAATTTTTGCTTCTATGTTGCCGACGTAGAATTTAGGAGCCGTGTCTCGCCATTTTCATTTCGGCTTTCTCAAAGTGAATTTGTATAGTGTAATCATGGGCGTGGATGTTGAATCTATTTCACCCGGAGATGGTAAGAACAAATAGTAAATATTAATCATGCAATTTAATTCTACAGTAGAGTGGTATTTCTAAAACAATTTTTCTGATAAAAGAATATGTAGTTAATAGTAGTAGGATTCTGTTAGTTATTCATGTGTATAAATTAGTGTAGGAGAAAACGGAGTTTTAATGATTGTATTTTTTAATAACTGTAATCCTAGCATTGCCAGTCATAATTCCAAGATATGTGACACATAGAAGAGTTTTTTATAAATCTTAGATATTTTATTTTCCATGATAATCAGCGAAACTTTTACCTGCGAGCACTAGCGCTATGAATCGAATCTAACATTTTTAGTATTCTCTTGAAAAAAGGTGTTCATGTTCAGATACACATAAATAGTTCCCAAATATAAATAATTAGAGGCCATATTAAGCCTATAGGCATGCTTCTATATTATTTTAAGATAGCTATACTGTTTAAGAGGAGGCAGTCCATATGAATCAACACTACATTTTTTTCAACCTGACCTCTTCAGACCTATGAAATTTAAAAATATTCTAGTCCCTTAAGTATTTAAAAAATTATAATTTTTTTAAAAATTATAATTTAGATATATAAAGTTACAAGATTTGAAAAAAAATTTTTGGCAAATGTCAATATCTTTAAAATGGATTTTCTCCGCTCCTAAATCAGAGTTCCAAACTATTTGATTTTGGCACTCAAAGAGCTCTTAATATTTCTGGCAAACTTGAGTCTTTTCAATAGACTATTGTAAAAACTAAAGCTAAAAATATAGTCTTAGTGACGTTGGTTGTTTTTTTTTTTTAATTGCTTTAATGTGTAGAACACGAATATCAAACTTTTTTTCTGTGGAAAATACAAAAAGTTATTTTTTCACATTGAAATGTTAGTCTATAATGGCATGTAGGCATATAGTGTGAATTGGGTGCGCAGTAGCTACACCGTACTGTACTACGTCTAGATTTGGTTGTAATTTTATACAACATTAATACAGATACCTATATTAAAATATACCACGAAATATCCAGTCAAGATAGATAGGTTATAATTTTGGTAAAATGGTTTTACATCGGACACCTACGATATTTCGGATTATTGTTCAAAACCTCAAAAAATGACAATATCCACGAAAAAATAATTTTTCCTTTGAAGAAACTTACTTTTTTGAATTTAAAGTAGGGGAAATTTTTTTCGGCGGAGTCAGAAGTTGTGAATATTTGTAGAGTGATACGACTGCTGTGACGTCACTCAGTCATTTACTCTACATTTAAGCCTATCTTGTAGATCGGAGAAGAAAACATTTTGCCCTAATTTTTAAGCATTCAATAATTATTTCATGTGGATATCGTCATTTTTGGTGGTTTTAAACAATATTCCAAAATATCGTATGTGGCAGAAATAGCAAAAATCGACGTTAACTAACTCTCCACCACACACAAAGATTTATTAAAATCCCGCAAAACTACTTACCAGGAGCAAACTATCACTTACAGACACTATTTCACGCACGAAATTCACTTACACACACCTAATTACAGACAACCTGCAGACATGGGATTCTGCCGCTAAAATAAGAACATGTAGCCAACCTTCCAAATGAAAACTATTATGTACAAAACATCTGGTCGTACACTGGTTTCTCAGTAATTAAGAAACAGACTGAAAGTAAATAATTATTATATATTCAATTAATTTTGCACAACAATCTTAATTTCAAAACATTAACAATTAGTATTTCTTTCATAACTGTATAATTTTGTAATTTTTCAACATAGAAGTAAAGTTTATAATATGCACGAAAGTAATATTTTTCGAACTATGTTACTTATAATTGTACATATAACTACGCAAATAATTAAAAATAGACCGACTTTTATCTTCGGCTAGTATTACAAAACTACATTCAAAATTTAAAACATAAACTGCGAGTATTGAAAATATAATACTTCATTTTGTTGAGATATATTGATGAAAGAATAGTAATACTTTATAAAGTTCAAAAATGTTATTAAAGCACAGTAGCGGCTGAAGAGAAGTTGCAAATATACAGACTTATAACTTCAATTAGTATTACACAGCTACCATTGATATTGACAAAGCCAAAACATTGATTATTTGTTGTAACAGAGTTAAACTGTAAAAGTTTTAATTGAAATATTATATAATATCTCTTACATTTATATATTTTATAAGTTATAACAGTATAATTGATAATTTATACTAATTTATAATTCTATGTATAGGATCCATAGAGTAGACAAATATTTATAAAGGTTGCTGGCAGAGAATAAATGTTACGCAAGCCATTGTTTTGACAATTTCATTTCCTTGGGTTATTGTGCGATTGGGAATGAAAGCATTCATTGGCATATAAAAAATTTTTTTATATATTATTATTAATCACTTAAACAATAGTTTATGACTATCCGAACTTTGAATTTATTAAATTTGTTAAAACTTACTGAGACAGAACGTTTTCGATCGCTATTTGCCGAGCTTCATCAGTGTCTTCCGCTTGGAGATGTTGGGTCAAGCGGTGACGGTTTTAAAAGTAGGTTTCCGATAGTATCAAAGAGTATGTGTCCTACACATACCGTCCATGTGCACGGTAAATAAATACCTTTTTTTCTAAATAAGATTTTAGGAAAAGCTACTACCTTTTTAAAAATTTGAAAATATTTGTTTGGTTTGTTAATGGCTATCTTAAATACATATAAAATATAAACCTAGCATTTAAAATAGTTTTTATTTTCAATGATATTAGTAATTTTCTACATTTTCATAGCATAATGAAGGTTATGATTATCTGAACGATATGTATGTGCGAATAATAATTTAATTAATATTAAATAACGGTATTTGTTTCCCGTTGCAAAAAATTATACTAGGTGACGCAGAAAGTTATATGGAATAAATTATGAAAACTCGCTCAAGCCCCAAAAATTAAAAACTTTAGGAAATAAAAATTCCCCTCCACGGCACTCGTAAAACGTTACTAATTTAACGTGTTAGCTTTATATTTTTAAAGTAACTCGCAAATAGCCTCGAAATGTAATTAAATTTGCTGTTGCCTATAAAAACTTACAAATTAAAAAAAATCAACTTTGACAAAGCACTATTAAGGCACACAAACCTTATAGAAGTATAAAACTCGCACATACATCTTATTTTTTAGCGATAATAAGTCGCAAAATTACTTAAAATGACAAAACAAAAACTTACAGACCCAATTTCATGCACAAAACAAAATATTGTGTTGAACATTTACACACCTTTTATTTCTATCGCCAAAGAACTTACACAGCACAAAGAGTGTTGAATTGAAGTGTTGAAGTTAATTTTTTCAAAATTTGTTATTTTTTGAGAGTTAACAACAAATTTAATTACATTTTGAGGGACTTTGCGAGTTATTAGGTTAAATCAATAAATGTTTCACGTGTGCTAGAGAGAGGGTAACTTTTATTTTCCAAAATTTTTAATTTTTGAGGCGTTAGCGAGAGTTTTTTTAATATTTTTGTATTCCTGATGACTTTCTGCATTGCCTAGTAATTTTCTTTTGCTAAAATCTAACACGTGGGAATGGGAAATTAATACATAAGTAACTTCAATAATAAATGAATTAGTTAAAAAATCAAACTCCTAACGTTTTACAAAAAAAAGTAAATTTCTTAATGGAATAAAAATTGAACCTCAAGGGGTGGATTTCGAAAAGTGAATTTTACAGTATTACCAGGGAAGCCTTTTTTATTTACTGAGAATAATTTAACATTTTTATTTTTCAGGCCAAACCTATCCTAAAACTGGACAGACTGTAGTTGTTCATTATACTGGTAAGTATTTTATTTGGGTAGAATTTCTATCAGTTTCTTCCATTCATTAGAATATTAGAGATAACATTGACTTTATACATGTTATAGGTCTTTTCATTACCAACAATATGTTGATTTTAGTAACGTAACATGAAAATCCATCACTAAAGAAAGTTAATGTATGTCATGAAAATCAACCTCTAAAGAAAGTTAACATATAAAATGAAAATCCACCACTACAGAGAAGTAATACATGACATACAAATTCACCACTTTGTCTGGTATGTGGAGCTACCATCACAATCAAACATTATGTGATTGGTGTGTTTCATAAAAATGTTCAAAGCAAATTTGATCCTGAAGGTAGAATTCAAAGATAGTGTTGAGGGAAAATCTCACAGCCATTGATCATACTATACCAGTTGAATCATCTCAACACATTTAATGGAAAAAACCAAGTTTATTTTCTTATTTCTTAATATCATTCGACGTGACTTCATTTGTTGATATGCAGGCATTAAAGCAGTATTAGAATTCTTGTCAAGTGTATTGTAGCATCTTTGTTGTTATAGTCATGATTGCTGTCGAAATGCGCTAATGCAGGTGCCTCAAATCGTGAATGTTTTCAGCATACCCAATGTTCTTTATGTAATCCCATTAAAAAATGTTCAAAGTTGTTAAATCAGGTCTACTGGGAGGCCAAAGAATAGCTTACCTGTGTCTACCTAGCTATTGAGAAATCCTTTGTCAAGTGTATCATGTAATTCCTGATGGTAATGAGCCATGGTGTCATATTAAAATGACTTGTTCAATGTCTTCGATTTGAGGAAACAAAAATTGTTCTAGCATATCAAGATAAATTATGCTGTTGTTCTTTTTTTTTGGCAAAAAAGCCTATCATTTGGTCATACATTAAACCCACTCCACACATTCACTATTGAATGTATTTTAATATTTATTTTCTAACTTGAATGACTAAAATGTGTAGTCCATACAAATATTTTCAAACCTCACTTCGGTTAAAGATCCTTCAAATCACAAAAGAACTGATTTCAAAATATAGTTATTTCCAAACTGTTAATCATTTAAGTTTAATAAATATATAAAATGACTTCATCAGTATACAATGGTTTTAACAATTTTTACAGGTACATTAAAAAATGGAGTTAAATTTGACTCTTCTAGAGATCGTGGTGTACCTTTCAAGTTCAGGCTTGGTAAAGGTGAAGTAATTAAAGGCTGGGACCAAGGAGTAGCTCAGGTAAGGTTTATCTACACTTTTCATACAGTTTTTTGAACAAGACCAAATACAAATTTTTTATCACAACTTTTGTTCTGTTTTATCTAATGATCACAATTACATAATGCCAGACATCAACTATGTTGTCTTATCTGCCTGATAACTGTGATTGGAAACTGATAACACAAAGAATCATGCTAAAATACAAAGATTGTATCTCACAGCAATATGTACAGAACTTGCTCTTTTGAATCCTAAGGTCTTAGAAGAGCAGTTAAGCTATTATTTCCCTTTCTTCCAATACAAGGGAGGTTGATATAATTAGGTTAGATTAGACAAGTAAAGTTAAGTGAAAACATCACAGTGCTTTTACATATAAAATTTTATTGGTAACATTTAGTAATTAAAGTTGTTTTCTATTGAATTTTCATGTTGAAGCAACAAAATATATTTAAAAAAATTTCAGTTTCCAATCCATTAATCAAAATTTTGTGCCTTACGGTTATAAGAAGTAGACAGTATAGATGGTAGTCTATATTTGGAAGAAATTTATTTAATATAATAATTATTTTCAGAATTAAAAATAGTAATTTTGTATTTGTTTCTTGAACAGTATCTTTAAATTAGTAATGAAAGGCAAGAAAACTCTAAAAACATAATTAATTGTTATAATGTAATGATTGTTAAACCAATCATTTTCTACCATCCTAAAACACTATAAGAATTTTAAATTGTATTATTATTTATAAAACCTAGTTAATTGTTATCAGATTAATTACAATTTAAAATTTTTCAAGATTGAACAAAAATTATTTTGATCATTATTTTATTTCTAATATTTCTTTTAAAACACAAACAAGTATAAGTGTAATATAGTGCAGATCATACTGAAACTATCTTTACTTTAAAAAAAACCTTGACTTTAATGTGCTAAAATAAAATTTGTTTGAACTACTAGGGTTGTCTATCAAGAAAAAATAGCTAAAATATATATTTTTCTTTACACACAAGTCTTTATTTTTCTTCATAATTTCCATTTAATTCCACAAATTTTTGTATCTTAGTAACAGATTTTTTATACCTGTCATAACATTAGCTGCCAAACTCTGGAATCACTTTTCTACCTCTAGTTTCGCTTTATCAATGAAACCCCGACCATCCTGGTGGTTTTTGATGAACCATTTATATAGATATTATATCTTCACCACACACATTACATAACAGGCAATATATTTCCAAATTCGTTTTTTGCAATAAAAAAAGAAAAACACAAAAGACACTGTACTTCGCATCTGGAGGCAAAACGAAGTAGAGTCTCCATGACAGTAAAGTCCCTATTGACCTTGAAACGTTTGCACCGCCACGAGATCGCCTCCAGTATATACAAACATAGTTCCCTGTGTGCGGGAACTGCATATACCACTGGGGAAACTTCCTTTTTGGATGCTCCTCATAATAATTACATTGCGCTATAATTGTACATTTTAACGCTCAAAGGATAAGGAGTAATTTAGATAATAATTAAAGACATTTAGTGAACTACTTTTTATGCTATAGCTACAGTAATAATCTCTAGTAGATTACATATTTAAGTACAAATGTTTTTCCTTTTTGTAATTTATTTTATATAGTTTTAGTAAAAGTTATTTTTTGTTTAGATTTATTAAAAAATTTGGTTTTGTTTTCAAGCTCTGTGTAGGCCAAAGGGCAAAACTCACTTGTTCTCCGGACTTTGCATATGGAGCAACTGGACATCCAGGAATATATCCTTTAAAACTTTCTTTTAACTGCTTTAGTTTACTGCTGTAAATATAGTGAAGTAAATATTTTAGAATAAATTCTCTTGAATTTATGTGCAAGGCATATTCTGGAAATAAGATGTAATTACAATATAAAATTACTTGCGACCAGACAGTATGTTAATTTCAGTTGTTAAAATTATTAACTTACACTTGGAGGTAACGTTTCCATTAACGACCGACCTCTTCAGCCTCATGTTATTGATGTTAGGATCACTGCAGTTGTGCTTTTCTGATCCAATTCTTGAAAGTTAGAAATGATTACAGCTACAATGCACCAATTGCAACAAATTCTACATTTGACAAATAGGCAGATTGTTCACTAATAGATACAAAGAACACAGAAACACACTTCACACCTCTAGTGAATCCACCTTTGCAAATCACCTCATGGACACTAAGCACTCGTGCAATAGTATGGAAAATAACACGAAAATCCTCCACACATGCAACAAAAGCCACAAATTAAACTCATTAGAACAATATGAAATATATAAACATAGCAACACACATAAAAATAACATTTTAAATGAACAAAAACGTTACCTCCAAGTATAAGATAATAATTTAACAACTTGTATTATTAGAATGTCTGGTTGCGAGTAATTTCATATTGTAATAATTGATTTACAACCAGCTTTTCATAAACAACAACGAATATAAGATATATTTTGCAAGGCTAGTGGGAAGTTGTAATTTCAGACTTAGTTGGAGTTTTATGTAAAGGAGTAGGATATTTGTTTGTGTGTCACACCAGAATTATGGTTATTGTAAGTTTTTAAATTTATAGTAAGCTCTTTTATAGAACTACTGGAGCCAACACAATAAAAACTTCTGGAAGTGTGAAATGGACAGTATTATTGATACGTTCCAATATAAGTATTCGGTGACTTGAATCCATCATAATTTTGTTGTTGCATATGGTTCATATTTAGTAATTCAGTGGAATGTGTCAAAGTGGGTTAGTCAGATTAAAGGATTGTTAAACCAATCACTGAGTATTTTACAATTGGCAGATGCATTTTAAATACTAACAAATTTAGTTGTTTGTTTTTGAATGTTCCCATAATGGGGTCTATAGCCTGCTAACATTTTAGATACACAGCAATCCGTTCCTAAATACTGACCTTAGTGTTGCAGCTATGTAATATCAAGATGGTATTCAATTTAAAAACATTGTATGTTGAATGTTGCAGAATTTTCCAAACATGTCTTCAAAAACTTTTTCATTGTTCGACAACTAAAACATACTTTACCCTTAGCTTGAATTTTTGAAGTTTTTGTACTACTATGATTTGAAATAACTATTTTGTAGTTCTATAGGGTTAAAGATGCAAGTTCTTTAACAGGATTTTAGACAGATTAATGGTAACTATTTTCATATGATTGCCACTGCAGATTTAATTGTTATATTATCAGATTTTGTTTATTGTATTTAAGTATCAACATTTATTTTATTTTTGCTGATTATGGTTTCTTGTATTAAATTTAGAATAAAAAAATAATAAACTGTAATCTTTAATTTTATAAAAGTGATTAGTGGGGGCTTTAAAATTTTATTAACATTGTGATTTTAATGCTTTTGTTTCTTTTTTTTTTGTTTTTGACTGTAGCCTGTTGGTTTCTCTTTTCAGTTGAGCCTGTTTTGTTTGCCTGACCATATTTATTTTGAGATTGTAACTTTTCAATATTTTAAAGATTAAAAAAATTTTCTTCTAAAATTATTTGTTCAAATTAAATTTTTTTTGGATATAAGATTCTTAACAGCTATTCAACTTTCTATGTCTTTCTTGTAGGTACACCATCATTAATCATAATGAACACTGTTTTTGTCTTGTACTGATTTTCATTAAATCCATCTATTTGAATCTAAATATGTACCTGCCTTTGTTCTTACATCAAACTATAATTAACAAGAAGGCGTTTATTTCCAGTATCTTGGCCTGATAACTCTAAAAGAGTTCACATCTCACATTTCTCACACCCACTGGGACCGATTTTGAGGTACCTCTCCTTTGCACTTTTAACTTGTATCCTAATACATAATAATGATTTTTTTTATGATTCTACTTTTTTCTACTAAGTTGAGGTATTTCTTTTACTTTTTAGACCATTTATCCTTTATTAACCTTAGGCAGAAGATCTCCATGGTACTGCCGAAGCCATATGGCCATCCCTCCTCTTCTCCACCATTTTCGGTGGTCCCCGGCTTAGCAGGGTTAATGTTTCTATGAGTGATATTTATAGGTTTTGTTTTTACATTATAAATTACTGCATTTTTTCAGTACTTATGAAAATTATTACAAATGTCTGTGATGATAAATCTGGCAAAAGTAAACATTCAACCTAAAAAAAAATTGGAAAATTGTGTGTTGAGAATATGTCTACCAAATTGATTTTACACACATACACACACACACACACACACACACACACACACACACACACACACACACACACACACACACACACACACACCCCACACAAACACACACACACACACCCTTTTTATTATTATAGAAAATGTGGCTATTTCTTATACTACTGCCACATTTGCCATAATCTATTGCGGCGTAAGTTTCGTATACTACACGTGACAGGTGGCTTCACAGGCAACAAAATACTAACTACAGTCTGCAGTGTTTTCGCACCCTGCCTTGCTTGGAACAGCCTGTTGGTGGGAGAGGGTAACATGATAATAGAACAGGTTCAACGTTCGCATGACATTTTATCCTGCTGCTCACAGTAAAAGGTCAATCACTGCAGACTGTCGCTAGTAGAGTTACCTCTGTTCACTGCCTTCCCATTCCTTAGGCTTACTAACCACACATTGCAGTGCAATAAATAACACCTAGTGGAGCAGTAGCATTATATATAATTATTCTCTGATAATATGAATAAAATTTATTCCATAATTATAAAATAAAAACATGTTTTTTTTTAATGCCCGTATATAAAAATGGGAAAATATTTCTTGTATGAATATATTTTTAATA
Source organism: Prosapia bicincta (assembly GCA_036971475.1). NCBI lineage: Eukaryota > Metazoa > Arthropoda > Insecta > Hemiptera > Cercopidae > Prosapia > Prosapia bicincta. The sequence continues at coordinate 149,372,226 of JBAIZL010000004.1, read as the reverse complement.
TACTCTTCTGGCTGCTATTCAGTAGCAAGATCATGGACAAATCAACTTTCATTTTTAATGCAATAGTTATACAATTGTACTATATACATTTCTAAGTTGCACGCTTTTATAACTTAAAAGTATAAGCACTTGTGCTTTATACTTATAATGATAACTGCAGTAAAACTTCAATAATTCAGACTAATTGGGCTGTGGCCCGTCCGGGTTAGCCGGACACTAGGAAAGATTAAAACAAGACATTGTACTTGTTCAGCCTGGGTAGGCTGTAGGAAAGACAAAGCGCGGGTAAGCAACAAAGAATGGCGATAAGATTACTAAGCGTGATGCAATCATGTGTGACTTAGCACCATCACAAATTGGCAACTTTAAAAGCACTGAATAAACGAACCACAATTTGTAATCAAAGTAAGAGGCGATCACTGAATTTAACACATATCATCAAGTAAAGTTATAGGATAAAGATTAGCTGAGGACTTACCCTGAGTGGGGGTTTTGCGCAATTTATAACGAAGTCTTATAGAGATGCAACTTCACCAGTACTGGGTTTCAGATACAGTAGACACGTCCAGGCGATGAATTGCGCTAAAACTAGGGTAAAATCATGAGTAAAGTTCACTGGATTAAAGCTATAAGCTACTTGCAAAGATACTGCCACGAGGCAGTACACTGTGTGAATGTTCAAAGAGGAAAACCACGGTAAACTCCTAGAGTAGGTCACTGCTAGTTATCAAACGTAATACACAACGATTGCACAAAGTTTCACACTAGTTATTAAAGAACACTGACGAGGTTGACCGAAAATTAACACTTGTAAGAATTGCGCGGTATATTTTACGTTACTTGCGGTACAGGTTATATCGCCAAGGAGGAAAAGACGACTGACTAAATCCGTAGTGGTAAAAGGTAAGAGAAGGGAAAATAGGTCAGGGGTGCCAACCTAAATCCTGAAGCATTTATTCACGAAGAAACGCTGTCCAAACACGTTGACCAAATGTCAAAGGACATAAAATCAAGATGCTCTCGGCACAGCTGAGTGGGTAGCGGCAAATACGAAAACCTGACTTAAACATACCGCCCACCAAAACGAATGTTTTTAATCCGTCGGGTGGGTAGAGGGCGAAGAACCATGAAGAAACCGGAAGGCAAGGGTGCCGAAAGAAGAGAAAACAGCAGGGAAGTGGTGAAGAACTAAATAGGCAGCGGGAAGCCGACGAGCTTGTTGACTGGTCGCCTCAGCTGGCCGTGCGAGGTTTTGATAGTGGCTACCCTGGATACGTGGTCAGTTCCAGGATGTAGACTGATGATCCGACCCATAGGCCAATGAAGGGGGCTTGGATGCTCTCCAGTTAGGAAGACAAGTTGATTTTCCTTTAGTGGCGAAGAGTCCTTGTTCCACTTGTGCCGTTGAATCTGTGTGTGTAGAAACTGGGTGGATCAAGTTTTCCAGAAACGGTTGGACATTTGTTGGAGCATAGACCATCGAGATTTAAGCGGTGGTTCGGGGTAACATCCCTCAGGAAGGGACAGCAACGGGCGGTCGATTAGAAAATGCCCTGGAGTAAGAAAGGAAGATCCTTCGCTGGGATCTGGTGAAACCCTCGAAGATAGGGCGACTGTTCAGAATGGCCTCTATCCGGATGTATAAAGTGGATAGCTCCTCTGCGGTTAATATGGTATTGCCCACAGTGCGGCGTAAAAGTAACTTAGCGGATTTGACAGCGGCTTCCCGCAGTCCCCCAAAATGAGGAGCTGCCGGAGGGTTGAAGTGCCAACTGATGCGTTGGTCAGCGAGTTTATGTTTAATGAGAGAGTTGGAGCGGTAAAGCAGATCATAGACTTCGTTCAGCCTATTAGCGGCGCCAGTAAAGTTCGTGCCGTTATCGGAGTAAATTTCCGAGGGTAAACCTCTTCTTGATATAAAGCGTTACAAGGCAGCGAGGAAGGCGTCAGTAGACAAGTTAGAGACCAATTCTAAGTGCACGGCCTTAGTGGTCATACAGACGAATAAGCGAAGGTAAGCCTTTAGCAGCTTAGAGGTTCACAGATGGTTAGCCTTGGTGTCAAAAGGTCCGGCGAAATCAACTCCTACTTTGTAGAACGGTGGAGACGGAGTAACCCTGGATGCTTAGTGCTGCCATCATGGGTTGGCGTGGCTTAGCTTGCATACGAAAGCAACGGATGCACGCATGGATGTGCTGTCGAAGTAAGGAACGTAAAGCGATGATCCAAAATTCGCTGTTGATCAAGGCTTGAATAGTACGTGGTCCGGCATGTAAGGCTAGCTTGTGATAATGATCGCAAATCAGGTTGACGTAATGATGGGTCTTTGGCAGTAAAATCGGGTGCTTAGATTCATAAGCCATGTCAGCGTGATCTAGTCTACCGCCCACCTTGAGCAGACCCTGGGTGTCGATAAATGGTGTTAGGCTGCGTAACTGGTCGTTGATGCGACTGCCGATGCGAAGCTTGTGCATAGTTTCACTAAAGGCCTGAGTTTGTATTAATTTAACGCATACAGACTTCGCGTCGTCCAATTCTTGCACCGATGGTGGTTGCAGCGGAGGCTTGGTAGATGTTACTTTGGCTTTGTAGCGAGTGTTGTGGCAATGGTTATTAGCCTGGCTCTTATTGCGACAGTTTTGTATGAAGCGTAATACATAGGCCAAAACATGATGAAGAGTTGTTAAGTTTGAATGCTGTTCGATTACTTCCATCAGACGATTTGGCTCTTGAACAGCGGTGCAATGAATTCTGGCCTCAACCTTAGTTTCAGTCCGGTCAGGGTTAATGCCCTTAGGCTTAGACAATTCCCAAGTGGTAGGGCAATGTAATGCCCATGGGGGGCCGTGCCACCAAAGTGGGTGCTCGGCAAGTTGATGAGGTAGACATCCGCGGGAAGCAACGTCCGCGGGGTTGTCAGTGGTAGAGACATGAAACCACTGCTCCAGGGAGGTACTTGAAACAATTTCCGAGATGCGGTTTGCAGCGAAAGTTTTCAATTGATGCGGCGGGGTGTTGATCCAATAAAGTATGATCTCAGAGTCAGTGAAGAAGAGAGTGTTAGCAACAAAAATGAAATTGAGCGCGGGCTGAATGGATTTATATAGCTTGGCCAGTAAAACTGCGCCACAAAGTTCCATACGAGGTATTGTAAATAACTTGACAGGAGCTACCTTACTTTTAGCTTTCAAAAGGCTAACGGTTATGACTCCATCAAGTTCGAATCTTTCTAAAATCTAGTTTGGCAACAAAATTACGGTATGTGCTTCTTTTCGATTGGATGATCTCCCTCCTGAATTGGGCTTGTTTTTTTCTGAGTTGGATACAGTCTTCGAGGTTGTTGGTAGTCTCTGCCCTTTTCCTGCTTTATTACGTTCCCTTTGTAGTTTTGTCAGATTTTCATTCCAAAAAGGCTTATATTTATTGACGTACCCTCTGGGTATGCATTTTTTGGCGATCTCTAAAATGTTCTTCTCAAAAGCCGCTACGGACTGGTCAGGGTTGTCATTTATGATGCTAGGAGTGAGAAGCTGATTTGATGTTTGTTCAAATGCTGTCCAGTCTGCCCTTTTGAAATTCCAGCGTGGAAGACGTAGTTTTTGGGCATTATTATTTTTTGGTCGCACCTGTAAGAACAATGCTCTATGACCACATCCCTCAACAGCATCCCTCAGTTTCAGGTCAGATCTGCTTATCAGGTTTGCATGTACCAGGCACATGTCAGGTGTACTGGTGCTTCCACCACATGATAGAAAGGTGGGTTCTGATTGTAGATAGATCAGTTGTGTTTTGTCAATGAAATTCTCCATAGCATGGCCAGGTGCATTGCGGTCAGAGTAGTTCCATCGGGGGGAGTGCGCATTGAAGTCCCCTAGTATAATGGAGTTGCGGTGTCGGGATGACATTTCTATGAGACTTGTATTTAAGTTGTTAGTTGGTGGGTTATAAACACCAATGATTTTGTAGTAGTGTCCGTTAATCCAGACTTCTATAAGTACGGCTTCATGTTCGGTTTCGCACATCTTGTGAAGCACCACAAATTTGCATGCTGCGTTGTTATTTACACCGACAAGAATCCCTGAGGCCACTTGTCTAGACCTAGGTAAAATAAAATTGGTAAAATTCATAGTGTGAAAAAAATCTGGAGAGTCTGTTGAGGCTCCAGCTTCAACTACAATGAAAACATCTGCGTCTAGTTTATGAATGAGAGTCTTGATCTCTGTGAACTTTGTGTTATTAAGGCCACCGGCGTTCCAGAATAGTACGCGGAGCCCGTCGTTCAAGCCCTGAGAAGGGCTGGCTTTGCGATGGCTGCTTGATACTATCGATTTGGTCATCTCTAGAAGGATTTGGCAGAGATTCGTCGTAGCAGATTTAGCGTTACCCAGGGTGCACCACGTGGAGGCCTGCTACATTTACACCCCAAGCTCACAATTTTATTTCAAGCCTCAATAACGACAAACGTAACTTCACATGGGATCCAATCATTTTCAATGGAAGGACGCTCACCAGCCCAAAAGACGTTGCACAAGCACTCTGCAAGCACTATGCTGCTGTCAGCACTCTTGACTTAAGAGCCAATGACTGTAAATACATCAAACAGCAATCAGTGGGCCTTCTCAAAGCAGAGCCGACACCTGAAATGGTCAACCCTTTCCTAACACATGAACTGGAAGCAGCCATTTGCACACTAAAAAATGGAAAAGCAGCGGGACCGGACCGAATATTTCCCGAATTTATAAAACACCTTGGTGTAACAGCGTGCTAGCAAGCTGTTACAAGACTTAAACAGTACTTGTATTAAAACAAAGAGTATATTGCACCGTATATGAAAGAACGTATTTCATTTACAGTTAAACCCACTGCAGTTTATTTCTTGATGAACAAATCTGTCAATTTTGACTGTTTAATTTTGTGAGCCACTGTCATGCTGTGCGAGCCCGTAGTATTTTCATCATAAGACACACAAAACATTATATTGACCTAATTAGTAACCGTGCACTTGGCTTTGAGAGATCGCAGTAAACCAGACGGGTAGTCGGTCAGTATAAATCCTTTCCTACAAACATGTTATGGACTGTCAAAGCACTGACTTGCATGAGACGGTTGATATTTCATATATTAGCTTCAGTATGAAATAACAAATAGTCTTGAAATATGTGTAGACATATCAGATGCAGAAGCTGTTGATGTATTGAGTATTCTTATGTTTTCAAAAGTGGTAGTACATGCAAGGCCAAGTGTACAATTATATGGTCCATACTATACATTCATTATTTTATTTATCTGTAGGTCTTAGATGTTTTTATTGTTGTTAGACTTTTTATGTATGTACTGTACTTATTTGATTTTTGTTATTTCTGTTGTTGTTTTATTCTACTTCAAAATCATTCCAGGTTATCCAAGTTAACTGAGTCTGACTTAATTGAGATTCTACTGTGTTTTACTTATCTTATTAATCGTAGTATCTAAGCACATTAATGAAAAAATCTCCTTAACTAATGATTACAATCCCGCCAAATGCAACTCTGATATTCGATGTCGAACTTATCAAAGTGGAGCCGTAAGAAGTCTTGTTTTGTTTCAATTTCAGTGTTTAAAAATGACTCTTACATTAATGAATTGAAAAACTCTATAAAGATAATACCTGTAATACTTGCAGACTAGTTGAATCCCTGATATATGTTTAGAGTGCTTTTATGTGTTGTAACTCACTAGAAATGTCTATAACCTTTTTTTATTGTTTTTTTAATAAATTGTAATGGAATCATGTTTATTGCTTAGTTTTAATCAAAACTGTCCCTTGTCAAAAGTTTGTATGTCTAAAATTGGAGACTTTCAATTTAGGTATTTGTAACACATTGTCATTGATAGTATAAAACGCCATGAGTAGTTATTTAACTAAAGCAGGTAATATTTTATAAAAATTAAAAAAAAAAAATTTCATTACATATTATTCTTCCAGTTGCTCGCATTTATAAGAATGTTGATTTTCTTTACATGTTGACAAAATCCTGTAAAATTTTGTTTAAAAATATTAGTTGATGTTTTTTCACTGAAGGGGTTGTACAAAATAAACTATTTTGTGGTCTCTCAAGTGTCAATTTCACCTCTTATACCAGAGTTGCAAATTAATTTTCCTTATAGATTTGTTAACAATATTGAATATATCTGCACTGATTGTATCGTGCTTGTTACATTGATTGCATTTATAGTTTAGTGATAGATAAACCAATTTTGATTCCATGAAAACAATCTATCAGCAAGAATCATAAGGTTTAGACAGAGTAATATCAGATATTGTGTTTATACTGCCTTAGCATTTGTAATTGTAGATGATTTTCTTTCAGTTGTTCTTTATAAGTATTGTTTGCTCTTGTATGAATATATAATTTTATGAAGTCATGATAATAAAAATATTCAAAATAAGTCGGCAATATAAGTGAATCAACAGCTCTTAGCTTAAAATGATTCGAAGCGACTGGCGTAACTTTTCATTTTAAATTAATAATAGCTCTTAACCACAAAAAACTGCAGTTAAGAAGTTTTATTTATTTAAAATAGTACTTAGTATCTAATCTAAAATATCTATGGTAAGAGGTAAGTAAATTTGTAAGGGGTTGAACAATGCTAGACAAAAAATTAAACCAGTACAGAAACTGAAATTGTTAAAAGAAAAACAAATTTAAAATGATTTATCAACAGTTTAGAAAACTACTAATTATAAGTTTTAATTTTTAACTATTAATTGAGTTAAATCGTAAATTAAATATGATTTTTCAGTGATATGAACAAAACCCATTACATGTTGTCTATCAATCATATGATCATTGTTTCTTGGTATTTTTGTCATCCTGCATTTATGAGTATGATGAAATGATCAACACAATTTTTCTAATATAAATGGGAGAATAATTATATTTGTTTATTGTAACTAATTAAAATTGAGGTTAATTGAGAAGGTATAACAGTATTATAATTATAAACCATTTAGGAATGCATGCATATTACTTTTAAATTTTTAATAAACTTGTAAGGCTTTCAATTAAGTTAATTCATCTGTCAGCTATTTTGTAATTGTTTTTAGTTGACCACTGTCAACTAAAACATTTTAATAACAAAAACATTTCACAAAACTTATAGTAAATTTAATCTATAATTATAGTATTATATTTGCGACACTTTGTTTAGTATTAATAACATTAAACAATTCAATTATTTTATTCATTTTATTATGTCGTCAATCAATATAAAATAATTAAGAATCTTCAGTTTAATAATTAATTATGCAGCATATTTTTAGTGACGTGTTTTAAAATTGTAAGATAATTATAATTAACTGTTAGTGATTTTTAATATGTATTTTTATGTTAAACGCAATTACTGGTTTGTTTTATTTAAAATGAATTTTAACCCTGTAACAAAATACTCGTCTTAGTAAAAGAAATTAATATTGTCCTTTTTGGTTGTAAACCTTATTAAGTTGGTTATATTTGTATTGTAATTCTCCCATACTCTGGAATAAATATTATTTAAAAACATCGTATAATTGGAGTTTGTAGTTTTTGTTTGTTTTCCAGTAAAAACTGTACCATAATTAAATCATCTGAAAGCGTTATTTGTTTTAAGTCTAATTCCCTATTTTCATCCCATCGTTTTATCATATGTACTTTTAAGAGAACCAGTTATATAGTTTTCTCTGGTACTGAAGCAAAAATTTGGTACTGCCCAAAAAAATACTTCTTTCAAAAGTAACAAAGAACAACCTCCTTGTATGTAGTTTATCTGGGATGAATTTACACATAATGGTTAAACAAAACTATCAGTATTAATCTTTTGCACTCCACTGCTGGGTATAAATCGGCAATGGCAGTATGCATTTTAGCTCTAACCAAATGGGCAACACACTTGGTGCCGTACTCCAAAGCCGGGTAATACCCGGCAATGTTTTTTGTCGTATTCACTCAAAAGCCGAGTATAACCCGGCTTTACTATTTTGGCATTCCACTCCCAAACCAGTAATAGTTTGGCATTTTTAGATTATAGTATGACATTATGTGAGATTTGAAGTAACTTTGTACAAAACTTTATATTTTTCCTAGGTAGGTGGTTCTGGTAAACGTTATTAACACTTTCAGTGCGAATCAGGTATTTTAACGGGTTGCTGATACTACTGTAGAACGCAGATCACATAATTTACAGGTTTGTAATTCATTGTTGAATTATATCGCGTATTTACGGGTTTAGCGTATTCTGTGATGTTTTTTGAATATTAATAGCGTGATAGTAGTGGTATATTTATGTTGATCAGAGCAACTTTCGTATAAATGCCAATCCGCTTTGTAAACAGAGGGGGCAACTGGGATATGATCCTATTCATAAAGTACGGCCTTTATTAGAAACCTTGTGTATGTGTTTTGAAAACTCATTCCTCCCTGGGGATGCATCCGACAAGCGGCCTATCAGTCAGTCCTATAGGCTACTGGCAAGCATTTTATAGAAAAATACCACCAGGAAAAAATAAAATACAAAGAATGTGTAAAGTGTGCTCTGCAAAGGGGCCCAAAGGGAGTGGAGAATCAAAAGGAAAGACACATCTTTCTGGTGTTGTGAGTGTCATGTCCCATTATGCAAAGAACCCTTTTTCAAGGCTCATCACACAAAAAATTTCAATGTGTAAATAACTTTTGTCTATGTATATAAATAGTTGTTTTGTGTAATTAAATACAGTCTAAATCTATTTAATATATTTAGTTTTTTGTAAAACTGTTTAGTGCACTCCAGTTTGATTTTGATTTCTTTTCAAAAGTGACAGTTATAAAACGTTATTTTTAATATATATATATATTTATTCAAAGATAAAGTAATTGTGTTGTATATCAAAATAAACAGGAAATCTGAATGATTCAGCCATGTATGTTTTATTTTTATATCTTTTATAGGTTTGAAGATATGATTTTTTAAAAATACCCAAAATCTTCCAGCTCTCTAACCAGGAAACTGGGCCTAGACTCAAAAGTATTAATAACATAACACATCTATGTTTTCATGCACAAATATTTCGTGTTAAGTGCCTGTTTGCTGAATATATTATTTAATTGTTTAGTTTGTTTTTTTTAAATCTTAGTATTGTTGATGTTTCTTTGAAAACTTATTTATTTATTATTCATTCTTGGAAGTGTTTTGTGAATTTCCACACCCAACAGAAATATAAATAAAAACATTCAATTTAAAAAAATATTATTTGTTTAAATGTAAACATTTAACTTATAACTTAACCTTTTAAGGACTCCAATTAATTATATGATCGCCGGCCTCTCCACCAGATCCAATTAGTTAACATGTGTTTTGCACATGTTTAATTATTCACTAAGAAATTAAGACTTCGAGTAAATATATATTATTATATACCACTCTAGAATAAAATTAAGAACAGTTATAAGAAAATTATATGTTGAAAACCTAAAGTTTTTATTCAGTAAGCCTGATTAAATGTGGTTTTTCTGTTATAGAAAAAAAATTATATTTAGCTTTATTGATGTAACAGCATTTGCCTTATGATGATTTATAGTCATTTTAAGTCCAAAGTAATACTGAATAAAAATATATACATGTGTAGTATTACAAAAATTTATTTTTAATATTTATTCTAAAAAAATGTAAAACTGCCATCATAAAAATGCCAACAATGGTGTCTACTGCAATACTCAGCTACAACTAAGTTTGAATATGACAATAGTTCACTTTGCTGTAATTATTTTAAAACAAGCAAATTGCACTAAACACCATATTTACAAGCAAAAAATATATTTACAAAAGTAGGTACCACAAAAAATATATAGGTCTAATTACATGTCAAATGAAAAATGTCATTTAGGTCTATTCAAAATTGTTTAATTTGTTTAGATTGAGTTTATTTACACATACTCCTTTATTTGCCCACTTGAAAAACACTTAAATTTATTGTTTATAGTTTTTGACAGTGTGAAACTGGTCAAAGCAAATGTTTGGATGTAATCCGTGGTTATTTGGGCAAGTTGCACAGTAGGCCTATGACTCACACGTTGAAAGCTTATTAGAAAGCATTATAACTAATGAACCTGGTCATCCTCCTACTAATTTAACTAATTTCGACACACACGTGAAAGTGATATATTTGCCACCAAACGTAGCTAGTTTGCTTCATCCGATGGATCAGGGACTCATCAAAATGTTTAGAGCGTATTACACAAGATCATTTGCGCATCTCTATGAAGCTATGAGACAGAACAACGAGCTCTCTGTTGAAGATTTTTGGAAACGATTCAATGTTTTAGATGCTTTGAGAATCATTTGACAGTCTAGGAATGAAATTTCACAAAACACTTAAAATATCGTTTGGAAAAAGCGTGTATTTTTTTGCCACTGGAATTCAAGCAGAATCAGTGCCAGATTCTGATGAAATTGCTGATGTGATTGAAGAAGGTATCGGTTTTGCCAGACAACTAAATTTAGAAGAAGATAATGATGACATTCAAGAACTGTTGGATTTACACAACCAGCAGCTGACAAATAATTGATGAGCTCATAGAAATGCGTGCGCAAGAGCAAGACTTTAAAAACACAGATTCTCTAGACCTAGTTTACGTAGAACATGAAATGACTGTTTGAAATTTGACAAAATGCTCTAGTTTCATTGAGTAAGGCTTACAAATTTTGGAAAACATAGACTCAAACAATGAGTGTATTTCTGCCACAAAACAAAAAAAATTAGTGAATTACGAGAAAATTCTATGTGAGAAAAAAATATCTTCAGTTCGTCAAACGAATTGATTTTAGAAATCTTCTATGTCAAAATTTTTATTTACTTCTTTGCAATATGTATGTATATAATTATTTGTTGTATTATGTATTTAAGATTTATACACATTTTCCTTCTTGGAATTTTTTACTTTCTAATTAAGTTAAAATAATTATGACTTGCTAAACTTAAAATTTATGTAACTAAATAAATTTATGAAAAATGTACTGACAATATTTTTTCATAAATTCATTTGAATTATAAGTTCAACCAGTTGTTAATAAGTTATAAAAGTGTTTATATTTTGCCAATTGCCATGCACATTATAGTTCATAATTTGGAAGTACCATTAATAAAACATTTATTTGAAAATTTTGGACAATTCATGCTTTTATAATTACATTCTACGTTTTGATTTTCTATCCGAAAATCCTTATCAAGGGCTAAAAGCTTATTAATCTAAATTAAACCATAATTTACGGTTTATAACATTCTTAAACAGTTGATATTTATTAAGAATAATGAAATATTTGATTTTAATTATGTTAAAAGTTTTGTTTATGAATGTTATAAACTGTAAATTATGGTTCACTATTAGATTAATAAACTGTTATCTCTTGATAAGGATTTTCGGATATAAAATATAAACGTAGAGTGTATTTGTGAAAGCATGAATTGGTCTGCGTGTCACTAACCTTGAACACGTTGGATAGGTATTAACAGACATTAAAGTTAAGTAAAATTTTGGACTTTGATATTGATGAATTGCAAGTTAGTTTTGATTTTAAAAAACAATTGTTGCAGTCGGTCCATTTGGCTAAAGATAATAGCTCTTAGATACTTTTTAAGTGGCACCATTCCTAACTTCAAAATAGAAGCGTGAGTGCTGGGCACACAAAACAGGTCTCGACATTGACTGACATTTGGACAGTTTTTGAAAGTAACGTATATCCTGGTCTTGTCTGGGAAAATCTTCATCCCTCTAAAATGATAGGTTCTTAGTCTGGTAATGACTGATGTCAATAATTAATTTGGCACAATTAGTGTCAATTAATTTGGAACATTCGTCCCTGATATTTCTCCAGAAGCATGAACCTAATGAAACCTTGCTGAAAAAGGAAGACCCAAATATTCTTAAACAAAAAGAACTATAAGGGTAAACAACCCCATGAAAACAATCAACCGGATAACACTATTACACTTGCAGATGCGAACACAGTGGCCCAAAACAGACTCTTACTTCATACCCTTAAGAGGCCATTTATCACCGTCTTTAATTGAAAAATATATTACAGTTGATACTACTATAATAATATTTTTAAAAACTTATTGATCTAAAATACGTATTGATCTTATTTTTAAAATAAGATTTGATCTACCCTATTGTAGATGGCATATTACTTATGCTCTAATTTTGTGTAATTCAGTTTAAGAAAAGAACAGTCCGTCTCAACACCACCTGAAACACCTGTTCAGTCACTAAACACTTGTAAATATTTACAAACTTGCCTATAGTAGCACTTATATTTGTTGAGGATGGTCGTTTCGGGAGATGTGTCCCATTGTCAGCTCAGACCGTAACTGATCTTAAGGTTTTCATAGGTTAGGGTATTAGGGGGGGGGGGATATTATGGTGGTGTGTGTGTATTTTGTGAGTATTAGGAGTTATGATGTTAAAAAGTGTGTGTGAGTTGTAATGTAATTATCTATTGTGTACGTGTGTAGTTTGAAGTGTCTGTTTATTTCTTATTGTTCGGTTGTGTAGTGTTGGTTATTTCTGTGTTGTTTATGAAGAATTTGTTGGTTAGATGTTATGTCTATGTAGTCATGTTTTGTGGATTTGAGATGATCGGCGAAGTTTGATTGGTAGTTATTGTTTGTTAGTGCTTTTATATGTTCTTGGTAACGTGTGTAGAAGGACCTCCCTGTCTGGCCTATGTAGAAACTGGGGCACGAACTGCAATTTAGTTTGTATACTCCAGTGGTGTTGTAAATGTCGTTGATTTTGTTCTTGGGTTTAAATTGTTTATTGAGAGTATTGTGTGTGAAGTAGGTTATTTTGTAGTTGTATTTTTGTAGTGTGTTGGTTAGATTGTAGGTTTTGGATGATCTGTATGATATTGGTAAGTATTTTATGGGATTGTCGTGTTGTGCGTTTGTATTTGGCTTATCAGGTTTATTTTTTTAGGCGGTTGTATAATTTGTCAATCATTGTTGTGTTAACAGATATAAGTAAGTGCTACTATAGGCAAGTTTGTAAATATTTACAAGTGTTTAGTGAAAACTAGTAGCTCACATGAAGATGGAATCAACAAATATGATCTGTTCAGTATACTCAACAAATTAAACCTGAAATAAGGACAGTTGTTGGTGTCCAATGAAGTACTAACATTTATCACTATAAATTCTTTAAAACCGAGATTATACGTTGTAGGAATTGCTAAACGACACTTTTTTTGTAGAAAGTGTTAAGAGCACCTTTTATATTTCCAAAAACAAACTGTTTCAAACAATTGTTTGTAGCCTTGTTAGATAAATGTAACCATTCTAAAAATTATTAAAGAAATTTAATGTAAAATAAACAAATAAATAATAATTATTTAAAATTCATTTATAAAACACTCTTATAAAAGTTAATGAACATATTTATCAGGAAATAAATTGACCCTAATATTTGATACCATCCTCGAGTAGTATACTAACATTTTGAGCTATAACCCACTTACATACTCAACACCCAATTACATTAAATTCACACACTTTTTTCATTGAAACCCCAAAAATTACCTTACCTAACTCACTCTAACTTAAAACAACCAATAAATCGTTTGCGGGCATCCGAAACAGCCACTTTTAAGATAGCAACGGAATGTCATATTAATACGTGATCGATTGGGACTAATAGGTTTTAGATTTTATGTTTAAAATTATTTATTAGTATTGCAGCATTTACTTTTACATTATATTTTCAGCCATTTGAGATAATTTGTATCTTGAATTTTGTAGTCCTTTACGTTCGGTGAAACGTAATAACTTTTTATATTAGCTTATAACTATCCAAACTTTAATTTTTCTTGCCAGACACTGATGAAGATTACCACAGAGCAATCGAAAAAATTGTGTCTCAATAAGTTTTTACAAATTTACAAAAAAAATTAAAGTTCAGATAGTCATGAACTAATGTAATAGTGATTAAATAATTTGTATCACAAAAATAGTTTGATTAAATAATAAAAATTAAAATTTTTTAAATATTGTCTCAAAAGCTGGTGATAATAAAATGCATTAAATTATTTGGAAAAAGTCATAATATTAACTAAACGTAAAACAAAATATAGTACATGATGGATAATAGGTTTAATAATTCATATAAAAAATTAAGGTCAACTCAAATTAATTGATCAAAATTAAACCCATACTAAACTACAGACTTGAAAGCAAATAATTCTCACTAAGTTTAATAGTTCTAGCTGGTGACTTTTAGAATCTGAATATTCAAATATACCATACAAATGAATAAATAATTTATTATGTGGTTGTGAAACATTATCATTTACAAAGGCACCACACTAATCCATATTTAAAACCTTGAAATATGATTAACAAGAAAATAGATTTGTTTATTTTTATACCAATACTTCTATGTATTAAATTTAACCACCCTAATTCAGAGAAACTTAATCACTAAAAAGCCTTAATATTAAAATGAACAAATTTCTGTTCTTCAGTATTCATAAACCGATTCCAATTGGAAACACCCATAACAAAAACATTCCTTATTACAACCTTACATACAGAAAATGGTGTAGTAGAAGAAATTTTTTTAAAAGTTAACACAAGTTTGGAGGTGTTATCAGAGCCGTCTCATGATTTGTTGGTGCCGGGAATAAGATTTAGTCAGGGCCTCCCAGACTCAATCTCACATGCACCCAGCCAACATTACACCTATCTGAAAGGACCTAAATATACAAACGAGTGACACTATCTCGTAATATATAAACATAATGAGTAATATGGACCTGACAAGCTCTAAACCACAACACATCATGTTGAATACGGAATTGCTTCACTCTGTTTTTATGCCCCATAATATTCAAAATTCAGTAATACCTAAATTAAAAAAGTACGTTTCGTACATTGAATTTTGTTTTATTTTTATCATTGCCGCAGCACTCTGGGCAATTTTGCACACAACGTAGCAGTTGTAATAATGAAAAGAAACATTAGGGTTAAGCAAAACAAATCTGTAGAAAATATTTAATTCTCAGATGGAGAACAAATAGAGCTTCAAAAAGGAGTTGAGTAGATATCGATTTAAATGTAGTGATGGATAAATTATTTTAAAAGATTTTCTTTCTCATATGAGATTATGGGAAACATGTAACTCCTACAGTAAAGAACGCTATTTTTAGATTAGAAACAACATCCTTAGAAATAAATTCCTGTTATGTATTAGATTTCTGCCAGAAATTCCTGTTGGTACATTACTGCCAGTTATTCCTATTAGTATATTGCTGCCAGAAATTCCTATTAGTACATTGCTGCCAGAATTGATACTAAATACAATTATTAATTATTGAAATGTGATTTATAGTTCATTACAGAGGCCTCCCCTATCAATAGGACACACACTTAGTGTATTTAAAATTACAATAATTTGAAGGATTTTAATTAATTACAAGACAAATATTGTAAGAAATTCTATTTTTGTTAATGTTTCAATTATAGCAGCAAGCGCTATGGTCCTCAAGAGTAAAACAGCAATAAATTTAATAACACTTTTTTATATTAACTTGGCAAAAAAACCACTACATACTGATTTATTCAGCAGATACGTTTCGCGCTAGGTCAGCGCATTATTCAATGCTGTGAATTACTGACAAGACTGTTGTGTATGACACACATGACACCCGAGCAGCAATTCACAATTGTTAATAATTTACAGCATTGAATAATGCGCTGACCTAGTGCAAAAACATGTCTGCTGAATAAATCAGTAAAAGTAGTGGTTTTTTGTCAAGTTAATACAAAAAAGTGTAATTTATACAAAAAATTTCGGTGTAGAACACAAAAACTGCAAGTTATAAATTTAATATACCAATTGCCGTTTATTTTGCAATGAATTACTGTACAAAGAATATATTTCATAACAACAGAGATGACTTTATATAATTACCAAGTCTTTACAAAAATTTGGAATATCTTGGACCTCTCTAAAGTCTGAACAAAATGCTTTGTTTATTCAGGCGGTTGGTCCAATAAATAGAGTTTTGGTAGCTTGTAATTCTTGCACAATTTTGCGGAAGCTACTGTCATTTTACAGCAGTGCAAGAACTAAATTTTGTGTTATATTACTTTAAAAATTATTAGCTGTACATCAGCTTTTTCAATGAATAGGGTAAAATCAAAGAGATTAAGTACAAAGATGCAGGAATATATTACATATTAATAATGTTATAATTAAAAAAATGTTATTAGTATTTAGTTAGTCTTTTCTTCGCTGCTCTCTTCACTGCTTTTTCCATGATAATGATGATGGTTTTGATGAACATGATGACCACTGCTAGAAGGATGGGCAAATCCAGAGTGTCCTGAATGATCGTGGCCATGATTGTGGTGCCCTTGCTCGTGGTGATCTTTCTCACTCCCAGGTACAGGTGAATGAGGACCTACTGCACTATGAACAAGATCCTGGAAATAAAAATTTGAATATTTTATAAAGGAGTATGAGTCTTTAATTAAATACATGTCTTACAGTATAGAAATACAACACAATTTTTTTTGTGCCAGGACAAATATTTTCACACTTTTGAAATATAAACAATTCAATAAATAGTATTTACATTTTTGTATTAGAACTGGTGTTTTGAGAGATTTGTCAAATGATTGCTAGTGTTATTAAAATTCAAAATAAGACCCTTTTCTCAAACAACCACCCTAAACAAGTATAACTTTTGAAAATATTTATGCATAATCTATTTAGAGCACAGTAGCATAATTATAATAAATCAACAACAATAACTCTTGCTACAAATATTTAAACACCCTTAATGTACATTTTGCTAACACTGTTAGCATCATCAAAAGGTCACAAGCATGATAGGTAACACTCTATAATCCAGTCCTTTATCTGCCTGGCCCCTTTAAAATTCCGGCATTTTCATCAAGGTTAGAAGATGTAGACATTACTTGTACGTTTTTCACTGCATGTCGATCTCAGTGGCTGAGTGGCCTTCACGCCACCCATTTCTAGTCGTGTATTTTGTGATATATAAACGATTTACTAGTTCATAGCAGACGATGTGATCACGGACGACATATGTATGCCAGTAACTGAATTTGCAACATGCTGTAGAAAACAGTGTTTCAGCAATGACATCTTAGTGTTGAAATTACTGCAAAACTAAGTTTTAAACGTGACATTTCAAGCCAAAAAAACAGAAGAAAATGGAAAACTTTAAGCCTGCTGAGCAATGCAAACAATGTAAATTTAAATGACTTAAAAATTTTACTGTTGGCCATGTTAAAAAAAATTTTTTTTTTACTGTTGAAGATAAGGTAACCTTTTATTGTAAAGTATTGACTAGTACATTCATTCTTGTTTTATCATTTCAAGTACAACGCAGGACTAGGACTACGCGCTATGATTTCTTTGTCTTTGGACAATACACAAATAGTGTACATTGTGTTTTGAATGGACCAGTAGTTCAATATCTCAGTCCATATCTGCCGGATTAGTAAGAGTTTACTATACTACTAAATCAAGCGAACATTGTGGCTAATGAAAATACTAGCAGCACTGCTACTGGACCAAAAAAACTGTGGACAGAAAATATGTGAACTACTGCTACTATGCTGCTAGTATTCCAAATTTTGGTCACAATGTTTACTGTGTTTGGTAATAGTTTACATTTTAACATATTAATATGTACACACTTGGGTATAGTATTACAGTAGAGTGTAAAAAATCCGAACGCCTCCTTCAACACGCGCTGCGGGGAATCCACACTTGTTAATATTGCTAAACGAGCTGGCATATTAGAATGAAACTAGATGACATCTTTTCTTTACCCACAACCCATCAGAAAAACTTGATTCAGGTGATCTTGAGATGATAGAAAACCTACAAAGACAGTTTAAAGGGGTTTTGGCGAAGAACCCTATGCGTGTAATGTAATTCTTTCATGTTAAAAACATTATTCTTTGACTTAGTTATGTATATATCTTGTTATATAAATTATTAGTTTTATTTGTCAATACGGTGGTGCTTTGGTATGACAACATATTAATTTAAAAGGACTCTATTAATTTAGAGAGTGTTTTATAAAACTCCATATCAAAACCTAAATTGTTGAGCAGTTCTCTGCCTACACATGTGACATCGTTACAGAATATAAAGATCTGGTAAAAGGGTTTGAGGCATTTAAATAGATATCTTAACTAGCTTTACCTATTAATAAACAAAAGAAACTTTTTGTACAAAAACATAAGTAAGGTCCCAAAGTTTGCCTACAGTAAAAGCATTATGCAATTTGAATTGATAAATTCACTTTAATTATAATTTTGACAAGTTATTAATTTTTACGTTGAAACAAAATATATATATTATTTACTTGGTAATGGTCACAGTCCTGTTTTAGTTCCGTCAAAGTGCCTCTGATTATAGGTGCTATCTCATCACAAGGGTTGGCGTCAATGACATTCTTTGCCTCTCGTAAGACTACATCAGCTGCTTTGAAGTATTCATTATTTTGCTGCTTAAGATCTAATCCACTTAAAGATCGCAGATTATTTGCTGATTTATTGAAATGTTCTGCAGCATTGTTAGCAGCCTGGGCAAGACCTTCATTGTGATTGCCAGATGCCTGAATCAAACAAATTACATTTAATATCACTATTGAATCTTTGCTTCGTAAAATATACTTTCCCCATTCCAGATTAAATTATTAGTGTTCTGCACTGCCCAGCGCAATCGAATTAAGTTGCCAAGGCAACTGTATTGTGTTGTGATAATTTATTATTTTTTAATTGATTATTTGTAATCGTAATTAAAAATTAAGTATGAATTAAAATATGTAAAATAATAATTATAGATGGGTAAAGCAATTAATTACATTCTATTTAAATATATATGTATATTACCTTTGAATGAAGCTCATATGAATGACTTTCTAATTCAGAATAAAAGTGGTCACAAGCATTTTTGACACTGTCAACTATTTTTTGATGATCTTGATGTGAAGGCAAGTTCAACATATGTTCAATGTGTTCCTTAGCATGTTGTACTGCTTGAGTCGTCTCACTCAGTAAAGATTCCAAACTCTGCTCTTTCGCATTTAACTAAACAGTTGACAAAAAAATACTTAGCTGTCTTTACTTCTAAAAATTTACTGGATTGTATTTTTCAAAATGATTTTAAATTAATAATCAGAAATTAAATTAATTAAATCAACCTGTTAATTAATAGTTTTTACTTTTATCTTGGGACATGAGTTGCTATATTTCAGTCTTATATAAATCAAAGTAGCTTATCTTGATTTTATTGGTTTTATTCATAAATAAGTAAAAAAATCTTGAACAACTTATTGTGGTAATAGCTTTTGAAACAATATTTTATTTAAAAAGCTACACTACTATTTATAGCCTTCATTGGGTCTCTAGGGTAAGAAGATTGTGCAATATGTATTGGAATAGAGAGTTGGATTCAAAAGGTGTGTGGTTGTTTAAAATACGTTTTTCTGTTGCATGATATATGTATAATTGTTAAAATTTCCTGTAGCATTTAGTTTCTTGCTATAGTTTAGTATGTGCACAATGACTAAACTAGTCTTGATGTTTGTATATGTGTTTTGTGTCTTGAATGTGTGTAGTGTAGCTGGATTTAGGGTTTATCTCATTTATACGTTGAAGGATTTATCACTTTCCCCAATGAATTGATTTCATGTTATTTTGTAGAGTCTAGAGAAGTTATATTTCTCAGAGTCAGAGAAGTATAAGTCGTTGAGTTGTTGAGGGAACTCAATTTACATTCTTAAGTGGGTTGTTAAAATACACAACTTGGAGAACAGATATATCCAACTTCTCTGGAAGCTACAGAATAACTTTTATCAACTGCTCAAGTCTACTTCAACCAGACAGGTATATCATTAAATACTAAATTCAAGTAACATTTAAAAGACAAGGAAACGTTAACTCTAAATCTAGATATGCTACATTTTTTCAAGAAAACCTACACACATTTACGTATTAAGACTAATTTAGACTTTCTACACTTAATAAATAATGGCAAGAAACCAAACACTACGGAGAAATTTTAACTAGGGACGGTCGATATGTTCTGTCACGGTAACTTGTCACTGATATTAGTTTTTCCTCTGGTGGTACCAGTTACAAAATCGCTGTTGGGATTGGACAAAAGTCCCAGTCACTGGATGAAACAGCTGTATCGATTGATTTGTCACTGTCATTGGATGAAACGGCTGTCATTGATTGATTTGTCGTTGTCACTGGCTCTGCTCTCACCACTCGGCTCATGGCGCCGATTATTGTGCAGTGTCATTGACTGAAGAGGAGATGGAGGGGGGGCTTATCTCTGTTGTGATTGGGCAAAATGTCGCTGTCGCGACTGAACAGTTAATGATATTTTACCACGGCTGTCTTGGTTGATTTGTCACTGTCACTAGTTCTATTCATTTATGTTGTGTGTGGGTGGTCGATTTGGGTCAGGTTTCAAAATAGTGACAGTGTTGTGTACAGTAGGCGCTATTTCGCGCTTGGTAGTTTGTTCTTTATTTCGTTGGAGTTTATTTAGATAAAATGAGCATTCCAGAAAAAAGCGAGTTGTGGAATCATTTCACCAGTGTGCTATGCCTCCCTATTAATGGCATATACAGTGCAGTCTCAGTATCCCTTGTCACAGGTAAAAGTCACTAATCCAACCTGGCACTGTCACTAAAATCACCGATCCGTAAAAGACTTTGAGTTCAACATCTTATTCTAAGACATCAATTACAACCCACCTACCTTGGACATCGCACCACATCCATCAACCACAATGTTGAAACTTATAGCAAAAGCTGTCAGCAGCGCGGCTTTGTAAATAATGTCAGTTTTTAAATGTCAGCACAGCAAGATGCTCAGATTTTTTCCCTTGGTTATAAAACAATTATTTGTAGGTATATAAATCTATGAATACATTTTCACTTGTAGCATTTAGATAAATGTAGTATAATAACTGAAGCACTTAACGACACATTAGAGTGGAAATTTTAGATATGTTTCTTGTACATTAAATGCTACTTATAGAAAAGACAAATAAGTGGTTTATATTTGTAAACATAACTGTGAAATATTTTATTTACTCTATCTTAAGAAGAATTTTGTTACATATAACAAGGATTCAACAAAGAATTAGTTTTGTGCACCATTGTCGTGCTTTAGAAGAGAAAATTAAGATTGTTGGGTAGGTGAAACATTCATGACCCCAAAGAGGTATATGCACGCACTATTACTTAAAATTTTGTAATTTATTACCTTAAGAGTTGACTTTAGAACTATTTAGAACTTGGACTTGTTTTTACAGTCCAAGTCTACCTTGGTGCTGAAAAAGCACATAGAAATTCTGTACCCCTACTGGGGATCATTACTTTAGTATTCAAGTTCCCTAGCAACTAGACCACTTGACAGTCTTCTTTTTTAAATCACTAATTATAAGTTATAAATTGAACAACGGATTTTTAACAAATGGATGTAGCTTGTAATTTGTAACAACATATTTCTATTGATATCATGACAAAAAAACTCTATTTACTGATATTTTTCAGCTGACGACTTTTGCACTAGGTCAATGCAGTGTTTGATGCTGTGAGTCATGGACAAGACTGTTTCCCAGGTGTGTTGTATTAATGTGAGTCTGTGGTGTATTGGTGTTGTGTGGTTCATAGAGTAGTATTATTGTTCATAGAGTAGTTGTTAATTATGTGTTCAAATATAGTATTTGATTGTGAGTGTGTATTATGTTTGAATGTGTTGTGGACGGTTTTGTGGTCTTGTATACCTTGTAGTTTTCTGCTGTGTTTATTTTGTTGCTTTTTTTTGATGTAGTGAAGAACTTTTAGATTAGTGTCTATATTGGTATATGTGTGCAGTGTGTTCTGTATGTGTATGGGTAAATTTGATTTTAACATATAAGACAAAAAACTAACAACCCAAATCAAATTTTGCCATTCACATACAGAACACACTACACACATAAATCAATATAGAGATTAATCTAAAAGTTACAATGTAAGGAAGACACTACATCAAAAGAGCAAACTAAACACATAATTAACAACTACTCTACAAATAATAACACGCCACAGAACACCAATGCACCATAGACTCACAATAATGTAACACACCTGAGAAATATTCTTGTCGGTGACTCACAGCATTGAACAATGTACTGATCTAGTTTGAATAATGTCTGCTGAAAAATATCAGTAAGTAGTGCTTTTTTGCCAAGTGATATCACTAGAAATAATTTTAAAAACCTAAAGATCTAAAACAAAAAATGCAAATCTTAACATTTCTTTATTATGTTGCGAATGTTGTTCAAATTGAGAAAACGATTAATGAAACTTAACATTAAAAAGATCTATACATGGAAAATGTTACAATATTAGATCTTGAAATTAAGTAAATGAAAAATAAATGATAATTAATAATTTTTTTCTAATTGTAATATTCAATTTCTTAATTTGAATAATTAAAAAATATGTAGTTTAATAATTTTACTATGGACATTCTCTTAAAAAAAAATTACTTAACTTTTTATATTCATAAATTTTTTTCTTTAAAAAACAATAATAAATAACACTATTTAGAATTTACTACTGCTGTCTATATTTCTATTTGGCACTTGAGGAATTGCGTCAGTTGGGTATGTTTGGAGGAAATTTAATAATCTTCTGCTAACCATAAAACTCCTTACCAGGTTTACATGTAATCAATATTCTTTAAGGCAGGGAAATAATAATTATTTTAATGATTAGATAATGCAACAGCTAACTCTTCTGAACCTTACCAACAGAACATGTAGGATTTGATTCAATCTAAAAACAATTTAACTGTTTCTGACAAGTAAAATAATTTCCAAAACACTACCAATAACATCTTTGTTTCTTAAAAAATAAAGAAAAACAAATTCCATGGTAAATGATGCCTATGTAGTAAAATGTGAAGTGAAAAACGTACTGTGGTAAAACACATAATTGAAAAGAAATCTAGAAAGACATAGCTGAAAATGAAAAATATTATTTAATTCCATTTTCCATGAGCTAATAGTTTTTACCTAAAAACAATTGTAAATATGTTACACTTGCTTAAAGTAGCACTTACTTTAATAATTGTTGACGATGGTCGTTTTGGAAGATGTGTCACATTGTCAACTCAAACCGTAACTGCACATCTCCCGAAACAGTTGTCCTTAACTATTATAAAAGTAAGTGCTACTGTAGGCAAGTGTAACATATTTACAAGTGTTTTTAGTTAAAAAAATAACTAATGCAAGGAAGAGGTAAATAGTCTATATATTTATTTAAACATTATTGCTTTTGTGCTAATTTGACATAAAATAATTGTAAATTAAAATATATTTTAAATACATACACACACACACACACATATATATATATATAATGATAGATAATTAGTGTAATAATAGTTAGTTATTTTTTTATATATTAAATCTTTTATAAATATTGAAATAAACTGTCAACTCGAGTAAAACTATCAATAATTAACAACACATTTTCTCATTCATAAACAATATTTACAGAATAAAACTTACAAAAGAGCAAGAGATGAGACACAGAGTCAAAATAAATAGCTTGTTCAAAGTCATTACACTTTGTATGGTAAAGTAGAACTGTGGTAATTGATATATGTTATTACCTATATTTATACACAGAACTTGGATAACCTTGAACAGTTCATCCAGATAATTCTGAAATACAAGGAGTCCTCTCATAAAGGTCAAGTAGGACTTTCCACTGTTAAATTTAAGCAGTCTAATCTTCCAATAAAACAGGGCAAAGGCCAGTGTTATCATTAACTAAATAACAGATTTGGGGTTAATGCATTCAATTTAGTGATGTTTCACGACTGATTTGAAAATTTTACTTTTGTTTCTCTACAACAGGCTATTAGAAACACCTTTGTAATAATATCACAAATAATTTTTTTTCAAACAAGTAAATCAAGTTTTTATCTAATAAATTTTTTTTCTATTCAAATGAATCTTGCAAATAATTGTACATTTTAGCTCTTTAAAATCACTGAATTGAAATAACTAAATAATTAATACTAGTTGAATCCATCTTCACATGAGCTACTAGTTTTTACTAAAACATTTGTAAATATTTTAAAACTTGCCTATAGTAGCACTTACTTATATTTGTTGAGGACGGCTGTTTCGCGAGATGTGTCCAATTGTCAACTTTAACAACTTTCCTTAACAAATATAAGTAAATGCTACTATAGGTAAGTAGTAAAATGGTTACAATTGTTTTAGTGAATAATTAGATTGAAAAAACTTTCATGAATACACTACATAAATGGTTTTTAATATTGCAAAAATAGAAAATAACAAGTATTTTACAATTAAAGAATAAAAATATGGTACAACTCACAAATATACAATTTTTTTATTTCAAACGCGTTTCAACGACTAATTTGTCGTCATCCTCAGTGAAGATACACAAATGAAATTAACTAAAAAATATATATATATTTAACATAAACTATAAAGTTTTAGCAAAAGTAAAAACAAAAGTTTGCTAAAACTTTATAGGTTATGTTAAATATATATATATTTTTTAGTTAATTTCATTTGTGTATCTTCACTGAGGATGACGACAAATTAGTCGTTGAAACACGTTTGAAATAAAAAAATTGTATATTTGTGAGTTGTACCATATTTTTATTCTTTAATTATAACTTTCACTCACAAGCCAGATCGAATATTATTTATAAGTATTTTACAGTTACTATGATTATTTCCAATTTGTATTTGAGTTTTAAAATAAGAGTAGTAAAATAAAATTTAACATATTTATAAACTTTTATTTGGAATAAATTATAGTTGATCAGAATGTAATTTTTTTTTTTCAGTCATATAGACGCACAGAATTATTATAATGTAGAACTTTGATTAATAAAATATGCAAGATATTAGTATTTACATTATACCAGTGGTATTTTCATTGGTATTAATTATTATGCTATTTGATATTTATGGGTTAAAAAAACCATTCAGGAAAAATGTTTGTTTAAATTCTTTTAGGTTTATAGTCTTCCAGCATATTTATTTATTAACAAATTTTAAATATAATTAAAATGGCTTATTTTTAAATTCCTTCTATCAGTCCACCCTTTTGTTTTATATATCTTGTAAAAATTTTTAATACAAACACATTTTTTTAACATGTAATGGATGAGAATTGATGTTAATATAGATTTTTCAAATATTTATTAAATAATTAAATTATAAACATTTGAGGGTCTAGGTCAGATTCAAACTGAATATCTTCATGTTCAAAGTCTAGCGCTTTGGCACTGAGCCAACTTTTCCATAGCTAGAAGTGTACTTATGAAGGAAGTATTTTTTTTCCTTTACCCCAAGCTGGTTGTCATTGGAACCTCCATAGCACAACCTTAAATTGTTAACATGGTTACACACAATAAATAATGCTCAAGGATTGAAAATGAATTAAAAAAAACAAACTGGATTAACGGTATTGAACCTTGCTTGACAAACAGACAATGCGAAAGGAAAACGAATAGAAACTACACAATGCAAGAAACAAAAATTAGAGAAAGTGTATAAATAGTAAAAAAAAAATAATAGTTTAACACCATATATTGAGAGGAAAATGGAAAGCTGCAAGGAAATTTGCCTTCCACTTTGCCTTTTATTTATTGTTATTGGGATATAGATATATACATATTTATGTTAGTTGTAATTATAAAATAAAAAGAAACTAAGATAAAATTTTTCTCTGTTGACTTGAATGGGAATCGACTTAAAATTTTTTTATACCACTTGTTTCTTGTATGTTTATTACTTTCTAAATAAACAGAAAAATAATAATAAAATTATTTTGTTTCAACTCCTATTAGCTCACAATCTCCATATATACATTTTGTACAAAATTTCAATTATTAATAAATACGTTTTTATTCATCCAATCAAGTTCAAATACATTTTTTTAACCTGTAGTGGATGACAATTGATTTTAACATCGTTTTTTAAAATATTTATTATATTTTAAAAAGTTACACTTGTTTGTAAAAACCTCAAGATGTAAAATACAAAAACTGCAAGTTTTAAAAAGTCTTTTTCTCGGTCGGATTCGAACTGAGTGACTACATGTTTGAAATCTAGCACTGGCACTGAGCCAACCAACCCATAACTAGTAATCTATTACTTAAAGATGTATATGAAACTATAAGAGAATTGTTCTTTGCAGCAATGAAGAGATAGATAGAATGAGAAATTATGGATCTTCATTAGGTTCATAAATTGGGAACTAAGAAAAAAAGAAAGGAAATAAATAGAAACAAATAAAACTAATAGTCTAACAGCATATATACTATATAAAGAGGAAAATTACAATGACATTCAGTTTCTATTTTACCACTAATATTGTGATTATGTCATATGCTTAAATTATATACATCTTTTTATTAATTGTAGTTATAAAATAAAAAGTAACTAAAATCATTTTTTTTATTAACCTCAGTGGAAATTACACTAGTCTTGAGCATGACAAATCAGAAAATAAATTATCTTTAAGCAAACAAATTAATCAAACAATGACTATATTCTTGACTAGCTGGGCTAGCCTTTATACCCACTACTAATAAATTGTCTTCACTACCTGGCCTAAAATAGCTAAGCACAACCCCACCTGGTAATCATACCAACAGTGTAACGATTCCTTGTTCAACTGTGTAACATATCACACTGAATGCAAAATTAAAGTCACAGCAAGCAAGTCTCTAATGGTTTCCCAATATTTACGTCAAAAGTACAGACTCCGTAAACTTTGTCAGTGGTTATGATAACAAATTACTGATGATTAACAAGTGTTTGCATATTAGAAATCTATTTTATGAGTCAGTTCATACCATGCTGACATTATTAGGCACTCTATCTGGTTTTGTTGTAAATATCTGAAAATTGTAAATAGGAGATATGATGTAATTGCTTTTGCTAATAATCTGAGTAAGAGAGACATCCTGTAATACTTACGCTAAGGGTTAGGTAAAAAAAAAAAAAATTATAAAAACAACCGTGTAATTTCTAATAGCTGATGGTATTTTTCATTATTTCAAATTAGATTTTATACAAAATATATGATATTGCAGAAGAATTTCAGCAGGCTTTGTGCAGTGCAAACATGGACCTCTCCCAAATCAATAAAACAAAAGAATTTGTTATTAGGATCTGAGTTCTAGCCATGGAGGGTCAAATTTTCTCCTTTTTCCTTATATTGGGAAAGCTCTTTCTCAATGATGATACAAAGTGCAGTAGCTGGTAGGCTACTCCTAAGAGTAGAGCAAATGTACTGTTAAACATTTTGTAATTGGCTCCACAGTGATTTTCACTTATGTCTAATTGCTTAATTTTACTTACATCTAAATTAGGATCAGTGAAATTCCCAGTCATTACAGAAATCCACCCGAAAATAACACTGAAGCTAATAGTTACTGTAGGTCCTAACCCATAGGCGTAAATCAAACATAAACACTATTGCACAAAAAATAAGGTTATACATTTCTAAACATGCAGTGAGAAAGCTGATTTCCACAGATGAGTACTTCTAGAGTACTAAGTTATTATAAAGAGGATTGGCAATGATAACTGAAAGGTTGTTGCGACTACAGAAGTTGGTTCATGCAGTAGCGAATAGAATATCTCCGTATCGAATATGTTTAAATAAAAATGGATATAATTCGTGTTAAACTCACACAGATTTGTTATTAGAAATAAAAGACGACTGTTTTGCGAGTCAAGTATAATATTTTATTCTGTATGGCGACGTTTCAATAACTGAATCGTTATCATTTGCCAGAGCGATGTAACTTTTAGAAACATTGCTGAACATTTGCTTGTAGGTTTTTATTCTGTGTCCGGGTATGTTTCTAAAAGTTATATTGATCTGGTCGATAATGATAACGATCCAGTTACCGAGACGACGCCATAGCAGAATTAAATATTATACTTGACTTGCAAATCACCCATCTTTTATTTCTGGCATGTAATTTTCATTTATAAAACAAAGTATTAGAAATTTGAAGAATTAAGGTATCAGCCTTATCATTATTCTTTTGAAAATGAAAAAAATATGACACAATTTTAATTTACTGTTAATTTATCATTAAATGATAAAATAATTTTTTATAAAGACTTATATAAACAAAATAAAAAATTATCTTCTAAATAAATGATGTAATTTTTTAGATGCATGATGGTAAGCGTAAATACTTACACTTTTTGTAAAATTTAATTACTTTTGCAATCATGTTGGAATTATTATCTTTAAGTAAATTTGTTTTGCCTTTATGAGTGGTTAGTACCTTTGGAAATTGTGTCTTTCTCCTTGATATTAATGTTGTTTAGAAATAATAATTACTAGCAGACAAATATTAAAGTTTTAACACCTTAATGGCATGGTCAGAATTTTGTAGGGATTTTCTCATTGGGTATTAAAGTTCTATGGGACTACTGTTCCACAACTCATGAATATTTACACCTCGTTTTGTATATTATTTTTGCCAGGTTTATCTATCTTTCTGTTTTACTTATCCATAATATTCCTATTAGATAAATGGCTTAACAGATATGGTTCCAGAGAGTTGACATTGTTATAAATTCTTGAAACACAAGAAACATCTTTTTTTCATCGTTCGTCTATCAGTCATCAGTCTTCTCTATAGTCTTCTCCAGCTTTTAGGTATTACATTTCTTTTGGATATGGGCTTATAAATTCCAACTGACATCCTCATCTTTGGCCATTTTTTAGGTAACTATAGTGGAACTTGAGCATTTAGTTTAGGTTATCAAATATACAACAAAAAAATCATTTTATGTAGCTTTAAGATTACATTTAATTGGGAAGAAACCACAAAATCAGGGTCATAGCCAGGGGGCACATGTCCATTCAAATTAAATAATTTTAGCAGAAAAATATTAACATATAAAACAAATTTATTCTCTTTCACCAATACTAGGAAGCAAAACCAATATTGTCTGTTATTTTTGTGAAGCGACAGTATGTATCACAGCTTTGTGCAAAGCTAGAGCCGGAGTTAAGTTAAGTTTGGTCTTTATATAAAAGCTATTAATTGTTGGTGATTAGATTACTAAAATAGCTCAATTTTACAAAATGTAATTTTTTGCCTGGTATGTTTTAAAACAGCTTCTCGATGGCCCAACAATTGTGTAATTTTAAATGCTAAAATAGCATAAAATATGATTTCTAGAAAAAAAAACTTTAAAAAATTCCACAGGGAGGTTCCATCTCTGAACCTCTGGGTGGTGCCGCCCCAATACATTGTCCAAGCTATGCCATTGTACAAAATCCAGAGAGGAAAAATGTTTCCTTTTAAACATTTCAAAAAATATTTCTAGAATAGTTTATTTATGTATAGATCAGTACTTTGTGCTATGATTATTTTGAAGACAGTTCTAAGAATGTTTGAGAATAGAAAAAAAAATTATAAAGTTAATTAGAGCCAAGTTAATTAGTTCCTCAGAGCCAAGCACTGAGGAAGGCAACATCGTCGCTGAAACTAGTTTGTTTTATGAACTAGTGTGTTTTTTCTTATTAAACTAATATGTAGTGAGATTTAAAGTTGACTATTTTAATTTTTGCCGCTGAGAAAATTATAATTTTACTAGTTTTTAAACAGCAGTCGAAGTTTTTGAGAAATTTTCTTTATAAATGAAAAATAGTACTTTGTTTAAAAACTTGCCAATATCATGAATAGCATAGTACTAATCAGACTAATTGTGGCAGTAAATGTCTACATTTAGTAGTAGTAATATTGTAATTAAGTTTAAATATGCTTCCAAAAGTCATATAGTGTCCTGAAGCAGAATTTATTGTGAATCCTGATCATAGTAGTTGCTTATACTGCATAACTTATACTGTCCTATTTAACCATGCTGCATCAGCAGGAAACGTTAACGTGTAAAGATTACAATATACTATAAGAAATTGTTACATAAGTAATACTTTGGAGTTAGGTTCCCATACTGGGGGGCATGCCCTACTTGGGGGGCATGCCTTACTTGGGGGGAATGCCTTACTTGGGGGGCATTCCCTACTTGGGGGGCATGGAGGCAAATCAGGAGAGGAGCGAGAACATTTGGAAAATAATTAGATAAATTAAATATTAGTTTATGACTATCAAAACTTTAAATTTTCTAAATTTGTAAAAACTTACTGAGACAGAGTGTTTTTGATTGCTATGTGGCGATCAAAAACGTTCTGCCTCAGTAAGTTTTGACAAATTTGCAAAATTTAAAGTTCGGATAGTCATAAACTAATGTTAAAGGGATTAATTAAGATTCACCAAATGTAATGGACTACAAAATTCAAGGAATTAAATATATTTAACATTATAGGAACAAACTTGATGTTGCCTATGACTTGGATTGTGCTCTTACTAAAATACAGCCTCAAATAGGCATGCTAGTATAAAACATGCAAACTTAAGCATCTCACGAACAGATTATTCTCTTCAGTTAAAGTTTACCTTGTAAGTTTAAACTTGAAATGTTATATCATGTTTCCTCTGAAAGTATATATTGTTTTCAATATATATAATATTTGATTTTTTTTTCATATGACCATACCATTTATTTATAGTGGAAAGTAGAGGGGGTGTGGGAGGATTTCATCTCAAGAGGAGGGGGCGTCGGAGGATTTCATCTTTAGAGGAGAGGGCATGGACCAAAAAAGTTTGGGAACCTCTGCTTTAGCGCATATTAGCTAATGCGTTACAAAACTATCTTTTCATTTACGAAGCTAACCCTATACATGAGTAGTAAGTAAGTAAGCTATAAATTATTCTCTTAGTTATATATTTATTACCCTTAGATTATACAGTGAATTCAAGATGATTACCACAAGAAAATGTAAAGATTGACAATAAACTTTCTATCAATGACAATCATCTGTTTCCTTTTCAAAGAAACGTATCATTGTTGATGACTAAATTTATTACACATACCACATTTTCATTAACATTGATCAAAGCTTTATGAAAAATTATTGAATCAAGTATCATAACTCAATTAAACAATGGATAAGGTTACATAAAAGGTTTTAACACATGTATAAAATCATTAAATATTTGTGGTTAAAAAATCTTGCATAAACGTCAAATAAAAATGGAAATTTAATTTGTTTTTGTTTCAATTTCAAGTAGATTGCCTATTAAATCTATAACAATAAATTGCTACTTTTGGTATCACTTGGAAAAAAAACCTCTAGTTACTGATATTTTCAGCAGACGCATTTCACACTGGATCAGTACATTTTTCAATGCTGTGAGTCACAGACAAGACAATAAATATTGTTATATTAAATTGTTTCACTTAAATAAATAATTATAGATTATTACAGAAATTGTTATAAATAAGGATTGGATGCTACAAGAAAGTACAGAGGTTATATTTTTGTAATAAAATTTAGATTGTAAAGTAAAAAATAATGAAATCATATCACTTAGGCCTAAGAAAGAAGAGATAATTATTACTTATCAAATGTGTATTTTAAATAATAATTTTATTGAATATTTTAAGCCCAACACAAAGATAACAACTCTTTTTTATCTAGGTTAAATATTTACAATTAATTTTTTGAACTGGAATAACTTCTGTTTTTTAATCGGAGGAAAGCAACGGTAAACAATTTTGTATAGTGAAATTATTTCTCCTTTTTGATAGTTATGCGATTATATTTTGTTTTATATTGTTTTAGTTTTTTAGTAGTAATGTCATTTTTATGTGGGAGGGGATAGAGTAGAGTAAAATTGGGAGGGGTAGAAATAAATCCCTTACCTGTTAAATAAAAAAAGTACAACTCCATAATATAAAACTTTTAACAATAATTTACAAAAAAAATGTAACTATTTATCTTGTTTTTATAACCTTCATGAATTTTAATTGTTTTTCACCACATGGTTTACAACAAAAGAATGGAACTATAAACCACTGTTAGTTGATTCCATCTTCAAGTTAGCCAATAGTTTTAAACTGAAAACACTTGTAAATACCTTATACTTACCTATAGTAGCACTTACTTTTATACTTGTTGAGAATGGCCATTTCGGGAGATGTGTCTCATTGTCAACTCAGAGTTTAACTCCAATGAGACACATCTCTTGAAACAGCCGCCCTCAACAAGTATAAAAGTAAGTGGTACTATAGGCAAGTTTAACATATTAACAAGTTTTTTTAGTTATAAATTACTTCTACAGTAGTAAAACACGTAATATCAACAATGGTACAAAAATATTATAAAAATTATTTTTACATTTGTTGATTCCATCTTCGCGTGAGCTACTAGTAATCACTAAACACTTTTAAATATTTTAAACTTGCCTATAGTAGCACTTACTTTGCTTGTTGAGGTCGGCCGTTTCGGGAGATGTGTCGGAACTCGTTACGGTCTGAGTTGACAAAGGGACACATCTCCCGAAACGGCCGTCCTCAACAAGCAAAGTAGTGCTACTATAGGCAAGTTTAAAACATTTAAAAGTATTTAGTAATTATTTTTAGTAAATTTTATAACCTAGATCTATATGATGTGAAAAATATGTTGTGGAAATGTGGTGGTTTTCTATTATGGAAAATGTTTTTTTAAAAAGTGTTTTCTTTGAGAAAATGTGAAATCTTTTTAAACTTAACAGATTTTCACTTTTTACATCTGTATCTTTTAACGTTTTTTCAAATTTTTATAACATTTCTCAATGTTGACATTTCACCACTTCCTAAGGATCACTTTTTCCACTTCCTATTTAACCAAAAACTATTTGCCATTTGTTATATAAGTCAAGATAGTCACAAATCAATGTCAATTTACTTTCTGAAACATTTTTGGAGTTTTTTTTAATGTTTTAAGCCTCATAATCTGATTGGAAAGTCAAAAACAATTCTTGAGCAGGCTTTCATGAACAAGCTTTTATAAAAACACTCAAAATTTTATTTTTTGAACAATGCAAAATTCATATCTTACATAAAACTTTAATCAAATTATATCAAAGTAAAATTGGGTCTACATTTCAGTCATTTTTAATAAATCCATAGCCTTTTGAGTTCTATAGTCTACAAAAAAGTAAAGAGAATAAATTTTGTTTTGTATTGAAGAAATTGTTTATTTAAAGTACATAAAACATTTTTAGTAAAACTCTACCATTTGAATACATGTAGTATATTGTACAAATTTATTCATATTTCTGCCTAATTGAATCAAATTCTTTGTAATCTATATATTCGTTTTGTGCTGTCAATTCAGATAATCCACTGTTTGTTGGTTTATTTCTATTCATGTCTTCCATGAATTCCTATTTAGATATATAATGGTATAAGCCCAGTTGCTTTTGTAAGCTCCGAGAAATCCTCCAGTTTATTTGTAACTAAAAACACTTGTAAATATGTTACAACTTGCCTATAGTAGCACTTAATTATATTTGTTGAGGATGGCCGTTTCAGGAGATGTGTTCCATTGTCAACTTAGACAGTAAGTGAACTCGAGGTTTTTGTAGGTTAGGGTGGGGGTGTGATATTAGTTTGGAGATGTGGGTGTATTTTGGTTAGTATTAGGAGTTATGATGTCCAAATGTATGTATGTATGTATGTATGTATGTAT
Source organism: Prosapia bicincta (assembly GCA_036971475.1). Classification (NCBI taxonomy): domain Eukaryota; kingdom Metazoa; phylum Arthropoda; class Insecta; order Hemiptera; family Cercopidae; genus Prosapia; species Prosapia bicincta. The sequence continues at coordinate 149,338,518 of JBAIZL010000004.1, read as the reverse complement.
GTATGTATGTATGTTAAAATGTATGTGAGTTATAATGTAATTGGGTGTTGAGTATGTGTGTAGGGTGTAGTTTGGAATGTTTATATATTTCATATTGTTCGATTGTGTATTGTTTTTAGTGAAAAATAGTAGCTCATATGAAGATGGAATCAACAAATATTATATGTAACATTGGGCTGTCTACTGTACAACATTCTTCCTTGCAGATCAAACAGACCCTTGTCTCAGTCTCTTACTATCTCTGAAGAAACAAACAATACATTGTAGCTTGTCCTTTCTATTCTTGTAGTAGTCTCTAATAGGCCTGTGTTTTTCTGTTACATGATTGAAGTGACTTTTAAGTAAACGCTTCCAGAATTAAGTTCTTCGATTGAGCATGGCAGGCAAAATAAGAGAAAATACTCAAGTGTTTGTGAAAAATTGGAAATCTTAAACAAATATGATTCATTTTCACAATGTAGTAAACGTGAAGTAGCATTAATTAGGGGTACTCTAGTCATGCCTTTTTTGTCTTTTAAAAAATTGTGATAAACTGAAGACTGCAGCTGCTAAATGAGAATACTAATAGAAAACAAAAAACGTGATGGAAAAAGTGAAAATGTTATCAGTGCTTTTAAAATGGTTTACATATCCAAGAGCAATGAATGCCCTGATTAGTAGAGGAATTCTCATGGAAAAGGTCAAAGATTTTGCAGAAGAAATGGATGACAATGACTTCAGGCCAACAGATGGTTGGTTATTGCATTGGAAAGGAAGAAACAATATTTTATACAAAAAGTGCATTGAAGAAAAGTTGGATGCTGATGAAAACGCACCAACAGGTTAAAAATATCATACCGGAACTTCTTAAAAAATAAACACCGGACAAAATTTATAACTGTGACAAAACCAATCGTTATTTTAGAGCATTAACTAATTTCTCATTATGTTTCAAAATCACTGGTAATTTTGGTGGAAGAAGCAGAAGGATCGAGTAACTGTTTCCATGGGGTTTATTTGCCTGTAAACTACTAGAACAAAAATGGATGGATGACATTGGATCTTTTTTCTCAATTTTTGATTTATGGTGACAAAAAAATTGTGCGCTATAATAGGAAAAATACACTTGAACTTGTGTTTCTGGTATCATGAACAACATCATTAATTCTACCTCTTGATCAGGGTATTATAAAAGCAATGTAAATTTTGTACCGAAGGAACATGCGGGAAAAGATGATCATCTTGATTAATGATGACAGTCAACAAATGAATGCAAATGAAATTGGAAAAATGATAAACCTTTTCAATGCTATCCACACATTGAAAAAGGCAAGGGATGACTTAGAACCAACAACAGTACAAAATTTACAAGGGCTGGGCTTACTCAAACAAATAAATAAGTAAATTGTAGAAGTAGATGAAATTGAAAATGATGAAATAAATCAGTGACATATAATCGATGATAATGTTATTGTAGCACCTCCTTTATTGGATGATGACATTGTTTCTGAAATTTTGAATGAGCCTGAGGAATGATTATGATGATGTGGTTGTCAAAGTACAAGAACTGGTTAAAAGAAGTAAATAGCTTTCAACCTTAAGAAGATACTTCAAGTAACTTGAAGATGCAGAACACCAGATGAGTAGATCCGTTTCTACAAAAGCAATGCACTGCAGTGTCTTCAATTATTACAAATAAATGAACCAGTTTTTAAATATCTGAAAATTAGGGTTGTCTACAGAAACAAGTAATTTTATATCATTCAATATTATTGCATTTCATTATGAAAATTACTCAAATTAAAAACGTTTGCTCTTCACTTATCCATTACAATGTACTGTAATTTATAATAAAGAAATTTATATTTTACTACAAATAATCCTATAGGCTACATAATATATATATATTATAAATACAATAAATGTATATATTTACATAGTAATCATTTTGTATATATATATATATATATATATATATATATATATATATATATATATATATATATTTATAGGTTAGTTTTGGTTGGTAAAGATTATTTAGATTTTTTGGACTAGGAGACTGACAGACTTACCTTGGTAAGAGTCCACTCTGTAGTCTTGAAATTTCAAGACTACAGAGTGGACTCTTACCAAGGTAAGTCTGTCAGTCTCCTAGTCCAAAAAATCTATATATATATATATATATATATATATATATATATATATATATATCCAAAAGTACATAAAAAAATGTAATATACCAGTTGCAATGTAAATTTTGCCCGGCACAGTATATAGGCCTTACCACGGATGGTCTGAGCATCAGAATGAATGGCCACAGACATGACGTTGGAACCATGAACAGGCCAACCGCTAATTGATCACTCAAATAATTAAAAAGTTTTCCAGTAGAACAAACGTGATCAAATAAGAAAGAAATTAACTGTAGCAGCTCCTAGAGCCTTGTACATTAATGTTAAAAATTCATACCAAGTATAATCCTGAAACTTTGTAACACAACTATGTATAATTAAATAAGCTTTGATAAGTTGTATAAATTTTTATCTTTGTTAAGTTATGGTCTTTACATTTATAATCAAAACTAATTCTGTTCTCTGCTATTACTGTACTATAAATGAAGAAGTGCTAGAATAGACAACTTAAGTTTATAGAAAATAACTGTGTCCTTCACTAAAGAATAGTTATTAAGTTCCTTAGATAAGTTATCATTAACCTTATCACTTGCACTATTGCATGTGCAATGTAATCTCATTTTACTATAGTCAGGAAATTCAGTTGTAGTTAACTTTCAATTTGTATTGCTTAGACTAAAAAGTTAGAATGTTAGGATTATTAATTTGTTTAATTCTTTTTATCATTTCTTTAATCAGTGTACATTACTTTAAAACCTATAGCTACTGGAAAATTCGAGGAATCCGATGTGCTAAACCTCTACTTCCAATTATAGGAATTTTTAAAGGATTAAAAATGAATATATTTGAAACATTGGAAATTTATAAGCATAAAGTTAAAGACAAATTAATTGATGAACAAATTCAAGTGAGATCAAGGCACCAAACTATTTATAAGTTTCTACAAATAATGCTTTAAATTTAAATATAATAATTAATGAGGTAAATAAAATACATAATAAAATACAATTTACACACGAAATAGAAAAGCACAATGCAATACATTTTTTAGATATAACTATTTACAAAGAGAATAATAAATTAAATTTTCCAATTTATAGAAAACCCACACAAACTGATAAAATTATACCAAATAACTCAAACCATCCGTTTAATCAAAAAATGGCATGTTTTTATAACTTATTGTATAGAATGAATAAAGTTCCATTAAATCAAAACAATAGAACTAGGTTATTAAACATTATATATCAAATTGCAGTGAATAATGGATATAGAAGGGAAACAATTAATAACCTAAATAATAATGTGCTTCAAAAATTGGGAAATAATATTAGTAAAATTGAGAATGCAACATATAAAAATAAAAAAAATAATTTGGTTCAAATTCTTATTTACGGGGTTTGAAGTTATACCTATTGTTAAGTTATTTAAAAATACTAATATCTAGATGGTTTATTATACAAATAATAAAACAAATAAGTTTTTAAAGACAGATGTTGAATCTAAATATTATAATATAAATGGAGTTTATAGTATAAAATGTAATGATTGCCAAAAATATTATGTAGGACAAACTAAAAAAAAAAAAATAAGAGAGCGATACAAAGAGCATTTGAATGCATTCAAAAAACCGAATATTTATAAGTCTAATCTTGCAACACATTGCATACTACATAATCATGAGTTCCCAAAAATAGAAAATATGACGCTAATTAAACACGTGGAGAAGGGATTAAAAATGAATATTTTAGAAAATATGGAAATATACAAACATAGAATTACAGACAGACTCATTCATGAACAAGTACAAACAAAATCTAAGCACAACACAATCTTTAGCATATTTAATGATATTCTGGAAATGAAAGAGTAATTGAATAAGAATCAATATTATCTATTTGTTCAGACGCAGTAAGTCAATAAAATTATCTGTTTGAACGTAGTACAATTTGTATATGAGTAGTCTTAATGTAGGAACAGAATAAGTTAGAAGTATGCTAAGTTAGTTTTGATAATGCCGATACTGCTAATCGGCGAAAAGCTTAAGCTTTATAATGAAATATAAAAAAAAGGTTTTATTCTTGTATGAAAGTGGTTTTATTATACATATACATTTTATCAAGAAAAATCTCATCTTATAAATACAATATATATATATATATATATATATATATATATATATATATATACACACACACACACACACACACACACAAACACATGTAAATCACTTTTACATTAGTTTATGACTATCCGAATTTTAAATTTTGTAAATTGGTAAAAACTTACTAAGATAGGACTTTTTAACTGCTATGTGGCGATCTTCATCATTGTCTTCTGCTTGGAGTTGTTAGGTTAAGCGGTGATGGTTTTAAAAGCAGGTTTTCAATAGTATCGAAGAGTATGTTCTTTTTGTTTAGTATATATATATATATATATATATAGGAATTTTTTGGACTTGATAGGAGACTGACAGACTTACCTAAAGGCAATAGTCCCGTAATTACCTAAAGGCAATTTACCTAAAGGTAAAGTCTGTCAGTCTCCTATCAAGTCCAAAAAATTCCTAAATAAGCTATAAGCTCTACTAGAACTAACCTAAATATATATATATATATATATATATATATATGGTGAAATAAAATAATTTTCATAAACAAGAATATACGAGTTTTACTTCATTTTATTGTTGATTGAAGCTTTTCGTTAATTTACATTATTAGCATTTTCAAAATTTATAAATCACTGTCCAGTTATGTGACTAGAGTAAGACTGTTGAACAGTCTTACACAAACTCTATAAACACTGGTACTAAATTTGGTAGCCTCATCCAGGAGCTCATAAAGATCTTATCTGACTTATCTGTTCATCTGATCTTGAACATGAATAAGAATAGTTATCCTAGGAGGTGCTGCGCTCTGACCTAACTGTCAGAACTAGTTCTAATTATTGCAGATAACCTTAAATACTGATCATATATTTTTTATAAACAAAATTGTGTCAAAGCATTCAAAATATTCCTAGTTTAATCAAGTCTGGTTATTAGTGACATTATTTTAACATGACATTGTTTTTATGAAACAGCAGAAATACATTTAGAACTCGTTTTGTAAAATCTGAACAAAGGCTTTATCATGATAACATATTGTTTTATACTCACATGGGTATCATTACAGCTTTATGTGCAAATGTCTCTTTTAAATTGTAGAAGGCATCTTATCAAATAAATGGAAGTACTTTTTGTTTGAATGAAGATGTATTTTCTAATTTCCCATTTATAATTTATTTTCAGTCATAGATGAAAACTTTATTATGCGACAAATATTCATGTTCTTCACCGCTGGCTTCGAGAATCCAGCTAATGCCATTGCTTTCTGTATGTATGAGTTGACCCAACACATGGACATTCAGGATAAAATGTATACAGAAATTGAAAGAGTACTAAAACAACATAAGAATCAGATTACATTTGAAGCAATTCAAGAAATGAAATATTTAAACCAAGTAGTTGCATGTAAAACTGAGGTCAATAATTGAATTTAATTACATTAATTATAATAGAAATGTTAAAATATTTTGTATATTTTTCCAAACAGTGATATTGAGAAGATTGTATTTAAATAGTAATAGAAGTATTACAATTTGTTATTATGAATTCGAACAAAATATTTAATAAAAATAAAATCAGTACATCAATGGGTTATGATGACTGACAAAAAATTATACATCCTGAAACTTTGTTAAAGATATTAGGATTTTAGTATAAATGATTAATGAATATTGTGATATGTTTTACTTCTGGTATGTTTAGTAGTAAAATTAGAATATTTAAAGTAAATATTAGTTTGTGCAATAAAGCTTGAACAAAATCACTTAATATGTTTTACCCAATAATGAAAAAGTAAGTTTTACTCCATTGTTTTCGTAAGTTTCAACAGTATTGTAGGTTCTGGTATACTCAAGATAAATCTAAAAGTCATTTAAATATATTTTTAAAACTACCCATAGTTTCTATACTTATTTTGCGTAGGTTTAAAAGCAAAAAAAAAGTAAATTAGTTATACCTGCATCCAGCTAACTGTGTACTTGCTCACTCCCTCTTCCACATGTACTACCACTTTTTAAAACATGTTAACTTTCATCAACAATGTTCATCACTCTATTTTATAACTTCTTGTTTGTTAGATTGTAATTTTGTAATAAAACCCTCTGATGAGGTCATCGAAATATACATAGAAGTTTAATCTCAAGTAACTTGTTTTATTTGTTATTTTTGATTATTTTTGTTGTATTGGGGCTCTTTCCAATATTTTCATTGTAATGTTCTACACATCAAAAGTTTCTGCATCCGATATGTCTACACATATTTCAAGATTGTTTGTTATTTCATACCAAAGCTAATTTATCATCGAATTTATCTAATATCGACCATCTCATGCAAGTTAGTGTTTTGACATTCTACGTCATATTTGTATGAAAGTATTTATATTGACTCAACGTGTAACGTGATTTGATAAATTGGTATAATTCTTAATGAATTATGATATTAAATATTGCAGTAGTTTGTTACACAATTAGTTATTTGACCTGCAATGTCAAGAGTTTAATTGAACATAAGAATGGTGCACTCAATAGATAATTTAAACAACAAATATCAATTTAAATAAATCAAATTTTACTGCACAAAAAAAATATGAAATACAAAACCAAATTATATTTGAAAAGTGTATGCTACTTTATGTTTTTCTATTAATTGTTTTACTTACTAAAATTTATAAAAACCTTATATTATTGAAAAAAAGTCTATGGCATGGCACATGATATCCACATGAGATTGCTTTGCGTTATTTAAAATACATTTCAATCTGTCTATTAACATAACAAATTTTGCTATTACATTACACAAATGAATTTACACTTCCCATATTTCAAAAATAAAAACTAGCATTATTTTGCCGTGACCAGTTAAAGTTTAAAAGTTAAATTTTTCCTTTTTCATCACTTTATGTCTTAAAATTTTGACTTAGCTGTGTTGTAACAAAAGGAGTAGAAAAACGTGGCTCTGAACGATGATTTCGCCATTCTGCATCTTGAATCAGCGTTTATCGGGATTTGTACTCTCGCCTGGTGTTGTGTCTTAAACGTAGCAACATTTCTTCAAACAAAAAAATAATTTTTATAACAAACTTTTACATAGTTAAAATAAATTCATCCCTTTTTGCTCCTCGGTTCTTGGGATTTGCGTATCGGGCTACATTTCGCCAAGAAGGAGGTTCAATCAAGGCCACCACGCGAGTTTTTCAACTTTCACGCACCATTGCTACGCATCTAGCAAATCAGGTTTTTGTACATGGGTATCTGTCTCAGCCAGGATCTTTATTTTATAATTTACAATTTTTAATTTTATTTTACATTTTAAAATTAATACCTTGTTTTGTTTTCTGAAACTGTTTTAATATGTAACATTACGTAAAAATAATGATTCAAATACAGCCCTTCACCTCCTGTCTTGCCTTTTGCAATCTCTCAAGGCCAAGTGGACTGTTAAATGGTTTAACAACACATAGACAGTTTTGGCCATTTAAAATAAAAGGCTGGTGTATTTTATATTTTCTCATAAAAAAATGAAAAAACAAATGATAACTATATCACCACAAAAAATTGTTTAATGCTCTTACAATGTCTAAAATCGAGCAATAAATTATTCACAATTGTTCATGATTGCTTCACAGCACAAACACATCAAGGTATGATCTATTGAAATTAATAATTATAAAATATCACGGGCGATAGAAATAACTGGGTATAACTGGAGCACTATAAGTTTCACTCTGACCTTCGAGCAGCAAGTGAAGCTGTGCGAGGGTGAGGGGGTCAATGCTTTTCTTCAAACATTCGTTTTCTTGTAATTCTAACCGTTCTAATGGCCTCTAAAGGGTAGGCTATTCTAGTCAGTCTCTCACTGCCAATTGTCAAGTTAATTGTTTAGTTACTGTTGTTTTATATATCTTTATATATATATATATATATATATATATATATATATATATATATATATATATATATTAAATATGGTGATATATTTTCTTGTAATATAGTTAATAAATTAAAAATATTTCAAAAACAAAAATACTTTTAATGAATATATTTATTCAAAGCTTTTCGCCGATAAAATAGTACCAGCATCTTCAGGAAAATAATTATCTAATAAAGTCTAATAATTATCTTCAGCATCCTGAAGATGCTGGTACTATTTTATCGGCAAAAAGCTTTGAATAAATATATTCATTAAAAGTATTCTTGTTTTTGAAATATTTTTAATTTATTATATATATATGAAGTTATGAAGTGCAACGGAAAAACGATGGATAACGTAAAATATCAATATATATATATATATATATATATATTTATATATATATATATATATACATACACATATATATATACATACACACACATATATATATATATATATATATATATATATATATATATATATATATATACATATATATATATATATATATATATATATATATGTATATACATATATATATATATATATACCTTGGGACTCTTACCAAGGTAAGTCTGTCAGTCTCCTAGTCCAAAATATCTAAATAATCTTTACCAACCAAAACTAACCTATAAATATATATATATATATATATATATATATATATATATATATATATTTAAGTGTAACTGTTTTTAATGTTGTGTGTGATTATCATGCCTTCTGTAGTGGTAGAATCAAACATAAAAACAGAGTCACAGTACGAAAAACTGGCTATTAGCAGCCGAGCTAGAGCAGAACTAATGTGGCCAGTAATAACCTATTTGATCAAGCTTAACCTAGTAAAACCTAGTATACAGAGCTTGATCAAGTAAATAACTGACAAATCCCCGGTATGTGAGCTAGCTAAGCAGGATAGACTAAGTAATTAATTTTTCAAAGAGACACCATATTCACCATTCTGTGACTCAAAATTAGTATGTTAGTAAGTAAATATGTTTCAATTGGCTATTGATTTAGAGGTCCTGAAAATTATAAGGCTATTCAGATAAATAAAAAAGCTTGTTCAAATTCTCAATCTATAATCAAATACTTTTTATTCATCCCCTCAAGTTCAAATACAGTTTTTAAAACTTGTAGTGAATGACACTTGATGTTAATACAATTTTGCAAATATTAATTTAATAATTAAATTTAAATAAACTTTTCACAAAATGCGTAAAGCTTCCGATATAGTTATTTAATCCCATTTGACTTAAAATAAGTGATACATATGATTTCATAAAACAGCTGATTTTATGTTACAGGTTATGTGGTAGAACAGCTGTTTTAACGCATAGGTTATCATTTGTTGATTCCATCTTCGCGTGAGCTACTAGTAATCACTTACAACTTTTTTTTAAAAAAATGTTTTAACTTGCCTATAGTAGCACTTACTTTTTTGTGTTGAGGACGGCCGTTTCGGGAGATGTGTCCCTTTGTCAACTCAGACCGTAACTGATCTGAAGGTTTACGTAGGTTAGGGTGGGGGTGGGATATTTTGGTGGTGTGGGTGTATTTTGTGTGTATTAGGAGTTATGATGTCAAAAAGTGTGTGTGAGTTGTAATGTAATTGTGTATTGAGTATGTGTGTAGGGTGTAGTTTGAAGTGCCTATATATTTCGTATTGTTCGGTTGTGTAGCGTTGGTTATTTCTGTGTTGTTTATGAAGAATTTGTAAGTTAGATGTTATGTCTGTGTAGTCGTGTTTTGTGGAGTTGAGATGATCGGCGAAGTTAGATCGGTAGTTATTGTTTTTTAGTGCTTTTATATGTTCTTGGTAACGTGTGTGAAATGACCTCCCTGTCTGGCCTATGTAAAAACTGGGGCATGAACTGCAAGTTAGTTTGTAAACTCCAGTGGTGTTGTAAATGTCCTTGATTTTGCTGTTGGGTTTAAATTGTTTGTTGAGAGTGTTGTGTGTGGAGTAAGCTATTTTGTAGTTGTATTTTCGTAATGTGTTGGTTAGATTGTGGGTTTTGGATGATCTGTAAGGTATTGATAAGTATTTTATGGGATTGTCATCTTGTGTGTTTGTATTTGGGTTATTATGTTTATTTTTTAGGCGGTTGTATAATTTGTCTATCATTGTTGGGTTGTATCCGTTTGTTTGTGCTATATATTTTATGGTGTTTAACTCCTGGTAGTGTTCATCTTTGTCTAATGGCGTTTTAAGGAGGCGGTATATCATGGTATTGTAAGCAGCTAGTTTGTGTTGGTGTGGGTGGTTTGAGGAACTGTGTATGGTCGTATTAGTGCTGGTGGGTTTTCGGTATATGTTGAATTTATGTGTTTGTTTGTCTGTTCGTTTAATTGTGAGGTCTAAGAAGTTAAGGGAGTTTTGTTGTTCTGTTTCGATGGTGTATGTTAGTTTAGGGTGTATGGAATTTAGGTGTTTTAGAAATATGTGTGCTCTGCGTGTGTTGCCTTTATATAATGTTATGATGTCGTCGACGTATCTGTACCAGTAAATTATGTTATCTGAGTATTTGTTGTTGTGTAAAATGTGGTTTTGTTCGATGTGGTGTATGAATATTTCTGCTAAGATGCTTGCTATGGGGGAACCCATAGGTAGTCCATCTTTCTGGCTGTAGTATGTGTTGTTGTAGGTGAAATAATTTTGAGAAGTGATTAATCTTGTGAGGTGGATGATTTCGTCAATGTGTGCATGATGGTGTAAGCGAATCAGTAGATAAAGATGAGTTGCATGCTACTAGACTTATAAGCGCTAGACGTTTATGATGGTGCAAGCCAATTTTTCCCTCTGTAACTCACTACTACAATTACAACTAGTAAGGATTATTCAATAGTTGATTAGTGCAGCTACACATAAATGGACAATATACCACATGTTGTGGCATCTCATTATGCGTGTTTTGCAAAGCATCCATTGCTGCTTGGAATGAAGACTGTTAATTTGTAAATCACTTTAAGCTGAGGAAAATTAAAAGTATTGTCTCTTCATGGTTGTCTTCCACTCGTTTGAAACAAAGGAAGAAGGTGGTGGTTTCCGTCTTCGGATCGGTCACTATTCTCTAACTCATGCATATTTGATGCGTTACGAGGATTCACCATTGTGTCAGTTCTATGGAGATACTGACACAATTAGGTATATATTGATCATTATGCAGTTTGTAGTTTAGTTTTAATCTACAAGGAAGTTTAAAGGTGGCATTGAAAGGATTATTCTGTTGTGTCATCTCTTTCTTATCCCAATTAATATGTTATTTTAAATTTAATAATTATAATCTTTGAATATAAATATTATCATCATATTTACCAATGTAAAATATACATATTTATATGTAGATGGGCTTAGATACTTATTTAGTATTATATATATTGTTAAATACTTTTTTGTTTATGTTTATTGCTATTTATTTTTGTTATTTAGTAATTGTTTTAATTTATAGCTTATTGCTATAGATTTATTATTTATTCCTTGGTATATTGATACCTATTGATAAATTATTATTTAATGTTATATATGTATTGGTATGATTTTGCTACTAATTATTTATTGCTGTTTATTGGTTGTAATTTATTTATTCAAATTATTTTATTTGTTTCTTTTATAAAAATGTGTTTGGACACTATTCTTTATTGGCAACAATGACTGAAATCGTTTATGCCGGGGAAAAAAATGAATTAAAATAATTAGAAAATTTCGTGTTTGATTTATAAACAAAATATTTCTCTGTTTATAAATATAATGAAATTTAAAGAGACATTATGAGGGTCTTCATCCAGAATAGTTTTTCCCTCTGGCAGGATAGTGAAAACTGACATAGCGATTAAATGTTCAGTAGGTTCTGTTTGACCAGTCGGTTTGAAATGCTAATTCATTTTTGCAAACAAGCAATATAGGATATTATAAGGCTACATTAAGCAATATGTTTTTAAAAGCATCAAATTCATTAGAGCTACTTTAATAACTCTGTGATATTAATAAAAAATAACAATAAAAATAAGATTACTTTTTGAAAGTATTTACCCAGAAAAGTAAATAAAAAAATGTAATAAAAACTACAAGAAGTAGGTTTGAACCTAATAAAAATATGTCTCACCATTCTCATAATGAATTTCACTATAATTTATGTGTTGATGTCATTTATCTAGGCTAGTGTCTAACTGTATTTTTCGGGATTCTACGCGTTTTCTGCTGGTTCAAAAGTTTTTTCACACTCCTTACCATTTCACAACATTTTAAAATAATAATAAATTTAACATTTACTTCCTGATAGCAGTTAAATTAGGTGTATCATCCTTTATGGAATGCTTGAGCTATTTATCAATTTCAATGACTGATCTTATTATTTTAATTCTATCTAATTGGCTTGTTTTCAATGAAATATATATATATATAAATAATATATAAATATATAAATATAAATATATATATATATAAATTAAAAATATTTCAAAAACAAGAATACTTTTAATGAATATATTTATGCTAATAAATAAATTTATTTTCAGAATAAATATATTCATTAAAAGTATTTTTGTTTTTGAAATATTTTTAATTTTATATTACAAGAAAACATATCACCATATTTTATATATTATATATATGGTGAAATAAAATAATTTTCATAAACAAGAATATACGAGTATTATTCATTTTATTGTTGATTGAAGCTTTTCGCTAATTTACATCATTAGCATTTTCAAAATATAAATATGTATATTTTACATTGGTAAATAACAATGTTGGCGAGTCAACAAGCATAATCCTGTTTTTGTTTGTAAAGCGTAGTATAGTAAGTATAAACCAGTTTTTTCTTGTAATGCAAATGGCAGATGATTCATAACGCTAGATAGAAATCCCAGACTTTGTGTGTAGCTTGAAATACGTTGTTTACACAATGAAGTTGCTTTTTGTTATTTAGTTGGATATGCTCGCTTTTTTTCTGAATGTTGGGGTACACATTCTACACGAGATAGACTTGGACTAAAATCTCATAATACATAACACTACACTGATTCAATGACAGATGGGGAATCAACAGACTAAACACTATGACCAAAATTGGGTATAAATGTGCAAGCCTAGGATCTGTTTAATTTCAATTCCTATTTGTAAATACTAAGAGCTTATCAAGAACTTAATTCAAATTTGTTTAGAGAAATATTTGACAGAAAATTTTTTAAGGTAAAGTATGGTAAGGTACTATATAATTTTTAAATTAAATTATGGGATTTAATTTAAGAATAATGTAATTGGATTTTAAAGAATGTGATTTAAAATCCAAAGAGGTATAAGATGTACTGAAAATTGTAGAGATAACAAAAGGTTATGAGGCAATGGTACATGCTTAATTTTGTGAATTGAGAGTAACATTGTATAGATAAATAGTGTTGTCAGAGGAAAGTTGTTATTGTTAAAATTTTTTGGCTTACAGGAAGTAAGCGGTGTTCACAGATCCTAGAGAGTGAATTGTGAGGAATATAGCTAGGGCATATGTAAAGTAATGTTGATAAACAAAGAGATAATTTGAATGAAGAGTAATTTTGAACAAGAGGTAATTTGAATAAATAGTGATTTCAAAGAGTTGATTTGAATAAAGAATGAATTTATTAAAGAGTAAAGTAATGTTATTTTAAAATTGGAAAAGATATGTAATTGTGTGTTTATAAAAGTTTATCTAAAAATGTTCACAAAGAAGTTTGATTTTTTTAAGGAAAAATTTTGAAAGTATGCAATGTTTTAAAATGTATAATGTAAAATAAGTAAATTATGAATTTATATGACAGGTTTCTATGTTTTAATTTAAAATTAAAACATGAATTTTTAACAAAAAAGTAAATTAAAAATAAATATCAAGATTTTAAAATAGGCGTTTATATAAAAACTACTGTTCCAAATAATAAGAGAATTTCTTTAAAAGTATATTAATTCTGCCTTAGAAAAATTTTAAAATATGTATTTGTATTGAGACTACCTTAGGAGAAAAAATTAATAAGAAAAATTTTATTAAAAGTATTTTAAATCTGAATTAAATTTAAAATGGTTTATGTTATATGAATAGCATATAAAAATAAAATTCTTCAAGTTAAACTAAGTTTGTTCTAATTAATGAAATGGTAGTAAATGGGTTTATGATATGTTCCTTTTAAATGAGAATAGTTTTGTTGCTGAATTAAGAGTCATTGATAAATTATTAAATTTAATAAAAACAATTATTTGATAATGAAGGTATACAATTTTTTTCAAAAAAGGGGGGAAATATGTAATATTATTCTTACGTAATGTTACATATTAAAACAGATTCAGAAAACAAATGTGACATTAATTTAAAATGTAAGATAAAATATTAAAAAATTGTAAATTATAAATTAAAGTCCATGGGTGAGCCTGACATCTATGTTGAAAAACCGGAATTGCAATATGCGCAAGTTATTGCACGGGTGTGCGGAAGTTAAGATACTCGCGTGGTAGCATCATGTCGCTCTCTTTCGTTGCCAAGATGTAAACCAAGATGGACCTTATTGAGATTCGAAGAGCAAGGGACGCTTTTTGTTTTACATGTATTACAGTTTAATTAAAATTCATTTTTGTTAGAAGAAATGTTGCTGCTTTAAGACACACCGCCAGGCGAGATTCCAAATACCAAGAGGGCCAATACAACACGCAGAATGGCGAGATCAGTACCGGAACAATGTTTGCTACATCAGCTTGGTTAAAATACAGCTAAGTCGTAACTTTAAAACATAATGTGATAAAAAGGATAACATTTAACATTAAAATTTATCTGTTCACGGCATTACAATGCCAGTTTTCTGTTTAATATAGGGAAAGTGTATAATTCATTAGTGCAATGTAGTAACATTATTTTAAAGTCAAATAGACAAAATGAGATGTATCTTAAATACGCAAAGCAATCTCGAATAGATGTCATGTGCCATGCCATAAATTTCTTTAACATATAAAGTTCTAATAAATTAAATTTGTAAATCTTTGTAAACTCATAAGTAGCGTAACATTTCAAAGTGTAAATTTTATTTGTATCTTCGTATTCCTTTTGGTGAAGTAAAATTTGATTTATTTAAATTAATATTTGTCGTGTAGATTATTTATTGAACACATCATTCTTATTTTCAATTAAACATTTGACATTGCAGGTCAATTAATTGATTATGTAACAAAACTACTGCAATATTTAACATCACATAATTCCGTAAGAATTGATGTCAAAACTAACGTTACAGTTTACTGTATTTCTAAGTAACTTACTTTACTGATATTGTACAGGTTACATAATTCTTTTTATGTAATGATAATGGATACACACTCACATTAACTACATATATTATATCAACCTTGTTACACTAATAAAGTTGTTCTGACCAAGATTAAAAAAATAGTAGGTTGGCCTCTATTTGTTTAGTAGATTGTAAGTATAACAATCCTACTAGTTTTGAAATTAATAATCACACAATTTAAAATTTTCATTAATATAGGGTGTAATTCATTATTGACACTTCTATAGATAAACAACTTCTATATGCTACAAATACAATACTTGAAATTAATAATTACATGATTTAAAACTTTCATTAATGTAGCATTTTGGATAGGGTATAATTCCTTATTCACAATTACACTTTTACTTTCATAATAAATTCATTAAAATTAGACATTTTCCAAACATAATTGATGCATTATAATTTTTAAAAAGGAAACATTTTCAATTTTAAAATATGGTTTTCATCAAAACATTGTTTTATTACTTGCAGTTTCTTCTTTGTATGGTTTCTTCTAATAGTCACTCACCGAAACACCCTAAACTATAACAATAAATTAAAATACCACACAAGACTATACCCATTCAAACCATGCGCACCAGTATTATCAGGGATACCTAAAATCCACAAACGCAACACACCATTTAGACCACTAATAAATTTCACAACAGCACCATCTTACATAATCGCAAAAATTCTAGACAAAATCATAAGATCTAAAATACATATCAACAACACATACAATATAAAAAATGGATACGAATTAATTAATAAAATAAAAACGATAAAAACAAACAGCAACACAAAAATAATAAGTTATGACATAACTAACATGTACCCTAGTATCCCAATAGAAGAAACCATAGAAATGATAAAATAACAAACTGATACACAATAACGAAAAAAGAAACATAATAGATAGTATCATTACGCTAACCAAACACATATGTAACCAAAATTACTTCCAATTTAACAATAAATATTATAAACAAACAACAGGACTCCCCATGGGTTCACCCATATCATCTGTCATGTCAGAAATATATTTACAACACTTTGAACAAATAATAATTAAACCTATAATAATCACACACAATATCTCACTATGGACAAGGTATGTAGACGATATACTTGTAATATACCAACCTACCATTCACAACGAACACATCATAATATTAAACAAACTAAATACATACAACGAAAACATGCAATTCACCGTTGAAACAGAAACAAATAGAACAATCAACTTCCTCGACATTACTTTAAATATAAATGATAATAAAATAGAAACTACAGTATACAGGAAACCTACTTCCAACAACACCACAATACACTACAAATCTAACCACCCCTGGACACACAAAATTAACACTTACAGTAACATGATAAATAAAGCAATAAAATACACACAGGATAACAAACAAAAATTAAATGAAGAATTAGATAACATTACAAAAATAGCAATAGAAAACGGATACAACAAACACATTATAAAAAATATATACAATAAATTCACAAAAAAACCTAACCTCAACACAACACTACAACCGGAACACGAAAATAATGAAAATAAAAAAATCTACCTAAAATATAAATACACCAATAACAAAATAGAAAAAATAACAAATATATACAACAAAGAATACTACACTCCAACTTACAAACCAAACAACAAAATAATAAAATAACTTAATAACACAAACCACAAAACAAATTCAGAAAAACATAACCTATCAGGAATTTACAAAATCATATGCAACAACTGTAACGCTTTTTACATAGGAAAAACAATCAGAACATTTAAAATAAGATTTGAAGAACATTATAGAGCATTCAAAAACAAAAATTCTAAAGTATCAAATGTTGCAGCACACCTAATATCCCATAAACACGAAATAACAAATTACGAAAATAACCTAACCATACTTGAAATAAATAACAACCCAATCTAAACTCACTAGAAAAATACCACATTTATAAAAACATACACAACAATTTAATGAATCTACAAACAACATATACAGAAGACATACTATATAGAAATATCATACACACAGATCAAGAAAAAGTGCGCGTAACGTCAACAAACACCAACTTCACAGACCGAACATCTACAACAGAAAAACATCAGTGATTCGACAATGGTCAATTGACCGAAAGGTGCCTCATCACTCAAGGTAAAATTATTGCACTTAATGGTGGATAAAATTACTTACAATAGTAATATATTAACTTCATAAAGTCAGTGCAACGGAAAAACAATGGATAACGTTAAATATCAAGAATATATATATATATGAATATTAAAAATATAATAAAATTAAAATAAAACAAAACTTTTGTGTATTAAGTAAATATATCTGAAACATCAGCAATAAAAACACTATTTTTTGTATCACTACTAGGTCAGTGCATTGTTCAATACTGTGTTACAGACAATGCCAGAATATCGTCCGTGACTCAGAGCATTGAATAGAGCACAGACATAATGTGAAAAACATCTGGTAATAAATATGAGTAAGTAGTGGTATTTTTACTAAGTAATATCAAAAGTAGTAATTTATAAAAAAACCTGAAGATGTACAACACAAAAACTGCAAGTAATAAAACAATGTTTTGATGAAAACCATATTTTAAAATTGAAAATGTTTCCTTTTTAAAAATTATAATGCATCAATTATGTTTGGAAAATGTCTAATTTTAATGAATTTATTATGAAAGTAAAAGTGTAATTGTGAATAAGGAATTATACCCTATCCAAAATGCTACATTAATGAAAGTTTTAAATCATGTAATTATTAATTTCAAGTATTGTATTTGTAGCATATAGAAGTTGTTTATCTATAGAAGTGTCAATAATGAATTACACCCTATATTAATGAAAATTTTAAATTGTGTGATTATTAATTTCAAAACTAGTAGGATTGTTATACTTACAATCTACTAAACAAATAGAGGCCAACCTACTATTTTTTTAATCTTGGTCAGAACAACTTTATTAGTGTAACAAGGTTGATATAATATATGTAGTTAATGTGAGTGTGTATCCATTATCATTACATAAAAAGAATTATGTAACCTGTACAATATCAGTAAAGTAAGTTACTTAGAAATACAGTAAACTGTAACGTTAGTTTTGACATCAATTCTTACGGAATTATGTGATGTTAAATATTGCAGTAGTTTTGTTACATAATCAATTAATTGACCTGCAATGTCAAATGTTTAATTGAAAATAAGAATGATGTGTTCAATAAATAATCTACACGACAAATATTAATTTAAATAAATCAAATTTTACTTCACCAAAAGGAATACGAAGATACAAATAAAATTTACACTTTGAAATGTTACGCTACTTATGAGTTTACAAAGATTTACAAATTTAATTTATTAGAACTTTATATGTTAAAGAAATTTATGGCATGGCACATGACATCTATTCGAGATTGCTTTGCGTATTTAAGATACATCTCATTTTGTCTATTTGACTTTAAAATAATGTTACTACATTGCACTAATGAATTATACACTTTCCCTATATTAAACAGAAAACTGGCATTGTAATGCCGTGAACAGATAAATTTTAATGTTAAATGTTATCCTTTTTATCACATTATGTTTTAAAGTTACGACTTAGCTGTATTTTAACCAAGCTGATGTAGCAAACATTGTTCCGGTACTGATCTCGCCATTCTGCGTGTTGTATTGGCCCTCTTGGTATTTGGAATCTCGCCTGGCGGTGTGTCTTAAAGCAGCAACATTTCTTCTAACAAAAATGAATTTTAATTAAACTGTAATACATGTAAAACAAAAAGCGTCCCTTGCTCTTCGAATCTCAATAAGGTCCATCTTGGTTTACATCTTGGCAACGAAAGAGAGCGACATGATGCTACCACGCGAGTATCTTAACTTCCGCACACCCGTGCAATAACTTGCGCATATTGCAATTCCGGTTTTTCAACATAGATGTCAGGCTCACCCATGGACTTTAATTTATAATTTACAATTTTTTAATATTTTATCTTACATTTTAAATTAATGTCACGTTTGTTTTCTGAATCTGTTTTAATATGTAACATTACGTAAGAATAATATTACATATTTCCCCCCTTTTTTGAAAAAAATTGTATACCTTCATTATCAAATAATTGTTTTTATTAAATTTAATAATTTATCAATGACTCTTAATTCAGCAACAAAACTATTCTCATTTAAAAGGAACATATCATAAACCCATTTACTACCATTTCATTAATTAGAACAAACTTAGTTTAACTTGAAGAATTTTATTTTTATATGCTATTCATATAACATAAACCATTTTAAATTTAATTCAGATTTAAAATACTTTTAATAAAATTTTTCTTATTAATTTTTTCTCCTAAGGTAGTCTCAATACAAATACATATTTTAAAATTTGTCTAAGGCAGCATTAATATACTTTTAAAGAAATTCTCTTATTATTTGGAACAGTAGTTTTTATATAAACGCCTATTTTAAAATCTTGACATTTATTTTTAATTTACTTTTTTGTTAAAAATTCATGTTTTAATTTTAAATTAAAACATAGAAACCTGTCATATAAATTCATAATTTACTTATTTTACATTATACATTTTAAAACATTGCATACTTTCAAAATTTTTCCTTAAAAAAATCAAACTTCTTTGTGAACATTTTTAGATAAACTTTTATAAACACACAATTACATATCTTTTCCAATTTTAAAATAACATTACTTTACTCTTTAATAAATTCATTCTTTATTCAAATCAACTCTTTGAAATCACTATTTATTCAAATTACCTCTTGTTCAAAATTACTCTTCATTCAAATTATCTCTTTGTTTATCAACATTACTTTACATATGCCCTAGCTATATTCCTCACAATTCACTCTCTAGGATCTGTGAACACCGCTTACTTCCTGTAAGCCAAAAAATTTTAACAATAACAACTTTCCTCTGACAACACTATTTATCTATACAATGTTACTCTCAATTCACAAAATTAAGCATGTACCATTGCCTCATAACCTTTTGTTATCTCTACAATTTTCAGTACATCTTATACCTCTTTGGATTTTAAATCACATTCTTTAAAATCCAATTACATTATTCTTAAATTAAATCCCATAATTTAATTTAAAAATTATATAGTACCTTACCATACTTTACCTTAAAAAATTTTCTGTCAAATATTTCTCTAAACAAATTTGAATTAAGTTCTTGATAAGCTCTTAGTATTTACAAATAGGAATTGAAATTAAACAGATCCTAGGCTTGCACATTTATACCCAATTTTGGTCATAGTGTTTAGTCTGTTGATTCCCCATCTGTCATTGAATCAGTGTAGTGTTATGTATTATGAGATTTTAGTCCAAGTCTATCTCGTGTAGAATGTGTACCCCAACATTCAGAAAAAAAGCGAGCATATCCAACTAAATAACAAAAAGCAACTTCATTGTGTAAACAACGTATTTCAAGCTACACACAAAGTCTGGGATTTCTATCTAGCGTTATGAATCATCTGCCATTTGCATTACAAGAAAAAACTGGTTTATACTTACTATACTACGCTTTACAAACAAAAACAGGATTATGCTTGTTGACTCGCTTTCACTTTTTGCAAACAAAGTCTTTTACGTTTAATTTTAACTCTCTTTACTAAAAACTTTCTGTATTACAAATTATTATTAAATTCAAATTACAACTTTATTTAATATACTGAACCTTTAATACTTTTCAAGTTACAACTCTAGTCTGTGTGTTGTACTTGTTGTCAGTCTTAAGCAAATCATGAATGTCGGATTGGTTTTTAGTTTTCTCCCTTCGTTTTTTATAAAGTCATTTCTAATTATGTGGAGTCTCATTATTCACTGTCAGAAAATTTTATGATAGTGTTCAAGGCATTACCTGGTCAATTCCAATTGATGTTTTGCTTTTTCAATAAACAGAGTAGTGGGTTTTGCCAGTAATGAGTTTACCCTCAGATCATTTTGCTGAAAACCAACTGTATAGAGCCAAATCAAGTTGTTCTAGTTTGGGTTTTTTTAACGTTTGTCTTCCAAAATTATTTTTAAAAGTTTTTGATTAATTCATAAATTGTTTCAGTATTTCTTTATTTATTTATTGTCATAAATTGTAGATGATCCTATGTTGTAATCTTTCATTACAACATGCCTAATTACGCCATTTTCAAGTTTCTTTACAGATTCCATGTTTTGAGCTAAAGTGAGAGTTTAATGTTTTCCTTTTGAAGAACCTGGGTTAACCTTAGGGCCCATATCATTGTCAATAACAATCTCACAAGCACTAAAACACAAAACTAAAATAAACTACGCCCATCATACATTCAAACAAACGACTAGTCTGGGTTGGTGAAAACTGAACTGATAGCGAGATTAATCTCGAAGCCTGAGAAAGTAATGGGCTGTTTCTGAACCTATGACGAGGCCCGAACTTGGCTAAAGGTGAGCTCATCCATTATAAGTACTTATCATATTTCAAAGAATTGTAGTTGACCTTAAAACAATCTAAGCTATGCCTGTTCTTCATATTCAAAACATGTCCATTTAAATCAAACATTTATTACACAATTAAAATAAAATCAATTTTTGATCTATTTAATATCACAACCGTGATATATATTGCGTTACACAACTGTTACCCTCCAGTTAACTGACAATATTGCCTATTTCGCAATAAATATTTCACACAAATGTTATGCTGGATTATCAAGCGTGACAGACAATAAGATGGTGGATTGAAGGAAGTTTACTGTATATACAAATTTAATTTACGAATTTAAATTAAAAGATAATCACAAACTGAATCAACGTTACCCAATGTGCTACAGTTACCAAAATTAAGTTATATTGAAATATTAATTCACAGAATGATTTTGGGTTTTTACAAGTCATTAGATTAGAGTTTACAATTTGGCACCACATCTTGTGTATAAGTAAAAGTAAAGGTAAAATACTGCACTTGCCTACAAGAACAAAGTTTTCTTTCCTAACAGTAAAATTTTTAAAAATCTCAAATTCTAAAAGTGTTTAACAAACTCTTGAACATTTACCAAAATTGAACTTCGACATCAACAAATGTCTGAGAAGTCCAACAATAACAACAGCAGACATACTTTGGTTATGAATTGCCTAATTAATCCTAGGAAAACATGTAATGTACCTAATTGGAAACATTTATTTAATTAGTTAATCTATTAAATTCAGCTATGGCAGAAAAACAGTTAAGAGTTGAAATTATTATTTAAAAGTCATTTTAAAATTACCGTTATAAATATTACATTTTAAAATGTTTGAACTTTTCAGCTATTCTTTTTTCAAACAT
Organism: Prosapia bicincta; assembly: GCA_036971475.1. Taxonomy (NCBI): domain Eukaryota; kingdom Metazoa; phylum Arthropoda; class Insecta; order Hemiptera; family Cercopidae; genus Prosapia; species Prosapia bicincta. The sequence continues at coordinate 149,315,747 of JBAIZL010000004.1, read as the reverse complement.
CAACATGAAAGTTCTGATAATAAGAATTCTACAAATGTACAAAATCACACTGACTGAAAAAACAAAAGTTCCCATTGGGTTCAACTCAATGCAGTTAAATCAGTCAAATCAATTAGCATTGGTACTTTATCACTATTGTAGTATATAGCATTACAATATATAGATATATAGAACTTTTATATTATGTACAGTAATAAATATTCTTCTCTTGTTGTAACACCTATAATATATCATATAATAATATAAACTCCCGATTATCCATGGGCGGTTTAACCGGTTTGCGGATTATCCAGGGTCTGCCGTTGTTTTACAAATATCCAATTTTTATTCCAATCAGATTCATGTGTTTAAATTTCCAACCGGTGAATTACGACGTAAATACATATAAGGCCTAATAGAAGTTAAGATGAAGGTAATAGATATGTAAATATATATGTACTAATTTTTACATTGAAAGGGAAGCATCCCGAAGCGGGCCAGCGAAATAAAAGGGGCGAGCAGACTACTGTATATAAGAGACAATGACAAAATCCTTGGACGCCCGAAAACCTAATGTGTATCATAATATTATAAACAATTGTCAGCTAATCTCGGCTATAAATAATGTAGGACGTGACATATGCATTATCCATGTCTTTCATATACATTATTGATCTTTATGGCTTTGTGACACACGTGACACAAGTAGAAAATGTGCGACAAAATGGTTCTCAAGAAACTTAGATCGCACATTAAAGCTAAATCAATGCTCACAAAAAACAGACGAAAGTGACAAGATTTTTTTGTGTTATGTGCAAAGGAAATTACATATGTACATACATACTTACTTTTGACATATACTTATGTACGTATTGTAAATATTTAGACATATAAATGTACATGTTTTAATCAGTCAAATACATCGATATTTTAAATTATTTTCTGTATTTATTTTGTCCTCTGAAGATTATTTGTGAATTCCATTAACCAGGGTCATTATTTGTGTAACTTATGGTATAATAATCGATTATTAATCGTTTTGCGTATTCTTTGTTCATAGCGGATTATCCGGGGAATTCGGTTATCTGTCGTTGCCGGGCCACCCTATTCCACGGATAATCGGGAGTTTACTGTATATATATATATATACATATATATATATATATATATATATATATAATTAATATTAAAAATATTTCAAACACAAGAATACTTTTAATGAATATATTTATTCAAAGATTTTCGCCGATAAAATAGTATCAGCATCTTCAGGAAAATAATTATCTCTAATATATATATATATATATATATATATATATATATATATATATATATATATACCTAGTCCAAAAAACCTCAAGTAAGTCTCTAGCTCTATCTAAGTTTGTGTGTGTGTGTGTGTGTGTGTGTGTGTATTTCCTTTTTATAAATCATTCTCTTCATCTCTCTTTTGATTTTCCCATTTACCACCTCCAAATATTCTAGTTTCCAGAGCCCCATTCATTCACCTCATATCTTAACAATTGTCTTGGTCATCTACTCCATTATGTGTAACCACTGTACAGTAAAGTCTCCATAATCCTGCCTTTCACCGATCCGGAACCTACAAGGATTAAAGATGTAAATATAATCAATATGTAAACGTAACTTGCATATTTTTCACTGTATGTCGATGTCAGTGACAGAGTGACCTTCACTCTGGCCAGTTCTAGTTGTGTAGCTCGTGATATACAAATGATTTCAAGTCATATGTTGTTGCAGTAGTTATGTACAGTCACTGATACTGATGTGCAAGTGAACAATGTCATTGCACTGTAAATGGAAAAAAAATGTACCAAAAAAGATAAGGTAACATTTTATTGTAAATTACAGACCAGTACATTCATTCTCGTTTTATCTTTTCAAGTACAGTACAGGACTATTTTGTTATGTTTTCTTTATTTTTGGGCAATACAAATAAATATTGTTCAATATACATTGTGTTTTTAATGAACCCTCCAGTAATCTGGCTTTTCCCCTAATCCAGCAGTATCTCAGTTCCATATCTACCAGATTATTGAGAGTTTACTGTACTCCATTCAGCTATTTTACTTATCCTTCCATTCTTCTTACATGCCACACCATGAAGGTTAACGCATCTTCCTTTTGTCCTTTTTTCTTCGAAAGTGTCATTTGTAATTCTATCCACTTTTGTGAGATGACAACTTTTCCAAAATTTTATCTCTGTAGCAGTTATTTCTCATTTTCTATTTTTAATCTTCTTACTTATAATTTATTACTTGTTAACAGCAGAGTTATATATTAATATTTGTTTAGTTGAGTTGATTTACTTTCGTTCTCTTTATGTTGATTTAGAAAGCAAGATGTTTATTTTAATTATATAGCAAAGTACGAGTATATTAAGAAGTAAACACTTTTAAATGTTTTAACTTGCCTATAGTAGCACTTACTTTGCTTGCTGAGGACGTCCGTTTCGGGAGATGTGTCCCTTTGTCAACTCGGACCGTAACACATCTCCCGAAACGGCCATCCTCAACAAGCAAAGTAAGTGCTACTATAGGCAAATAAAAACATTTAAAAGTGTTTAGTGATTACTAGTAGCTCACGGGAAGAATTAATTATTAAGAATAATAACAAAATACACACAGAAGAAACTTCACTTAATGGGTAATATTCCCTAAATATGTTTCTGTTGCAATAAAGTGTTTAGGAGCTAATACTGGGATATAATTTTAAACAATTAAAATAATTGCTAGTTTAAGTAGTATTTTAATGCTAGTGATTCTTTCCTCAAAATTAGCGATGTAGGCGTACATTTAGTTAATAAATTTCAGGCAAAAAACAGGAAAGACAAGTTATTAAAATTGCTGCTATCTATAGTCTCAAACTGAAAAAACTTGTATTATTTAAATATTCTTACTTCAATATGATTGGAAAAGACAGTTTGGATGGTCAATGTAATACAAAAATGGTATTTGAAACTGAGGTAAAGACACTTCTTAACCGAAGTATGGATGGTATTATAGAGTGGATTAATGTGTGTGTATTTTTATGCTCTGCATAGTTTGTTGTAAATTGTAAATGCTTTTAAAATATGTTTTTCATAATAAACATAATTGTTCTAAATACATATTCTTATTTTGATTTTTCCTGACATTTTCCTGTTAAAGTTGCTTGTTGTAATCATCTAGAATTCACTGAATGAACTTTACTTAAATAATACTTAATTAAGTGAATACTTTAAGGCTTACCTAGATAAGTATTATTTAATTATATATTCTCCAGTTAACCAGGACATATGTTATGTTGGATCAGATCTGGTCCCAGCTGGTCTAACTTGACCAGGTTTTACTGTTTACACTTATACATAGCAACATATTATAAAATCCTACCTGCAGAAGCACATTCTCTTGATGTTCATGAAAAATAAGACCAAAAGAAAGTCCTACTTTCTCAATACAATAGCAATAGAAAGTGCTATTACAGGCAGGTTTTTTAATATTTTAAGATGTTAAGTGTCTACCATGTAAAATTTATATATATATATATATATATATATATATATATATATATATATATATATATATATATATATATACAGTTGGCGCCGCTTATTGTGATCATATTTGTCAGAAGCATATTTGATAACAATAACCGAACGTTTAATCACGATGTAGTCTACAGCCGTACTGCATTGAACTCACTGTATTATTGCCACAACTGTTTGTTCTGAACGATATGTAAGCCTATCATTACATCAAGTAATTCTAATTCTGTAACACTATAATTAAACTGTACTTACCAAATTTTGATGCTATTCCGGACAGTTTTATGTACAGTAGTAGAATTTCTGTAATTTAGTTTTCTACTTGTTAAAATTAGTCAGCATATTTCATGTCAGTTTATTTTACTCCACTGTAGATTTTTTTTAAACACTGAATCTAGCATAATTGAAAAAAAATATATAGAACTACGTAAAACACTTGATCAAAACATTTGAACATATAAAACTTCATTATAAAACACGTCAACCTTATTTACACTTCAAATTTACATTTACTTTTTCTCGAAGAATTCCTCTATATGTGACTGTCTGTAGTCTTCTCGTAAAATATTGTTTATAAATTGTTCATATTCATAATGTTTGTTGAAACTTTCTGCTTTTTGTTGAACAAACTGCCTTAGAATCTCAAGAGCTTGGTGAACTTCCTGCTTAGATCTTTGCGGTACACATTTATCATTTTCGTCATCATCGGTGCCTTCTTCTTCTTCTTCAGTAACTTTTGATGTTGAAGCAACTACCTCACAAATATCGTCTTCAGTCATTTCCGCTGCTGTTTCAATACTATCGTCAACTTCCATCCACTGAGTATATTCTTTTAAGGACAAATCGAAAGGCTTCAAGTTCTCTTCAGAGTCTTCCTCAGATGTAGCTTGCTCTTGATTTTCTTCAACAAAAAAACCACCTTTTCTAAAGCAATTTTTCACAGTTTTTGCAGAAACTTCATTCTAAGATTTTGCTATCAGATGAATAGCATCGAGTAAAGAAGTTTTTTTAGCCAATTCATTTGAGGTAAGGGTTTGAAATTCATACATATTTTCTATAATTCTAGCACGCATCTCTCGTCGATAAAAACTTTTGAGATTTTTAATTATGCCTTGGTCACATGGCTGAATAATTGATGTAGTATTGGCCGGAAGTTAATCACTTTGATGTGTTTTAGCGTAGTGCTTATGTCATTATGTGCAGTGCAGTTGTCTAGTAGAAGGTCAATGTTGCGTTTGAGGCTGGTATCCCATTTAGTCAGCCATTCATTAAAAATTTTTGATGTCATCCAAGCATTGGAGTTTGAATGATATTCAACCGGTAGCTTTTTGATACCTTGAAAACAACGTGGATTTTTAGATTTACCGATAATTAAGAGTTTTTCTTTATGACCAACCATGTTAACACAACACAAAACAGTTATTCTTTGTTTACATATTTTACAGCCTTTAGCAATTTCATTTTTAAATAAGTAAGTATTTTCGGGTAAAGCACGATAATAAAGTCCTGTTTCATCTGCATTGTATATGCAGCTAGGAGAATACTCGGCCAAAATCTTTGGCCATTCGTATTGTAACCAGTCCTCAACTCCAACAAAATCAGTATTTCTTTTTTCACCACGCGTTTTCTTGTAAACAATGTTTTTCCTTTTCTTCCATCGATTGAACCATCCATCTGTGGCTTTAAAATCCTATTTTCCTTTTTTTTTTGGCAAAATCCTCAGCTTTTAGGCGCATTAGTGGGCCGTCAACTCGAGCATCTTTTTCGCGAACATTTTTAAACCACAATTTCAAAGCTGATTCCACTTGCGGGTCCTTCCCAGAACGATGTCTTTTGTTGTCAACATTTGCATTACACTTTGATAATGACAAGATTTTTTCTTTGTTGTTCAATATTTTACAAAAGAGAGGTTGAGAAACGCCAAGTTGAGAAGCAGCGTTTCTTTGACTCATTTTTGGTAATTTACTGTACCTATCTAGAATATCAAGTTTTTGTTTAAGACTTAAATCGCGTCGTTTCTTTTGAGATTCGGACATCTTGCTATACTGTCCTTTGAAACTTCAAGTGACACTAAACTCTACAAGACAAACGAAAAAGATCTTTAAAAATTAAGTTATGTAAAATCACACTGAAATACTGTAATAAACGTTCATAAAAATTCACTGTTAAAAAATACAGTAGGACTGTACTGTAAATGGTTCAGTAGTAACATCAACTAATGTTAACAAACAACTAAAGCGACTCAGCGAGGCTAGGGTGTTTGCGTAAACAAAGAGTAAGGGAGACATTCTGAGAACTGTGCTAAGTGCTGAAACCGTTATAAAGTATTTCTGTCATTCTAAAAATTAACATTCTATGAATTGGGCATCATTGTGTGTTGCACGTGCTGTTTACACTACTTTGTAGACATTTTTACTTGGTCTATGCTAGTATACGTCGACGCATATGATTTTGAATGGTAAATTAAATGATAATAATAAGCAAACAGATGATTACAATAAGCGGCCTAATTACAATGTATTAATATACGTCCGTCTTTGTTTTTCAATGAAACGATAACAATAACCAAATGATAACATTAACCGTGATCACAATAAGCAGCACAGACTGTATATATATATATATATATATATATATACTGTATATATATACGAGGTGTGTGTGTGTGTGTGTATATATATATATATATATATATAATTATTTATTATATAAATATATATATAGTAATACCCCATACTTACGCGATTGGTGGGGTATAATTTTACATACATTCACATAGGAATCATGTTTAGTTGGGACCAAAGACTAAATGAACTAATAATTCAGAAGAAAAATGTGTATGTATAGAAACCCTAAATACACGAACAACAAAAAATTATATTACATACATACATATTGTGTAAAAAGAAGTTTTTTGACATAGAAAGCTTCATAAAATCTACTAAATTCATTTGACGAATTAAAGATTTTTTTCTTCTCACCCAAAATTACCTCGTAACTCGCTAATTTGTTTTTTTTGTGGCAGCCCTAATTTTTGAAGTCCATGTTTTCCAAAATTTGTAAGCCTTGCTCAATTAAACTAAGGTTTTTTGTCAAGTTTCTAACCGTCATTTCATCTCCTACGTCAACTGGGTCTAAAGAATCTACATTTTTAAGGTCTTGCTCTTGTTCACGCATTTCTATGAGCTCATCAATTAAACGTGAGCTCCTGGTTGTGTAAATCCAGCAGTTCTTGAATGTCAGCACTATCCATTTCTAAATTGAGTTGTCTGGCAAAACCAGAACTTCTTCAATCACATCATCAAATTCATCAGACTCTGGCACTGATTCTGCTTAAGCTTCAGTGGTGAAAAAAATAAACACACCTTTTTCCAAATGCCATTCAAAGTTTTTTGTGAAATTTCATTCCATAATTTCCAATAATTTTTGAAGGATCTAAGACATTGAATTGTTTCCACAAATCTTTAACAGAGAGTTCGTTGTTCTATCTCGTAGCGTCATGCAGATGCGTGAATGATCTTCTTGTGTAATAAACTTTAAATGTTCTGATGATTCCTTGATCTATTGGTTGAAGCATACTAGTTAGGTTTGGTGGCAAAAATATTACTTACAAGCGTGTGTTGAAATTAGTTAAAGTATTAGAAGGATGGCCAGGTGCATTGTCAATGAATAGGAATTACTTTAAAAGGAATTTGTTTAAACCAACAATAACGTTTGACTTGAGGTATGAAATGACCAAACCAGTCATCAAAAAGGGAAGCTGTCACCTAAGCCTTCCGATTCGACTTCCAAAAACATGGGCTAGTTAGCTTTAGAAATATGTTTTAATGCCCTTGGATTTTCTGAGCGATAAACTATGAAAGGTTGCAAGTTACAATCACCAGCTGTATTTACGCCAACCATCACTGTCAATCGGTCTTTGGCGGACTTAAAACTTGGAAATATTTTATCTTCAAGATCTATAAGTTTTTTTAGGCATTTTCTTCCAAATTAGTCCAGTTTGTGCCTAACTCAGACAGCATGTTTTAAAACCGCGTAACTTGGGTTTCACGTAGAACAGGGTAGCGTAAGTCGAAGTATTACTGTATATATATATATATATATATATATATATATATATATATATATATATATATATATATATAGAGAGAGAGAGAGAGAGAGAGAGAGAGAGAGAGTGAGAGAGAGAGAGGGAGAGAGAGAGTTATTATATGTTATTGTAAGCAATTATTCCACCATTAAGTGCAGTCATCGTCTTTTATAATTTTTATAATATAAAAACTCTATAAAGTCAGTGTAACTGAATAATAATGGACAATGTTTTATATATATATAAATATATATATGTATATATATATATATATATATATATATATATATTCATGCAATCTTTATCATGCCCTTCAATGTCTCACTGATGGTATATCTTTCGGGTTTAAACAAGAAGAAGCAATGAGTCGAAATGTCTAATATTTATGACAAGGATATGGTAATCTGTATAAATAAATTTGTAGAGAAATGGCTTGTTAAATGTACAAGTCAAACAGAGTTTTGAAGCATTTGGCTTCTGTTCTATGACGTTGGTTTCATAATCTATTAATAACTTAATCATAACATAATTTTTTTATTAAAGACAATTCCTTCTTGAGTCAAGAAAAAATAATTATTTTAGTTTCTTTTTATTTTATAATTAAAACTAATATAAATATGTATATACATATGTCAGAATAATAATATTAAGTGACAAAATAGAAAGCGAATTCACTTGCAATTTTCTATTTTCCTTTCTATGTATGGTGTAGGACTGTTATTTTGTTTGTTACTATTTATATGCTTTTTTTTGTCGCTTGCATTGGGTTTTAAGTTTTCTTTCACTTTCCCGTCACATTGTCAATTTGTGAAGCAAGGATTGATAAGGTTGATCCTGTTTATTTTATTCTTTTCATTCATTTTTTATACTTGAGCATTATTTATAATATTGTGTAGCAACCCTGGCATCAGTTTAAAGTTGTACAATGGAGGTTTCGTCGACTACCAAATGGGAGCAAAAGAGAAATTTATACACTTCTTTAAAAATACACTCCTAGCTAGGGGGAAGTTGCCTCAGTGTCAAAAGTGCTAGACTTTAAACATGAAGGTACTCAGTTCAAATCCTACCTAGACCCTCAAATTTTTATATTTTTAATAAATAAATAAATATTTGAAAATATTGTATAAATATTTGACAATTGTGTTAACATCAACTGTCATCCACTATAGATTAAAAGAGATGTATTTGAATGTTATTGGATAAATAAAAATGTATTTTACTAATGTTTGAACATTTGTATAAGCTATATATCAGAAAAGTGTAGGCTAATAGAAGAAGTTTAATAATATTACAAAGGAAAAAAATAAAATGATACATGGGAAAATATTAAGGAGAAAAAATAATATCAAGGCGGAACAATGGAAAAAGGTGTGTTTATAATTGGAGTTGTTAGTAATGCTTGATTTCAGATTTTTCACAATTCCTTGTAGAATAATTGGGCAAATAAAAAACTTTTTCAATTTATTTGGAATGTGTTTAGGTTTTTGCTATATAAATTGTTAAAATATATTGTCCTGTATAACAATTTCTTTCTATACACATAAAATTTATAATTTCATCATTAAATAAGTTCTTAAATTCTTTAAAAATATACAAATTTGGATCAGAGTTTACTTCAACACCAGGGACTTTTTGAAGTGGACAGTGAGGGGGAGTAGGTGGTACATCTATTCTACTCATTTTTTTCCCATTTAGCTGCATTCAGATCTATATCTATTGAATTATAAATATCACTGTCTGTTTTGTGATGAAATGTCACTTCCTTCACCATTTTCTTTATGTTGTGTACAATTCATCTCTCTGTTGCAGCTCATTACAACACAAGAGCCTATGAGTTGAAATAAGAGGCAAAATGGAAAAACAGAAACTAGCTATAGTACCACTTCTAATGGTTATTTAACAAAGTTTTTTTTACTGGACATGAAAATTTGTGATAGCAGAAATGAGAACAGTGTATTTATGCTTGCCTGTTCTAGTTCTGGTTAACCCGACTTTGGAAAATCATATACAAATAATAATTTGTGTGAAACTCCTAAATTCCAAAAAGTTGAAACAAACAGATAAATAAATAGCAGAAACTTACCAAAAACTAACACCAGTATAGTTATTTGCAATTTCCCACAACAAGTAGTTAAGACCGCAATAGTCAAACAAACTAATACTCCCGGCAGTTAATATAAGTTAGTTACATGATTAGAAAAAAAACATTCTTAATTAAATGATCTGACTCTAATCAACAAATGTTGTATAAATAGTTACAAGACAATTTCTTGTAACTTGAAAAATTATTTAAAGAGAAAGGAACTATTTATTGGAAAGAACACAACAGAACTGGTTAGCCTGTAACATAAAAGAGATTATTTATTCAGTAATTCAATACACACTAATTTCATTTCCAATAATTTCACCAGTTTACCAAATGTTTCACGTTCGAATTTTGACAGAGGTCTTAGTGTAAATGATGGGGATGATAGTGACCTCCTTCACCATGCCCATGTTGATGATGACGACCTTTTTCACCACGGCCATGTTGATGATAAAGGGAGTGATGACATCCAGCTCCATCACTTGGTGCGGCTTGTTTGCTTACAAAAAAGGAACTGATTCTATAACAAAACATATACACAAGCATACACACACACACACACACACACACACACACACACACACACACACAAACACACACATACACATACACAGACACACACACAAACTATTTAGATATTATTGTCATATTAAATTTGAATAATTATATGAAATGTATCCATATGGTATAACTATTACGTTTTCACTAATGCTTGCTGTTAATGTTATAATAAGATTATAGACATATTTATTTTTAATTTAACATATGTTTTATATCTTGCATTATTGTATTTTTCATTCCTGATGATGTTGGTGTGTAGTATAGCTTACTCCACACACAACAATCCCATTAAACAATTTAAACCAAACAACAACATCGACGGCATTTACAATGACACTGGTGTTACCAAACTAACTTGCAGTACGTGCCCCAGTTTTTACAAAGGCCAGACAGAAAGGTCCTTCTACACACGTTACCAAGAACATATAAAAGCACTAACAAACAATAACTACCAATCAAACTTCGCCGATCATCTCAACTCCACAAAACATGACTACATAGACATAACATCTAACCTACAAATTCTTCTTCATAAACAACACAGAAATAACCAACGCTACACAACCGAACAATACGAAATATACAGACACTTCAAACTACACCCTACACACATACACAATACACAATTACATTACAACTCACAGACACTTTTTGATATCATAACTCCTAATACACACAAAATACACCCACACCACCATAATACCCCACCCCCATCCTAACACCCTAGTCTATATAAACCTTGAGATCAGTTAC